>CM038233.1:67810955-67919108 GCA_021442155.1 Cymbidium sinense
GAAATCAATGAAAAGTCATCCCCAAGATTCAAATAAGAAGCCTTCACTAAAGGGATGCATTACAATATTCTATCCCACTAAGGAAAATTCGGCACAACGTGTATCTGAAGCAAGATTTACGATGTTAGAAGATCTCTAACACCTTAATTGAAGCTCTCAAAGAGGAGAAGTTCAAAGCATATTTATTTGACGTATGAGGAGACCTTGCATGTTCAAGACTCCATCCATCACATTTTTAGAAGAATATCTTATGCTTGGAACTACAGAGCACAATCATCCTCTATATGTTACAGGTGAAAGTGATGAAGTTATGATACCACGGATCTTAATTGATCCCGGTTCCTCCATGAATCTTATGAACTTGAGAACCCGTGGCTATCTCTAATGTACAACACGGACAAGATAAAGTTATGGTTCAAGGTTTCAATGAGAAAGGACAAAAAAATTATTGGGTCATTTGTCCTCCCCCTTAAATTTGGAGACCTCAATCTGAAGCCAAATGTGATCGATGCATACACTTCATTTAGAGCTCTTACGGTTGACCATGGCTTCATGAGTATGACATTGTCCATCTACATTGCATTAATGTATGAAATATACAAAGGATGGGGAAGAATGCCAAATTGTGGGTGACATGCAACCTTTTTGCATGCATGAAATGAAAATATATCAAGATGCCGGTTGCTTCCTTCCAAGAGAATCAAAGCTAACAAAATAACCTATCGCATCTACTTCAAAACCCATAAAAGAACAAGTTAAGAAGAAGGGAAAAAATAAAACAAATAAAGGAAAGGAGATTATTTCAAATATCTCTAAGGATATAAAGAACAAGTCTAAAATCAATAACACTGTTCCTCATCTAGGCAGTGATACTAAAGAAGAAGACGAATGTGTTCCTTCCAAATCTGAAGGTCCACATGAATCTTCGAGTAAAGCATTGATTAGAGAGGATTATTTTGACTCTGATTACGAGTTTGAATTTTCTTTTGAAGGCAAGGTACAATGCACCTACTTTAAAAAAATCTTCATGTGATAGAAATACACTCGTAGTCACTCCTGTTCCTCCTCAATATTTTAAAGAAATTACTCCTCGAGAAACTCACAAAATTGAGGAATTGGTGGCCTTCTATGTACCTCATCTCCCTGAAAAACACGGACTAGGAAGCCTATTTTATAAATCTGAGGGGTGTCAAGAAGAAGATCCTGATTGGGTAATACAATTATCTGAAGAGGAAGAAACCATGCCCACAAGGATACCAAAATATTATTCTCCAAAGATGCAAAACCTAATGCACAAGCATGGGGTCCTTGCTGTAGCAAGTAAGCAAAGGACTAAGCTCTTTGAAATGATGTGGTACCCAAAAGGTTCTCAAACCATTGGTAGAAGAAATAAGAAGACTACCAAAGGCCTTGGTTTCATCCAAGACAATAGTCCACATGAATACACTGTACGTTATAACATGAATAAGTTGAGAGTGATAATAAAAAATAAGAATGACATTTTGGAAGTTAAACTTTGCAAATAATGAAGAAGTATAAACCAAACCAGCACCAAGAGCTTGAAGATGGTGGGCAGGAAACTACTATGGATGAACTTAAAGAGATTAATCTGGGAACTGAGGAGGATCCTCACCCAATGTTCATCAGTGCCCTTTCCTCAAGATAAAGTGGAAGAGTTTAAAACTTTGCTTTGGAATTCGTGACGCTTTGACATATGCTGAAATGTCGTGCTTATCTCGATGTTACAAATTAGCTATTAAGCTAGATGCAACACCCAATCAAGCCTCAGAGAATGAGATTGGAGGTTGAAGAACATGTGCAAAAACCAAGAAGCTCATTGAAGCGGTTTCATTCGAGAAGAAAAAATATGCCGACCGGATAGCTAATATCGTCTTAAAAAAAGAATGGTCGATTAGATCAGATTTGACTCGTGGACTTAAACAAAGTATGTCCAAAGGATGAATTTTCGCTCCATGTATTAGAACTGCTAGTGGATAACACTTCAAACCATGACATGTTCTTGTTTATGGACGAATCGTTACAATCATCAAGATGGCTAAGATGAGAAGCACACCTCCTTGAAACACCAATATATATATTATAGTCACTTCATCTTGAAGAATGGAGCTACATACCAAAGGGCTATGACAATCTTTGTTGATTCATCAAAAAAGTAGAGTGCTATGTTGATGACCTTGTCAAGAGTATATCGAAAGATCATCTCGGTGATTTAAGGATTATCTTTGAAAGAATTAGAAAATATGATCACAAGATGAATCCTCTTAAGTGCGCCTTTAGAGTCTCCTCGAGGAAGTTCCTTAGATATGCCATGCGTTTTAGAGAAATCATAACAAAATCAAAGCAATAGTTGAAATGACCCCTCCAAGGAGTCTTCCAACTCCTCCATGGGACATCTATTCATTAGAAGATTTATATCAAATCTGTCAGGCAGATGTCAGCCCTTTGCAAAACTAATGAAGAAGGATACTCCTTTCAAATGGGATGAAGAATGTCAAGAGGCCTTTGATAGTATCAAGAAATATCTTTTGAATCCACCCATTCTTGCCCAATCCAGAAAGCCTCTCATCACATATCTGCATTGGAAGAATCTGGTGCTCTTGTGCATGAAAGAAGAAAAGAATGTTTCAGTACTACATTAGTGAAGACTAATAGGAGCGGAAGCGTTATTCTCCAATTGAGAAGCATTGTTTAATTTTATTGCTCAAAAGCTATTACATGTTATCTTATAAAATTACTCTCATCTTAAGGATCAATCATTTAAAGTTCTTGATGATAAGAAACAAAGTGGCACGATGGCGCCTTTCCGCTACAAATTGATATTACATATGTTCCCGAGGAAGGCAAAATTCTATGATTTTCTTGTTGCATCCCATCCCAAAGATATTCATCGCTTAATGATGACCTCTTCGAGATCATGCATATATGAAAAATAAAGTAGCAAATGGGAATGTATTTTGATTTCATCCATCAAGTACACTCAACCCTTAAATCTCCCAAAGGCTGGTCGATATCCTCATCTTGATCACACCGAAGGTATATACATTCTTATAGATTAACTCAACCACGAATAATGAAGCATAATATGAAGCGCTGGCGTAGAGGAAGCTATTTCCATGGGAGTCCGACCAAATTTATGGCGATTCTCAACTTCATTAATCAAGTATTAGGCCTTTACAAAATCAACAAGCTTGAATTGGCCTACTATCACAAACTAGTTTGCGAGCTTATGAAACAAATTCTAAATATCATTATGACTCGAGTCTCCAGAGCTAAGAACATCAAAGCAGACTGCTTAGCTAAGTTAGCTAAAGAAATGGCGAGTATGGATGACGACGACTACATATTAATTAGTGTTTGTACTCATCAGATTCTAGAGCCAATAAGTTTAAGATCCCCACTGGAAGAGGGGTCATCAAATGCAAATCAACGGTGCTCATGTTGCTCCTCACACTCCTTACTAATTGCTTTCCAAAGTAACAAGATAAGCAGCCACTCAAGAGAAATACCTCAACGAGAAAATGCCAAAAACCACAAATGAAATCCTTAAGAAGAGAAGGAAGATTGGAGACAACCCTTCATCAACTACTTCAAGGAAGGAAAATTGCCAAGCAATAAGTCGATAGCTGCACAACTTGAGAAGAGGTTTCAACTATATGCTTATGTTGGCAATACCCTTTATTGTAGGTCCTTCGAGAAGATATGGCTATGATGTTTGGGAATAGAAGAAGCCAACAAAGTAATTGTTGAAATTCATCAAGGACTTGTGCACACTAATCAGGTTCTAAAATGGCATTCAAAATTAAAAGAATGGGATACTCGGCCATCTATGGTAAAAGATCAGATCGATCATGCCAAGATGATGTGGTCCACTGATAACATAATTCATCAACCTCCAAATCCTTTGCACCCAACGATAGATCTTGGCCGCTTGAGTTTGGGGACGGATGTAATTGATCCACCATCATCACGGGTCACCGCTTCATCTTAGACCATTATTTTTTTCTAAGTGGATGAAGCCTCCATTCAAAGAAGTCAAATTAAAGTGGCCAAATTTTTCACCCACAATATTGTCTATAGATTTGGTGTACCACGCCAATCAATACGCCTTTCAAAAGCACTAAAGTCTATAAGTTTGCCGATCGACAAGATTGATCGATAATTTATAACTGAGAGCAAATGGTTTGAGGCCTTTAACAAAATACTAGTCAAATTGCTTAGAAAAATTCTCACAAGAAATAAAAGGGAGTGACATACCAAGCTTGTGGAAGAATTATGGGCTTACCGTACCACTTATAAGACTCCTACAAAGTCTACCCCCTATGCACTAGTGTTTGGGGCTAAAGCAGTTTTGCCACTCGAAGTTGAACTACCTTCGCTCCGAGTAGCCATTCAATAAAATCTTACACAAGATGAGAATGCTCGTACGGATGGAAGAGCTTGATGTGCTTGACGAGGTTAGCTCCAAGCTCGAAAATCTAGAAGTTTATCGAGGATGTCAAAGCATTCAATCATACAGTACGCTCTCGAGCTTTTCAGGAAGGGGAATTGATCCTGGTGCTGAAAAGACCAATTATCCCTCATCGCAAAATTGGCGGTAAATTTGAACCTAAATAGGAAGGAGCTTTCATTATTGACAAGATATATCAAGGAGAATCCTACCAGCTCGTTGACTTCAAAGGTGAAAGACCAATGTCGCCAATCAATGGTCGGTATTTAAAGAAATATTACACATAAAAGTGTAATCAAACAAATTATATAAAGTCTTCATCATCAATCACATGTGTAAATTTTCATTGAAATTCTCTTGTAACACAAGAATGCATTTTAAAAATAAAATAAAATCCCTGTAGGGCCATTTTAAATTTTATAATAAAATGTCAAGCATTCCATGTGTGACACAGGCCTTCTGTATTTTGACATCGTCTAGTTAAGATCCCCATATGCACTCAAAATCATGTATTCAAATTCTCAAATTTAAGTCAAAATCATGTATTCAAATTCTCAAATTTAAAGTCTTCTTAAAGAAGAAAATTTTCAAGTCTGCAAACTTCAACAAACCAAGTTGGAAATACATTTCCCATCCCACATCAAATCTAAAGGCTCGAGTTGGTGTATAAGGTCAGACTCAACATGCCCAAATATGGTCGAGTCACTGATAGGTCTGCTTACTCAACACGCCACAAAGGCCGTAGTAAGAGATCCCCACCTCGAGGATAAAATCCTCCATCAATTGCTTAAGTCCAAGATTCAAGTGGGTGTATAAGGTCAGACTCAACATGCCAAAATACGATCGAGTTGCTAACAGATCTGCTTACTCAACATGCCACAAAGGCCGTAGTAAGAGATCCTCCTACTTCGTTAGTTCAAAGACAAGAGCGTCTAAATCTCCAAATCTCTCCAACTTTGTGAGTTCAAATGACCCAGACTGGGAGATCATCTTTATTAGTCATAAGGTCATTTTCAAAATTCCAACAAAAAACATCCTTACTCAAGAAGGCACTAAGCCGAGTTTGGAATCAAATATACAAATGTGAAATCTTAACTCCTTCAATAAGTCTATTAAAGCAGAAAGCAAAGACCGAAGAAAATTCTTCTTCAGCAAGTCCAATCAAGCAAAAAGCAAAGGATCGAAGAAGCCATCCCAATGTTCATACAAAGCTAAAAGCTGAACTAAGAGAATTTTGTCATCAACATGTCCATTACATGCAAAGGGATTGATGACTCTTTGCCATTAACCAACACAAGCTCGAGAGTTAGCTGATGTATCCTTCTACAAGTCCACGAGTAAAGCTAAAGGTAATTTTGTATCACAAGTTTTTAAGATAATTCAGAATTCTCACAATCCATCAAGGCATAAAAGAATAAAATGAGACATAAGATACAAATCCTCGAGATGAAATCTTCAACAAGTCCGTCAAAGCATAAAGCATATGACCGAAGACATTCTCATCTCATCAACTCCATTAAGTCTGCTAAGGCACGAAGCTAAGACAGGAGAAACATATAAATTCCAAATTTAGAGATGAAATCTTCAACAAGTCTGTCAAAGCACAAAGCATAGGACCGAAGATATTCTCATCTCATCAACTCCATCAAGTCTAAGGCATGAAGCTGAGGGAGGAAAATACAAATTTTAAATTTGAGATGGAATCTTCAACAAGTCACAAAGCACAAAGCACAAGATCGAAGATGTTTTCATCTCAAAGAATAAATCATCAACTCCATCAAGTCTGGCACAAAGCCGACAGAGGAAAATATAAATTTCAAACTCTTAGAGGAAGTCTTTAACAAGTCACAAAGCATAAAAAAAGGACCAAAGACACTCCAAATTCTCTTGACAAGTTGATGATGACAAGTCAAATCATCTCCTTCATCTAGTCCATTAAGCACAAAGCATTGGACTAATGACAACAAATAGGTTCAACGTATTGTAGCCGAACTGATGAAATTGCTTGCCCAACCCGAGAGCAATACCTACTTCCATCAAAGGCAATCGTATTAAAAAAGTTGTTGAAATTACAACTTTAGCGTGACATCCAAGCAAATCTCTTGGAGATCCGCAAGGTCAACTTATTTGCAACAAACATGGTCCGCTCCATGCGCGCACCATGTTTGTTGGGGGGCATTTGTTGACCTCCACATATGGTTCATAAGTCAAATGAACTATGAAAGTTAAAATAAATAATTAATGATGAATCGAGTTTAAAACCCCCATAATCGCCATCTGATTCGATCAAATTTACTTCAATTTAAAAATTCGGCTTCGTAATGCGCCTAAACTATTAAAATTAATTAAATAAAAAATTTCAAATCAATTAATAATCAATCAAATAATTAAAATTAATTTTTAATAAAATTACGCACATATCAAAGTTAGGAAGCCTCGACGACATCCAAATGATTTCCATTCGCGAAATTGATCGCCATATTGCCAAATGTCAAACCATTAAACGACTCGTCGATCGATCAAAGTGTAAATGATCGATTCGTGACGTCACACTATTTAAGCTCAATTTCAATATCATCGATGTGGTCCAAATGACCTCCGATCGCGAAATCGACGCACTATTGCATCCAAAGACAAAACACCCAAAATTGACATCCATATTGGGTTTATCGTATCGGCAGTAAATTCATAAAATTTGGCACAAAATTACATTAATTTATAATTAAAAGATTAATAATCTCTTAATCCCTCTTAATACTTATCCTTAAGCTTCTTTTATTAAATCAATCGCCTACTTTTCCTATTAGCGCTTAAACATCAGAATATGCTTTAAATCCTAATCAACGATCCCTCCCTCATTCCACTCTCTTCATGCAACTTCTCTCTTCCCTCTCTCGTGCTTCCCTTCCTTCCTCTCTCTCATTTTTTCTCTCCCATCTATTCCGACAGTGAAGCTCAATCTAGCTTGTCTCCACGCGGTCCGCCCTCTCTTGCTCCTCATCGCCGTCTTCTCGAGTCACCAAACCCTAGTTCAAGAAATCTCTTCCTAGCCTCCTTGCAACCTAAACCTGTGTTGTTTCCTTTCAACCTTGAGCTTATATATATATATATATATATATATATATTACTTCATTTCTTGTGAATAAAGAGTGAGGTGGATGTTTCCTTTCTTTTGTTGAAATGATGCTAGGATTTTTAATCTTGAGATTTGGGATGATGTATGACCCAAATCTCATGCCGCTTGATGGTTTCTATGGATTTATTTTTTTATCTTGCAAATTGATTTTCTATGGGTGAGATGATATATGTCATGCCTCTTTCACGTGCTAGGTTGAAATATGAAATTGGGGGGTTGAAGTATTGCATGGCTTAAATCCTAGATTATGAGTAAGGTCCTAAGTCTCTTTCACATGCTAAAAATATGAAATTAAAAGGGGTTTGAAGTATTTCATGGCTTAAATCCTAGATTATGTATAAAGTCTAAGTTTCTTTCATGCATGTTGAAATCAAAAAAAAGGGTTTGAAGTGTTGCATGGATTAATCCTAGATGATGTGCAAAATTTTTTTGTCTCTTTTATGCTTCACTTTTTATTTGGAAGGGTTGATGCTTGCTAAACCTCTTTCATATTGTTCAAAATGAAATCAAAATGGTGAAAATATGATTTGAGATAATATGTAGCTTAAACCCTAAGTTATATGCAAGGTTCCTTCTTTTTTATGCTTTAGTTTTCTTTGTTTGGAAGGGTTGATGCTTGCTAAACCTCTTTACATGTTTAAAATGCAATCAAAAGTGTGGAAATATGACTTGAGATAATGTATGGCTCGAATCCTAAGTTGTGTGCAAGTTTTCTTTACTTTCATACTTCAAATTTCTGTTTGAATGGAATGATGTTCATTAAGCTTCTCTTACATGCTTAAAATAAAATTGGAAATGTGAAAATGAGGTTAGAAATGATAAAACAACAAATGTGAATGATTATCCTATGATTTGAGATGGTTAGAAATGAAGGAAATGGCTTATGCATATCATGATGAACTTTATTCTTAGCAAGTTTCTTTGATATACAAACATGTCTTTAGTTAGAATCTAAAAATTCAAAGCTTATGAATGAGCATAGCACTTTGAGTTTCTTGCAATTGTTGATTAATAATAATCCCTATTCTCATCTTTCCCCATTAAAAAAAAAAGTGTTATTTTCTAGATTTACCTTATGAAGTCTATCCTAGTTTGCTTCCATTACTTAGTTGTTTGTTAATATGGAGAGGATGATTTGAACAAAGTTTGTTTTCATATTTCTTTTCTTGATTTGGAAGTGCAAATACAAGTATTCTTGCTAAAGGAAAGATTGAAAACATGATCTTATTTTATTAACATTGCTTACCTTCTTTCTAATTGTTATTATCATCTAGCGATAAATCTTTGAAATGAATTGTGAGATCTTGTGTGTGGGATTTACTATCTTTGCCTCATCGCTTAAGATTTTGAATATGATTGTTAAATTTGAGATCTTCTAGTAAGATTCAATATTAAACTCCTTTCAAATTTCATGGGTTTTGCCAATGCTTTACTAACCGAACCCTCTCTATTTTTGGGGGTTATGTAATGCCATGCTTAATGTGGCTACTCATTATTTTGGTTTTATGGCTTAAACTCTTATGGTTATCATAATGAGAGATGAAAGGGAGGCTAGAGATAAACTAAATGAATGAAATTTATGTATTCCTTTCATATGAGCATAATTTTGGTAAAACTTCAGATTTTCAAGTTTCTTTTGTGAGATTAGAAATTTCTTCTTTAGATTTCATGACACATTATGGAAGGTTGAATTCAAGCTATTTGGTGTAAACCATTATTTTACTTGCCGATTTTTCTCTTACACAAAAGAAATGAATGAAGTATATGGATTTAATGTGAGAGGTTGAATATTAACTATGCGTATTAAAAAGTAAAGCATATGTTTATAGTTTAACATATGAATGTTATCTTGTTCATTGAAAATGGAAAACCTATTTCATCCCTCATATTGAAACAAAAAAAGAGGGGGAGAAATGACATATGCAATAAAAAGTCATGTGATGATTTCTTATTATTGATATTTCAATGCAATGCTTTGTTAAACTTGCAAATGTCTTGTTTTATTTAAATACATATACATGTTATATGTAAATATGCTTAAAATCTATTGCTATAAGTACATTCATATTGCTCCAATGTGGTAGGGGAAACTTGTGATAAGTACTGCTCACGTTGTTCCAACGCGATAAAAATCTATTATAAGTTTTGCTCACGCTTTCCAATGTGACAGAGAAATCTATGATATAAGTACTTTGTTCCATGCGGAACGCTATCCGTGTTAACCTGCGTGTCTTTCTTGGCGGGAAAATAAATTTTACCATGTCTCACCACCATGCACTTTCTTTATGGGAAGGCATAGTCTCCGGCGACCCCATATCGGGGATGATGAGAGGTCGCCAAAATTTTGATAAGAAAGAAAATGCAAATGCTTAAGTTATTATTTGAATTTTCCATACATATGTGTATTTATGCTTTAACTTAGTATCATTTATCCTACCATATGACAATTATGATGTGTTTATTAATGCTTAGCTCAATCTCTATTTGAATTGTCATGTCATGAGGCAAAACTTGTCTAAGATTCAAATCTACTTTGGCTAAAATGGTGATTATGCTATGTGAGTCATTTGAAAATAAAATACTTCATGCTTATGTTTATGAGTATTATTAGTAAGCATATATTTATGACATAATTACATCCCTTTGCTTGTCATGAGATGAGATTCATTTGACAATAATCTTTACATGCTTATGAATAGTTGAAAATATAAAGGGAAAGAAATGTTCTTATTGCATGATCTAAATCTTGCTTTACTATTAAATGTTCATTTATATGAGGTAATGATGTATAATTCTAAAGCACTAAGTTGATAACTTACAAGTCAATGTGATATGAATTAGACCCTTCATTTGCAAGTTGGGTAAACTCCTTTATAGGACTTAGGCTGATATCTTGTGAGAAGAAGAGAAATGGAGAGTAAGCCTCATGAGAGGGGATCCTCTCTTATTTATAAGCAACTTCCTTTTTAATTTTTTTTTAATGACATTTGACACATACTTGTGTTTTGTCATAAGTTTGCAAGGAGATTAACTTTCTGTCTCCCAATATGACATCCTACTATGCCTTTATCATTTTCCTTTAATGTTATATGACAAAAATATGAGTTTAAGGGAAGATTAACTTCCTTTTTGTCATTGCCCTTTCAATGCATACCACATGCACATGCATGTAAGGGGGTCTTTAACTTGGTTTGTCATCTATCTTTAATGTTGAATAATAAAAACATGAATTTAAGGGAAGATTAACTTCCTTCTTGTCATTTTCTCTTAATGCCATACCACATGTCATACCACATGCACATGCATGTGACAAAATTTTTAACCTCTCTTTGTCATTTATCTTTAATATTGGATGACAAGAACATAAGTTTAAGGAAATATTTACTTACTTTTTGTCACTTTCTCTCAATGTCATACCACATGTACATGCATGCAAGAAGATCGTTAACTTGGTTTGTCATTTCCTCATTTCCCTTTAAATGTTACATGACAAGAACATAAATCTAAGAGGAGATCTTAACTCTTTTTGTCATTTTTCTCTTAATGCTCCCATGACATAAACATGGATTTAAGGGAAAACTTTTACCCCCTTTGTCAGCTTCTCCTAATGTCTCCATAAAATGTACATGGGTCTAAAGGAGAAATCTTTACTCCTTTTGTCATTTCCTCTTCCCTTATTAATGAGTACATATTATGTGAAAAGAGGAACATGGGATATCTTAAATAGAATTGAATCATAATACCATGCTACTTTTATTTTTTCTTTATAAAAAAATGGCCTATCTAGAATTAATGAACTTTCTCTATATGAAAGACCCAGCTTTATACTTACAATAAATGAGCTTCTAAAATGCCACTTTAAACAAATTCAGCCCTTTTTTTTGCTAATTGGTCACAAAAAATGACATTTTACCTTAGAAATATCCATACCACACCCATAGTTAAATGCCAATCTAGTATCTTGTATGAGTGAATTTATAATTACACAAATGGGCTTCTAAAATACCACTTTAAATAAATTCCAGTACTATTTTGTTTGTTGATTAGTCATTTAAAAATAACATTCTTTCATACTACACCCATAAATAAGTGTCAAACTTATGTCTTATATGGATAGCCTTATACTTGAGTCAATGAGCTTTTAAAATGCCACCTTGAATGCAATTTTAAACCCCTTTTAGTGATTGATAACATTCAAATTGCATTTTGTCTCATAAACATTCATATTACATCCTTAAGCAAGTGTTAAATTTATAGTTTGCATTAATATGAAAGTAGGACATGATCCTCCAAAATCACTTGTCATATGCAAGCTTAAGTCCTAGTCGATTTTCATGTAAAAGAATGAGAGGATAAAAAATGAGAAGTGGATAGTTTCATTAACATAAAGTTTCACTCTTTCTAAGTATCACTCTTTCCTTTCTATAAGGTGTTATTAAATATAAACTCTCTTTCAAATTGAAAAGGCATCGAATAGAAACCTATATATATATGCTCATGTTTGAACATACCTTCAACTATCAAATCCTAATAATGGGATTTGATCATGAAGTGCAAATTTATATGACATCCTTAATCCTCAAATTTCTCTTAAGACAGATATTGCACTCGATGCTTAGTGAATGCTTTAAAAGGTTAAAGTTTTCCTATCTCTTTTGAGTAGATGTAGGCTTAACCATCTAGAAGACGCGTTTGTTATCAGATTTGGGAATGTTAAATACCAAAAGAACGATACATGTTTGATGAAAAATAGATTATTACTTATTTTATATAAAGGTACATGTCATACTAAACATAGTTATTTCAACTTTGACATTCATATGTCCATACAATATTTTAAAAGAACAGATGTCAGACATTCTTTGAAATGTCTATTAGATCAAACATTTAGGTGAAATATATTTCCCAAATGTGACATAAACAAATGAACAGATGATATGCTTCCCGGTTTGGTCTTAGGACCGGGTTAACAAAACTCAAAAATCAAAACCTACGATTTGACATCTAAACTTCAACTTAGACATCTTAATGCCCATACAATTTTCAAAGAACAAATATTGCGTGTTGAAGAAAGCTAAGTCAAATATAAATGATGCTATGCTTCCCGGTTTGATCTTAGGACGTCCGGTTAACAAAACCTAAAAATTAATATTATAAGAATTTGAAGTTAATAATATCCGGTAGTTTGTCACATATAATTGCAAGATATGAATCAATTGAGATACCGACGTTCAAGCCCTCAAGAGGAAAAGTCCTAAACCCATCCATGTTCAAGCTAGAGTGACAAGGTTTGAAGGATTACACTTCATAAATGAATTTAGACCATCCTCTGTAGAAAAAAATAAAGTGAGTATACAATGTCTATTAACCGATATTACCCTATGATCAAGAAAGGCAATTATTATTAAAATTTCAATGATAAATGATATATTCAAATCTAAATCAATCATAAAATGATCAAAATTCAAATAAAATAATAAAATATAAATGAAATAAAATAAATTATTTAAATTAAAACTTAAAATCAATCCACCCCTCCGTAATTATTTATCTGGGGTGACAAATTAAGAAAATTTTTGCTCACAAAGAGCCAATATCAAATTAAATGCATAACTATTTTCACACTCAAATAATCTTAAACCCGTAAGGACGTGACCTGTGTCCTATGTCCGTGGTTTTGCCGCAAAATGACACCACATAAATGGCGGTTACGACCAGAGCCCTTTGACTGGGTGGTTCACCGCGATATGACACCACTAAATCACGGTCACGGCCGCAACCCGTATGTTTCCCAACGACTTTGCTCTTTGACCTGTGAAATATATAATGTATTTGGTTGGGTAAAAGCTTGTAGCTAATTTATATTTGTCCCCTTAGATAAACTACACCTGTCTACATATACACGATGTAAATGTTGCCGACAAGATCCTTCGGGACTACCTCCTCTAAACGAACCAGGGACCGCGACAACCCAGGATGACGGAACCATGGGATCTAGATCGGGCGCATCATCGTTCCACCAAAAGTTTTAAATTAAAATAATAAATTTCATAAATTCTAAACTCCACTCACAGCTATTATATACTCGTTATTTAACGATTCATCAGCCTTAATCTCTCTTGAGGTAATTAACTAGAGGGTTTGCTTATAGGAAACCTGGAACCGATTTAAAAGTCACCAAATGAAAAATCTACGGGTAGTGTCTTTATCTACTTATTCATCTACCTTTTACGAAATTTTCAGAATCTTAAAACTCTTTTCATCCCAAAAGAGGTCGGTGGCGAATTTTTGAATCCTACAATTATTTGCAGTAGCTATCATAAAGTTGTGATTTGACTTTTAAAAAATAAATAAAAATTTGTATTAACTATTGCAGCTTTTTTGTAGCTGGTTCATTATTATTTTTTTATGCAGCTGTAGTTGTCTCAATCAAACTCATTGTTAGAAGAAGATTTATTACGACTATGGCTCTCACATCACTTGAGCTCTTATTCAATCCCAGTATTAAATAAGAATGTATTTGTGGGTCTATTTGAACATTAAGTAAGCTCAAGAGGATGTCCAAGAAGTTGAGCTCGAAATCTTAACATTTGATCAAACTAAAGATTGAATAAACCTTAATAAAATTATCATTAGACTCTACCACATATTGGATATGAAGAGTTTTAACATCAAAACTTAGTAGTAAGAGGCTTAAGAATGGGGATGACAATACTTAATACTTTCATAATCATACAAAGTTAAGAAAAAATCTCATAATCTATAAGAGATTAAATAGGAATAAGATAAATGGTTTGAAGGATTTGGTAGGATTAGAAAAATCTTTCATACATTATTTTCTAAGATTTTATGAAAGGTCTATAACATTTTTCTAAGATTTAATGAAAGGTTTACGCTACTCTCATGCATTGATGAATCTTTAACCTCACTAATAATTCATCATATAAAATGTCATCCTTCACTTCCTTATCTTTTAAAAATTAAAGAAATGATATTTAGCCTTGAAATTGATCAAATTGTTGTCCTTGATGGTTTGATTTTATTTTATTTTGTCGCAAGGGTTAAAAAGGCATTCAAGATGATGTGTTTGAAGTAGTTTTTGATTTCTTTAACAAATCTCAATTTCTAAGACTTTTTATTTACTTTTATTTCCATTATTCTACATCCCTTAATTCTAAGTTTTGGAAGAAGTTTTGACCTATAAGTTTATGTATTATAGTTAATAAAATCTTATAAAAAATCTTTGTTAATAAAATTACACTTCTTTTTTAAGGAAATAATCTTACAAATTCAAAATGACTTCATTCATTATAAATATTAGTGACAATATCTTGTTAATAAGATTTTCTTAGTGAAATTAGTTTTAAAGTTAGAGTTACAATGATAACTTAACCATAAGATTGATATGTCTTTAGGGCTTCCTTTTCAAGGTCTTGAAATTGGTTAGTCTTAGTCATACATGAATACCCTTATCAATCAATAAATAACTAATTATCAGTCTTTTTTTTTTCAATCTACGATTCTTAAATCTAAAAGAAGGTCAAGTAAAATGGATACTATTTCACCTTTTTATTTAATTTTACTTTTGAATGCTTAATTTTAAGTCTTCAAAATGTTTTACTCAATATCCTACTATGTCTTTTAAAGTTAAATATGAGATTGAAGTTATCCATCTTGATTTTGTTAATGATTTATCAATTTTTATATAATATAGCAAACTATTCTTAAAGTATTATGATAATATCTACTTATTTAAAAAATGTATTTGATATTACTATTAATAAAACAAAAAATAATGGATTATAGTTTATGATAAATTTAAAACACATAATTATTCACTTTGATAAAACAATCTTACATCATGATTACTCAAAAATTTCACTTTTCAAAGGTAAATTGGTGGTCTTTTTGTTTTGATCAAATGAGATGGAGGTTTGCCTTTCATTAGTAAAGAGGTTTTAGGTTATAAGAGATTACTAAATATAATTATTATATTATCTTTCAAACTCTACTTTAAAATTCATACCAAAAACTTTACAAGTTATTACGATAAATATTCTCCTATTATAATTTCCCATCAATTGAAATCGTCAATTTTAAAAGGCTCTATTATGTCAAGAGTGAGGATAAGAATCTTACATTCTAAGTTTTAAAGAATGGCATATTTTATTTTATTTTATTTTGTGTGTGGGATTACTAGGTGAATAATAATATTCTTAAATAATTTTATTCTCATAATCCCTTTCTTGAGCTATAAGATAAAATTTATTAGAAATTATAATTTGAAACCTATCTTATTATTTAATGTAATAAGTATTTTTTGCAATGATTTTTTTCTTTAGTAATAAAACTAATTCCTCGAAGATAAATAATAAAAAAGGAATTAGAAATCTCAAATTTAGAGTTGTAGCATATGAATGAAGTGAAATATCATCTTTATGATGAACAAAAATCCCTTAATTTGTTCGAAGATTGTCATTATTTTGAGCACTAAGTTAGGTAATATAAAATCAAATTAATGAATCAGTGTTAAAATATTATAAACAAATTTATCATAAATGGACTCTCAATAGTGTATAAATAGTACTAAGAAAATTAAAATTCCCTACATTCACCTAAATTATTATATATTTATTTATCTAATACATAAACTTATCTTTTTAAACATAAATAAATCTTCTCATACATAAGTAAAATATTAAAATGTAAATATTAAATTTCAGTATTATGTATATAAATATGTAAAAAATATGTGACATATATGCAAATCCTCCTATAAAAAATAATAAAAGAGATGAGCAAATTAAGTATTTAATAATAACACTTGTATTAGAGAGATTAAGTCAAAGACTAGTATTAAATAGAAAGTAATGCCAATAGGAAGGTTAGAAGAATAAAGGAACATCAAAAGAGAGATAATGCCACATGCAATTCCAGCTTTAAATCACTATCGCAGCTTCGTAAAATGCTCCACGAATGGAAGTTGGAAGCAAGTTGTTGTACACGACAAATCTAGCGAGTTCTGCGATCCTTGATCTCTTTTAACGCACTTTCTTCTCCATTAGGTTTGATCGCCGGCAAAGCGGAGTGGAATGGCGGCGGAGGCGGCGGAAGTGGGCGGAGAGTTGAAAAGAGGGACGATTGTGGTCGGAATCGATGACAGCGAGCACAGTTTCGCGCTTCAGTGGACCCTCGGCCACTTCTTCGCCGGCGGGGTGCTACTTCATCTCTTGGCGCTGGTTATAAGCTGGTCGTCGTCCACGCCAAGCCGTTCCCTAGTTCGATCATCGGCTTAGGAGGCCCCGGTATATTTTGGTCTGATACGTTTAAAAAAAAATTTTTTTTTGGTAATTTGTTTTCTTTCCCTGTAGATTTTTAGAATATGCGTAGTTTGGCTGTGGATATTTTGGTTTGATTTGAGTGTTGATACGCTAATCTTCCCCATTGATTCATCTGAGGAGAATGCCCTCACAATTTTTCTGATTGTATGAAGCTACATCTGTACACTGTGACGTAGTTTGATCGACTATTTGCTATTTTTCTGTTACTTTGGTCTTAAAGATCAGAGTATGAGTTGTTTTTTTTTAATGATTTATGTTTGTTTCTGTTAAAAGAGTTCATCAACTGAAGATCCCTCAGTGTTTTCTAAATTAGTTTTTAGCGAAAATGTTGAAAAGGTACCCTGTACTTTGCTTTCCATCTTTGTGCTAAGGGACAACGTTTTGGAGTCCACGCCTTTAGTTGACTTGTTTGATCAAGCAAGAAAGCACTTGTTTTGACATGAAAATTCTTGGTCAACTAGGATTGCATGACTGCATGTAGCCTTATTTGACCATCGAAAAACTTCACATGTAAACCTTGATTGGTTCACGAAGGCTACATCTTGGTTGATGAAGGTTGGTCAACCAAGAGTGTAACTTTGGCCTCTTCATCTTTGTTGATTGAATTTTGGTTATGTGGACATCCACCTTGGTTGAGAAGATTTGGTCAACCAAGGCTTTAAATTTAGCCTTTCCATATTGGCCAAATCAAATTTTGTGTTGAACATCCAAAGTCCCAGCAGGTAACCTATGCACTGGCAAAATAAGTATAAATCTATATCTTAATCTATTTCATCATATATTACTATAGTCAAATTGCCCTTGGACTGGGCTCAAGATAGGGTCTGATGCCTTTGATCGGGTTTAAGACAAGGGTTACAGCTCAGTTAGAATATTCCGGAACTCTCTCTCTCTCTCTCTCTCTCTCCCTCCCTCTCTCCCTCTCCCTCTCCCTCTCCCTCACAACCATAAAAGATCTCGGTGTTCATGGGATTTCTAGGTGGCTTCTATGTTGAAAATGCGAGCTTGTTGGCCATAAGAAGTTGATAACCATTCCCAATTGCAAACTGGTTTTGTGAGGTCCAAATTATATTGTAGCAAACATGCAATTATGGTCTAGATTACCATGATTGTTTGAATTTCGCATATCATGGATGTTAATGAGAGTTCACCAGTCTTACATGTTGATCAATGGCTTCTATGCACAATGATAGGCCTTCAGTTAGTTTTTAAAATAGTTTTTTTATCCTCCATTTGAGTTCACTGGTGAGGATGATGGTGGCTGGTCTAGACCAGTATTTATAATGAGCTTGCAATGGCTTGATGGTGACGGCCAATCTACAACATTGGGATTGAGTTTTATTTAAAACTTTCAACTTAGTCATAATAATGCCTGGTTCACAAAATCTTAGCGAGGCGCGTGTCAATTTCTTAGTTCCTGGAAACCGTGCAGATCAATTCCCTCCTATTTGGAAACCCAACAGGACTTAAAGTACTGTTATATTTTCATCAAGGGTCAAGCTACAGAAGTTTCTTACAAATTTTTTGAGATAGACGTGCTCGTCTAAATATAGTTACTAAAAAAATAATCTGCTTATTGCTGAGTAACTACAGTCGATTGTTATATCCTTTATTAACTATTCAATGCAGAGTTGGATGATTGCTAAGCTCCAGATGAAGTTATTCATTAGGTTTAGTCAGTTTCTTCTAGGAATTACCAGTGAGATTGGCTAAATGACATGCTTAGGATTTATTGAATTAGTTCAATAATTAGCTTTTTAATTATTTGTTATTTCAATCGTCATTGTTCTACTTAACGCTTCCTATAGTATTCTTCCTTTATCTGAATCTGCAACTAAAAAGAGTATTTATTTATTTGCAATTTGAGCATCAAGATTTGTGAGATAGAAATAAGTTGTCTTCTTCTTCTTATTCTTATTATCATGAATGCAGGAGCTGTTGATGCTCTTCCTTATATAGAGTCAGATTTGAAGAAAATTTCTGCCGGGGTGATTGAGAAGAGGGAGCTTTGTGTTAATTCGGTATGATTTTGAGTTCTTTCTTGATACAATTAAGTATATTCTGACATTTGATCAATCATTTCTGGCCATCTGAACAATGTTAATTAAATAATACTCAAGTACACTATTAATCAATTGCTTAAGTTTGCAGTTAATCATCTTAAAAGTAAACGTTTACAAATTACTACTTCATGGGAAAGATGCTAAATTCTACTTAAATGTTAATGAAATCTGGAAGCTAATTTAGGTTACTGGGTGGATGAAATCATAGTTAGGACATATCACAGATCTACTATCCACTATGTGCGGTTAACCATGACTTGATAATGATTTTATCCTGTGATGATTGCTGGATCTAAGATTTTCTTCTAACGTTATAGAAAACAGCTCCTATAGGATTTTCTCTGTAAAACAGTTTCCACTTGTGGATTACCAGTCTTTTACTACTATACTGGAACTGAAACCTCGATGACTGTTGTTAATATAGTATAAAGTTATACATCATAGCAACACCAGTGAGCTGCTTGACATGAGTTGCAAAGAAGAGTACTCAGTTAACCGCACAAAACTAACTCTGAATGAGTGGCCTGTAGTTTGATTGTTACATTAAAGTTTCACTATCCAAGTTCTTTGGTTCTCCTTGCAGTTAGAATGATTGAAAGTGACAACCTTCTTCTCTCTTTACTTTTTCTTCTGTTTTTAAGAAATCTACAATGCCTTGAATTAGTGGGTGCCATTTTTATTGTTATAGCTTTTACTTTTCTTGTTAATATTGCTCTAATAATATCTTTATCATGAAAAGGTAAATGATGTTATAATTGAGGTGGTGGAAGGAGATGCAAGGAACGTTCTCTGTGAGGCTGTGGAAAAGTTTAATGCAGATGTGCTTGTTGTGGGAAGCCATGGCTATGGAGCAATAAAAAGGTATATTGACTTTTCTATACAATTCTTCAGTTTTAAAATGATGAATAATCTTTGATTCGGTTATGTACATTTGAGTCACAATCATATATATATATATATATATATATATATATATATATTTGTTTTATAAAACATGCAAATTAAAAGCTTTGATTTCTCCTATTTGGTTCCTTCTCTAGAAAAGTAAAGTGAGGATAAGTTAAGTGAAAAGATTAGGAGATTAGGTTTTAAAAACTTAAACTATTTGGCTACCCAAAAAGATAGTTTGGTTAAAACCATACTTATTACTAGTAAGATAGGATAAGATAATTAATTAAGATGGTTAGAAATAATTTTACAAATTAAGGTTTTATATACTCGGATATAATGCATAATGATCCATAAATTAATTAAAAGTATTAATTAATTAATTAATTAATATATTATTATTCTAATTAAGCATAAACTCTTTCATAATTATACATGAAGTCATGTTAATGAAAATTTAATTGATTAGTATATGATAAACCCAAATTTGGCATGAAGTATGTTCATTATTTTTTAATTGATGGTTATTAATTAATTAAAAAAGATAGATTAATGAATAACTTAATCATACTAAGTAATAAGAAATTACTCATAATTACAAATTAATTTAATATAAAATATTTGATCAATGTAATTAGAAAGTAACTAAACTAATTACTTTCCAAAAATATGTTAATAAAATTATTTAAATAATTATTAATAGATTAATTATGCAGCTATAATGCGAATTAGCTCCAACTATAAAAAATCAATTCCACCTCCTTGTAAATTTTGCTAGTTTTATTTGGAGAAAGCCTTAAAATATTCATCATCAACTCATCTCCTATTGAGTCTTTTCAAAGTGTCATTTATCATTCTTAGTTTAAATGTTATGTTGATTTATTTAATATTGCCTATCTTGCAATCATAGTGTTTCTCATTTGTGCAAGTCATATAGTTGTTGGTGATAAGGAAGTGAGTCACCTCCAAAGCTCAAGAGACATTTGCTTTAATTCCAAAGATTGATTCTATATTTATCAGATTGTGTTAGGAGTGATAGATTTCTCACCTTGAAGTAGAAATATTATGATGTAGTGGAAATGAGTAGGAGTAGCTTACTTGCTTTGAAGTAGGTGGGGTGTTATGATAATGAAATGATAAATTTCTCCATTATTCGTCAAGGAGAGAAGGATGTATCTCCATTACTCATTCAGAAGATAAGTTGTATAAGAAGGTTTCTTCACTTAGAGCGAAGAAGAGTGTTTTTGATAGTAAGCTTTATTGGGAATCCTAATGCCAAGTTGAGCTAGATATGGACACATGTTAAGGGGTGTTAGAAACATGTAAACATCGATCATATCTAAATTACTTCATAGTTTAGTTTACTTGCACTTAAGGCTGTTAGTTTAGCTCGAAAATCAAATCGAAATTTGGATTGGATCGAGATCGAATCGATTATAGTGAGCCGAGCTATGAGCCAAAAGTTTGGATCAAATTTTTTTTCAGGCCGATCTCGAGCCAAGCATAGATTGGATCGAATCAGCTCGAGATTGGATCAAATTTATCTATTATTAAAAATATTTAAATTTATTTATAATACTTCTAAGTTTGTAACAATAAAATTATTCCTAAAATTAAGTATATGGAGTTATAACTTATAATATTTTAAAATAAATATAATATATTTATAAGTATAAATATTATTTTGAAAATCATATATATTTTTATTTCATGCACTTAATTCAAAATTTTAAAATTTTTTTAATAATCATTTTTATTAAATTCAAGTTGCTCGATCAAAATGAGTTAACTCCATTCGAATTTAAATAAAAAAAAAGTTTAAAATGTTTAGTTCGAGCCGACTCGAAATTAAAACGAGCCGAGCTGGCTTGAAATTAAATGATTCGAACCATGAGCCCATCTCGAAATTTTATTCGAAGATTTGAACTTCGGCTTTGGATCGCAAAAGCTGGACTACTCTTTGCACATTTACTCCTCATATATATGCTTTTGTGTTCAAATCATAATTTGATTGATCAATGCTTCATATATTATGTAGTCGTTGATTAAACATAATCATTGTTCTTAACTATTATATCACTCTATTGTGTACTTATCCATTACATCACTATCATACATTGTTTTGGGCATTTAAATTTAGTCTTTGGTAAGAATAATCTTATATACTTTTGCTTAATTTTATGACACTGTTACTAACGTAATCAGTCCTTCAACTCTATTACATGTATGTGTTGCTACTCGTATAAAAGTAATTCAATCGATCACAAGTTTGTGTAGTTATAATTTAGTAATAAATCAGTAGTATAATTCATAACTTAAACTGTAGTTTTAGTAGTTAAAATTATGGTGTTTCCAATCTTAATTTGTTGAACGTTGAACTGAATGTTAACTTAAGAGCTTTTCTGTGCAGAGCGGTGCTGGGGAGCGTGAGTGACTACTGTGCTCACCACGCTCACTGCACAGTGATGATAGTGAAGAAACCCAAACACAAGCACTGAACTGAACTGCAAATTCCTGCTCCTGTAGTCTGAAACTATCGAACTTGAATCGCTTATAAAACTCTTGTTTTTGTGATCTCTACTTTATCCAATACTTTATAAATAATAATCACAGCTTGTCTGTATATTTTTCATCTGAGTGTTTATTAAATGGACTTTGTTTTGCTGGATTCCTACTGTGGTATGGAGAATTGCTTGCTTTCTAAGAACTTCTGATCTGGTTTGCCTTTTGTTTTCTTTCAAGAATTTATTTGGATTGAAAGAGGCTTGTGAAGATGATGTATAGGTAATTTGTCAGTTTGTTGAATTAATAATTATTAATTTGATATTCTTCCTAACAACAAACGCATGAAATTAATTGGCAACTTCAAAATGTCGAATCATCAAATTGTTTGCAGATCAATGACAGTCGCGACATCGAAGCGTCAGCGATAATGCGTATTTTTGAATTTGATCCAAATCGTCTTGACCAAACGGCTCCGATGGTAAGCGATACGTTGAACATCAAAATAACCTAAGATTGACATATATATTAATCATATAATGATGTTAGCGTAAAATTTCTAAAAATATGGATTAAACGCTTAGGAAATTAATTAAATAAGCCTATATATTGCATATCATTTATGTGGTATGTATGTAAATCTTATTTTTTTATAACTCAATATTTAATAGCAGCTTGTGTAAGTTAACTAGCCTTATTCAGTCCAAATTATAACTAATTTCATATAAATTTATTTTTAATTAGCTTTAAATTTTCTTCAATTATTAAAAGATTTGAATAAATTTTAATTATAAAAATAAATAATAAATCGACTAAGAACAGCTTATTTGACTCTCTCAAGATGTATAAGAGATGTTTAATTTGTGATTAGTGTTATTAGCAACTCAATCCTTAATTATCCATTTTATTAGGCTTAAATTAATTATTTTAATTACTTTTTTGCACCATACAAGACAGAGTATTACCATCATGAAAGATCTACTAGGGAGGCACAACTAAAAATATACACAAACAATAATATCATATTAAAGCAATTTTTAAATCACTATTAAATGTATCTTATAGAAGCTTTTATAATTTTAATTTTACTTTTATCTTCAAAAAAATTTCATATTATGTTATATTTAAAATTTTAAAATTTATTTATTATGATTATTAAAAAAATAAAAGATTATATTTTTCTAAAAAATTGTATATATTATATATATATAATTGTCTAAATAATAATTTATTTATTATTTTTGTTGTCATTTATTTATTTTCTAGTCATAATAAGCAATTAAAGATATTTTATTTTTAATAAATGATTTTATATGAGTAGATTTAATGATTATTGATAATCAATTGAAATTGATATTATTAATATATTACAAGGCTTGCTAAAGAAATAGTCAAAAGAAATAAAGATACTTCATTATCTTTTCATAGTCGATTTTTGAATTGTATAAAAAATCGACTATGAAATAGAATTGATGATTCATGAATGAATGATTTTTTAGTTATTTATATTGAGAAAAATATAATGAATGATATCAACACTAATATAATTATTCAATATTTTCAAAATATGAATATCAAACATTATCAATTATAGCTTTTTTATTCTTATTTCTTTCATATTTTTCTTATAAATATATTATAAAAATAATTGAGGGTACTTTTTAAACTAATAGATTGTGCCCTTAAAAGAAAATTTTCTGGCTCTGTCATTAACTATAAGATAGATTTAATAACAATTTAAATTATAATAATCTGACAAATGAGTGATAATCACAGTTCTTATCAAGGTTGTGAAAATCAAGTCAGATATAGAATCAGGAGAGGGAGATGTTCAAAGTTTGATGATTTGATCGAGATTGAACTGAATCATATAATAAATATGAAAATTATTTAAATATAATTAAATATGATGTAATAATGATGCAATGATAAAGATATTTAATAAAAAATAACAAAATACTACCAAACTAAATGCAAGTGATACTAAACAAAAAAGGAGAAACAATAGCAACATATTTCAATTATCAAAATTATAAAAAATTGTAATATTTAAATTACTAATGTTGATTTGGTTGCTCATACCACAAATGCAAATGATCTTATGAAATCTTGCACTTCATTTTCTTAAAAAATGGTAATTTGAATCTTAAAAAAATCAAAATTAATAATTTAGTATCATCAAAATAATAACTTTAAATTTGAATTAAAAGCCAAAAAAATATTAACACTTTTGATTCAGGGCTCAAAATACAAATGATAGTTTAGATAAAAAGCATATAATGGTAAGCAAATATAACTTTTCAAAAAGAACACAATCACAAATATAAGTATATAACACTCATGACTAGAATATATCTTCTAATAAAAATACAACACTATAAATAATCTACTCAAAAGATAAAACATTCAAAAATCATCTTCAATTAATATATTTATGAAATAAGTATCCCCAAAAGTTATCTCCCCACCAACTCCCTCTCCAAAAGCTTTTAAGGTATCACAATCAAGATTTTCGATATCATCATATCACCTGAGTCACCTTCTTCTACACATTAAAGAAATTCATTTGTTATGTAACCAAGTGATAAATTAGAATTTTCAATAATAAAATTTTGGTGATTTTACATATTGGATGTCAACTTAACATCTTTCGTATGTGGAATGACATCTAATCTATAAATTTCACTTCTAAATCTTCATAATCAAGTTCAGGACTTGGCTCTTCATTAACTATCCAAAAAGCTATTGTTTTAATGCTTAAATAATCTAAAAGATCATAACTTCTTTTTTTGAGTTGTGATCTATGAAGTAAATAATTAGGTATGAATCATCTGATCAAAGAATATATATATATATATATATATATATATATATATATATATATGATGTAAAATATACATGATATATGAATATGAAACATATCTATTTCAAACTAAAGTCTAAAAATGTAAATAAAACAACAAATATTATTCTAATAAAAATAACCAATACATATTTTATTATATACTTTTCCATAACCACAACTCCTACAAACATAGTGATAACAAGTGATAATATCATAATAATCTAATAAAATATAATATAATATAAAACAAAATCAAATATAAATAAAATATTATCATTCAAATACTTTTTCATAACCACAACTACTACTAAGATAGTGATATTTAATAATTAGATTATCAATACTTAAATATTTTCTACCTTCACTCGCTAATTAAATAAGAAGATAAAATTCTTATAACTGTTGGAAGAAGATAAAATTTGAAGATATTCAGTTATATTATTCTTCTTGTAAGATTTTTGGATAAAACTACTCTAAATAGTAAATATTTCAAGGCTTATTAGAAACCGAGGAAAAACAAAAGAGCATCATAGGATTAATAAAATTCTACATTCTAAGATAATAATTACAGTCTCCTCAAATTCAAACAAGGATTGCATTGAGAAATAAGATACCAACTTTAGGTTATCTATGAAATTATAACTACCCCTGAGAGGAACAATCACCTCAACCCCTACAAAAATGAACATTGATCTTGACCCTATTAATAATATTTTCCCCCAACATATTTCTAAATACATTGAAAATCATATTTCAGATCAAGATTACGATTTTCATAGGAGTTTGCATAGCATCCCTATCAAATCTTGTTTATCATATGAGGAAGAAACAATAAAATAAAATAAAATTTATCAGCACTACAGAAGATTGATTAATTCGGCTTCTAGCATGGTGCTACAAATGAAAGTAGATCTAAATAATAATTTGTTACGGAACCTGGAATTGATCTTGCGGGTTGCTGTCGCCAACTCGCCAAACTTGCGGCCTTGGAGAAAACTCAGAAAAGGAGAGAGCGGAGCTGCCGAAGCCGGAAGGTCGGGAATGGAACGGGAAGTCGAGACTCAGGACTCTGGAAGGTTACGATTAGTGGGATTTAGGGTATTACAACTGATTAGTGAGTGGCCTGGAACCGTTTGATTGTGGATGAAGGGTTGATGGTGAAATTTTTCTTACCGCCCGGTTCAAATTAACCGGGCGCTGATTCGCCGGTTGACTGGCGGTTCTACTCGGTCCAGTCCGGTTTTGTGCAGAACGAATTTTTCCGGTTTTCAGGACCGGCCGTCCGACTGGTTCACGGCTGAACTGGTCGAGCCGGCCGTTCGGTTTTTAATCCCTTCGTTCTTATTAGGGATTAATTTAAACTTTAAAAATCATTCCTAAGGGCCTAACATGGATATGTCAAAATAAATAATAAATAATGTACATGCAACTATATAATAATTGAAGGATTGTAATTCTCTAATTATTTATAAAAAGCACTTAAAAAGGACATGTGAAATAAAAAAGGGAATATTTCATTCATCATTCATCTAATATCTCACTTACTCGAGATTTATTACCCACCCCCGAATAAATATATTGAAGCACACATAAATACTTGCTTTAATTACATCAATGAGCCACTACATTAACCCTTAATAGAGTTGCCTGACCACACATGAGGAAAGAAAAGGTATTTTAGGAAAATTATCTCTTACAAGGTTTTGACATTAAGAAAACAAAAACTCTTAGAGATTTTATCCAATAAATCAAGATCAAAATGTCAAGAGAGTTCACAATGATTTAGTGACCTCATGTTTGGAATAAGGTTGAATTTGTTATAACCTTAATATACTTAGCCTATTCCATTCTATACTCCTTTTGCCTTGATGGATCTTTTTATTCTAGTCATCATTAAGTAGACTTTGCTCAAGCCAATTGAGCTTTTCCTTAATCTTAGTGAATCCAAAATCTATAGACTTATTATATTGGACTCATATTGTTGCCACTTAGCTTGACTTGACTTTAGGCATGCATAAACTTACCATTAACTTTGACTTAATGGACCTAAGCATATATGTGCACTATTAAGTCTAAGCTAGTTTGACTCTAGGAGACCATAAGATACCTTAAATCATATACAATGTATTCAAATGTATTGCATACCCCATTAGATTGATTTGATCACTTATGGCTCAATAAATCAAATGGTCAACCGATATCATGGCCTAGAGCTAGCCTAATTAAAATCTAAGCTTGGATTGATCCACTAGAAGCCTAGATTGGAATAGACCTACTTAATTGGACTCTAATCCTTCTACACTCCATTATGTAGTGCATTTATATTAAACATTGACTTAATCAATATAAAATAATCTTAGACAAATATATTCTCTATGCTAACACAAATGGCTAACTTAAGATAACCCAAGACCATTCATGGGAAAGAAATTGAACCTATCTTAAATATCCTAAGACTTAGGCTAGATTGGTTTAAATCTAGGTCAACCTACTTGGACCAAAACTAGTGTCCATTTGACCCAACTAGACTTAACTATCCAATTAAACTTACATAGTTTAATCATGATTTTAAAGTTGGATTAGAGCAACCAATCTAAATAGTTCAACTATGAATTAGTCTTCTCTTTGATTAAATATAGGTTTAAAATTCTTTTTGCATATAATTAGTTAGAATTAGTCATAACCTATAATTGAATTGAGGATTCATCTAATTGGTCCAATTTTTTATGAGCTGTCTTGTTTTGATTATGACTAATTTATGACTTTTTGATTTTGATCAAATAGCTATAAATAAAATATTTAGATTAAAAACTAACTTAAATAACTATACCATCATTTGAAGTTGAATGTCTTATAAATAAATAAAGAAAGATTAATGAATTTTTTTTCCTAATTTTGGTTATCATTGACTAATAATGCTTCAGATATTTGTGCAAGTATTTATATAAATGCATATTATATAATGAGAAAAAAATCACATGATCATGTATCAATTTTTTTATTTTTAATCGTATTTAAAATATTTAATGGTGAAGCATTTTGATTTAGAACATTATATATTGTTTTAGTAAAAATATTATTATTGCATCATTTTTATTTGAATTGTCATATGAAAATAATTTTAATTTTTTTAACATCATTTAATTTAATCTAGTTGAACATTTGAACCTTGAATCTCCCATTCTTTTGATTCAACTTTTAAAATCATGAGTTTAGTTGTCCTAAACCTAAATGGACCTACGTATCCTTTATTGACTCATATTAATCAATAGCACCCTTGAGACCGGCTGGCCTAAGAGTAGACTAAATTAGATCACCCAACCTATTGAGATTCATTTAAACCCAATTATGATCTATCGAACTCAATTGACCTAGCGTATGTCTACTTAACCCCATTTTGCTGCCATAGGCTAAAAACAATTCCTTAATGACCAATGGAATCACTTGAATACTCGTATTTTAGAATCAAAAGATAGGAGACCTATAACATCTACTCTTGAGAAGTTTCACAATCAATAACTTGATGAGATGGATAACTTAAGAAATATAAAAGTGATCAAACCAATAAGATGATAACAAAACAATATCAAGCCTTTTCTAAATACTTTTATCAATCCAATCACACTTTATTACTAATAAGCCTATATCAACTTAGCCTTAATCTAGAAGATTATTATCAAATAATTTTATAACTTGTTGGTTAAGAGTACTACAACCTAAGGTTTTATAGTTGTGAAGAATCATGTTAAAATCCTCACTAGCAAACAAATGATCATTAAAACTTAAAGGATTAAAACATAAATAATATGAGACCAAATAATTCTAGTTCTAATAATATTAAATCATGAAAAAAGTGAGTATATAACCTCAAGATATATGAAATGCATGGATAAATTCAAATTAGTACAATTTTGGATTAAATCTTCAGTTTCTGTTTTAACAATCTCGCTAAGATCTCATACACAAAGTAGAAACATCAAGAGAAAAACTCCTAATATGAGAGGACAATTATTCAACTTCTTCAAGAAGAAAGAAGCATTGCCCTTTTTCATTATAGGAGAAGAATATTTTGATCATAATAGAGAGTAACTCTTATTTGGACTATTACAATAAAAGAGGAAGAGGGTAATTGAAGCAACATCTCCTTCTCAATATCTAGCTCTCTTCTTCGTAGCAGATAATTGCATATTCTCCCAAACAGAATTATATCTTTATTCATGTCTAAATTTATATAAACTGTGATTATTTTTATGTGCCTTTTTTAAAATTTAATGAATTATTCAATCTTTATGTTATTGTTCATGGAGGCTTACCCCCCCCCCCTCTCTCTCTCTCTCTCTCTCTCTCTCTTTATATATATATATATATATATATATATATATATATATATATATATATATATATATATATATATATATATATATATATATATATATACTCACATTGCCATTGTACTAACAAGCTATAAAAATGCTTTCTTTATGAATAATATCTACATCAAAAGAAGCAGAAGAAGAAAGAGAAAACCATTTCAGAGATTAAATATACAGAAAACAAAACTATGCTAAAATATGGAATAAACAAAAAATATATATATTATATATAGCAAGCACAGTTCTATAAGTGCTCAAATCTGAGAGTTTTCTTTTTTTGGAAAAATTTAAGGGCCGAAGCCCAATTGTATTCCAAAAGTAAGGTTACAAAAGAGACTAATCCCTTACAGGACTGAAGCAAAAAGGAAAAGACTAAACTAGAACAATAATTCTAGAAACAAGATCAACTACACTAGCTGAAAAAGAAAATCCTACAGAAAAGAGGAGCTACGATAGCTCAATGGAGGATACAAAATACATCGAGATGCCCAAAAAACTAGACAACAAAGAATACAATCATATAGGTCGGATAAGAAAGTCCCTCACTGCTGTCTCAGCCTCCAAACAATAAAAAAATCATTCCATCAATAGAATCTGCTCAACAAAAGAGGGATCGTGGTTGCGAGAGACCATCCAACAGGAGGAGCAATTGAGAGATCAATAAGTTGTGCAAGAATATCCTCATCATCGCCCATTCCAAAAGCAATCGAGAGCACCACCAAAACGAAGAAAGAATATCAAGAAGAAGATCAAGACAAATCCATCCTTTCCATGAATGCCATCAGGAAAAAGAGTTGAACAGGAACCGTAATGGACAACCGCAACATCCATGGCCAAAAACCCACAGCCAGCAAAGATTATCAGAAACAGCAGGAAGAAGATCAAGACAGAAAACCATCCTCACAAGGAATTCCATCACAGAAAAAGGAGTTGAACAGAAGAATCGTAGTGAAACAACCGCAACAACCATGGACAAAAATAGCAAAAAGAGCCATAAAACCCACAGCCACCTGAGGAACTCCAGGTGAAACAGAAAGAGAACGAGAAAACATCTGAAAAGTCCTTTACACCGGATCGACAATAGAAAAGACATAAAACGGCGTAAGACATCCGTGATTGCCCTCTTCGGCATACAAAGACAAATGTAATACCAACGTAACATCGAGAATGAGACGAAAACCACAAGATAGCATCCAACTCAAATAAGAAGCAGGCACAGAAAAGAAGAGAGAGTTAAGGGGGTTGATAGTTTCTCCATTTCAATTAAATCACGCACATTCTTGGGCCAAGCAACTTTCAATTTCCAACTTTGCATTTTAGCCGAAACCCTTTCTTTAACCTGATTTGATAAGGCAGCAAATGGGAGATAGGTAGAAGAAAAAAAGCGATTATTCCTTTCTCTCCACAGGGTATAAACAAGAACAGAAATAATCAAATAGTGTAATCTTTGTAACATTTTATGCTCCCCTTCATTAATAAAATTTAGAACCAGAGTAGTGACAATAGAAACATACCATTTGGGATGAGAGCTCTCACCAATTTCATAGCCAAAGGACATTCAAAAATAAATGGTTATGAGATTCTAAAAACAGAATGACAAAAAAAAAAGGGAGTTGAGTTCCAATCCCTTTGTTTGCTAACTTATCGATAATTTGAGACCACAGTATAAAAGCCATCCAACATAGAGAGCATAATTAATAGAATAGCCTTTGAACCAAATTCCTTTGGTCCACCCAAAGAGGGGTGAGAATCAAAGATGGCTTCTAAAATCCTTGGTAGAAGAGAGTGAGTTAAGCCAACTTAATCATCTCCATTCTTTATAGAAGTTTCCAAGATCTTTATGGACAACCAAGGATGAGAGGACTCAAGTAAAGAAGGGAGGTTCCAATGCCCATTGTGTATAAGAGTGTGGACCTTTAGGTCATCCGTGAGGTTCAAATGTTTCAAGCCATTAACACCCAACCAATAACAAAGAGAGTGCCCATTACACCAAGGATCATAATATAAAGAAAAGCATTACCTTCCCCAACTTGAAAATGCATTGTTTCTAAATTTTCAAGAACTTTCACAATCGATTTCCAAAGTGGAGAAACTCTATAAATGCAAGGATTCCATAGTGATGTATATTTAGCTAAACACCAATTAGCAAAAGGAGAATCTCTACGATTTTCCACATTAATTTCAGCTTGTCGATCAAATTGATAGGAAGCGAGAGTAACCCAACTCCACCTTTTCTTTGGGTAAAGTAGCACGCTCCCAAGAAATAGTGTGCAACTTTTGCCTCCCTCGAATGATAGAAAAATTTAGTAAAAGAGCTTTTTTTGATAATACCATCTGGAATAGCCATAGAATAAAACCAAGATGATAAGTAACTATTTATAGAAGACCGATAAGTCGCAACCTTCCCTAATGAGAGAATTTACTTTTCCAAACCATACATGAAGTCTATCAAAGAAAGGGGTAAAATGAGCCATCTTAATTGTACCTTTAATAAGAGGAAGTCCCAAATATTTGAAGGGAAAGAGCCCAATTGAATACCCAAACAAGATGAGAATTATCAATTTTCCTTGAAGAGAGGCACAAGGATGATTTAGAATAGTTCACCTCAAGTCCCAAGTACTTAAGAGATTGGAGAGTGGACTTGAGTGAAGAGAATGTAGAGGAATCAACATTACCCATCACAAGGAGATCATCGATATAAGAGATGAGAAGAGAATTGTCCAAAAAGTAATAGGATTATATAATCCTTTGTTAATTTCATTTTCTAACATGCATGAAAATGTGTCCATGGCCACCGTAAAGAGGAAAGGGAGACAATGGGCTGCCTAAGGCCATTGGAGGAAGAGAAATAACCCAAATGTTCCCATTTAACACATAGAGAAAGGCACCAAAATGCAAGCTTCCACCCGTAGTAAATCTCATGGGAAAACCTTTATCCGTAAGTCGATGGATCAATGTTTTTCTTGATTTTATCAAAAGCTTTTTCAAATCAATTTTGGCTAAAAAGTAAGAGCTATTGAGATAGAGAACTCATTACATATCTCAAAGGCCATTAGATTATCGATATATCTCTCTTCCTTTAACAAAGGCGATTGAGAATTATTGATAATAGAGGGGAGAAATCTCTTCATATTGGCAAGATTTTGGCCACCACTTTATAGAATGTATTGCATAAAGAGATGGGACGATAATCTTCAATTCTATTAGAGTGTTTCACCTTTGGTATGAAAGTTAAGAGAGTATGCTTGAAACATTGGGCAATCTAGAATTCTTGAAAAAGTAGAACAACAAAAGATTTGCGTAATACTCCAAGAGTCAATGTAAAACTTAGAATTAAAACCATCGACCGGCGATTTGTTTTCATACTTTTCAAGGTAGCAATAATTTCTGCTCGTAAACTTCGCCTTCAAGATCAAAGATGATCTAATGAAAGACAAATCCCTGCAGGAAAATTTTGCATAATAACAAGAGAGTCATCACAATTGAATAGATCCTCATAATACCTACAAAAATATCAAGATATCCTTTTGATCGAGAAGACCCCCCAAATCGGTTTGCACTTCTCTAATCGATTGAGCTTTTCCTTTTTTATTGAAAGGTAGAGGAATTTTAAATCATCATCGAATGAACAAGCCAATGTGCCTTAGCTCTCTTGATCCATAGCATTTCTTTTAAAAGTAACCTCGAATATCTATTTTGATCTCCCATCATGAATGAGATGAATGTTGAAAGGATCTTTTCCAAATTCCTAAAACCTCACTTTGTTCATTTTAACAATATTGATTTGTCAGCGTAGGAGAGATATCTCTATATCTACCTTTCAACATGTTTCTAACAAGTTTTAGCTTGATAGAAAGAACATAAAAAGGGTCTCCTTGAATGAAGTTGTTCCAAACCTCCTGGATATCATCCTTAAATCTAGGTTTTAAGATCCAATAATTCCTGAAAAGGAAACGATGAGATGCCAAAGAAGGAGAATGAAGAAGAGTTACCAAAGGAGAATGATCCGATGATCTTGGAGATAGGACTTTATAAAAGGAAGATGGAACATCTCAATCCGCTTGGAATTGCAAAAGACCCATCAATCTTAGTAAATGGGATGTTCCAACCGCATTAAAACTGTGTAAAATGTAAGCTGCTAGGGAGCTCCATCCAGCCACAATCATTAACACAATCTTTAAATTCCAAAGAAGAGTTGAAAGAAACCAGATTACCCCCTTGTTTATCCTTAGCACTTAAAGGACAATTGAAATCACCTAAAATAATCCATGGAAGAGCATTAACATCGCAAAACCTTTAGGAAGACCACAATGAGGATCTGACAAGATCATTTTCAAAGATAGATACTTGTTAAGAGAAAGCTATTAACCCTGTGGAGCGTAAATTTGACCATGGATAAATTGCTCTGACTTATATAATAACTCAAAATTCACCTGCCGACAAGCATTTAATCCATATAATCACCACCACCACAAAAATTATTTACACCGGATTCAAGTAAATTATAAGAAGAAACCCGATTGATATGCAAAGGATTTATGAACTTTGGTCTCAAGACAAAGAAGATCTAGATGAGAGTCTTTAATAAGCTTTCGGCTGGGAAAGTCTTCCAACAGATAAACCCTAACATTCCAACTACCAATTGAGATTTGATTCATTGGGAGGAGGAAGAAGTGGGTTTTTTACCCTTTTTCTTGTTGCCTTTTAGAGGAGTCGGAAGGGGTTGAAAAGAAGAAGAGGTGTTCCCTCCTTCCATGAGAGTGCAGCTAACATCTTTATTCCCTTTATCAATACTGATGCCAGAGAGAAGCAGGGGTAACCACGGCCGAGCGTGTAACAACACCAAGAGAAAGTCAATAGAGGTATCGATATGAGATTGGTCTGGATCCGAAAAAGAGCGTAAGCAGCACAAAGGATCCTCCTGAGGGGAAGAATGAGTTGGTGACTGATTTAAATCGGCTATAGAGGAAGAGGGAAGACTGGTAGAAGCCTCCATAGTCTTATCAACTAATATGGAATTTGTAATAGGAGGAGGGGAAGACATTATAGTAATAGGTGAATGAGAAGGAGGAGGCTGAATGGGGATGTACTCCTTTGTAATCTGATTGGCCACTCTGATGGGAGCTTTGGGAGGAGCCACTAGGCCTCCTGGGAGGAAGAGGAGCAAATGGATTAAGAGACGCATGCAATCAGAAAAATGTGTTACAGGTCGAGCAAACGGACGGCTTCCAATCATAAACGACACTCTGCATGAATTTCTTCCCATTTAAATTAATCGGAATCGTATCAGGAAGAGGAGAGGAAGTAGAAATTTGGACACAAATACGCGCAAATGTTATCCGAGATCTAGCCGCAGTAAGGTGGTCCACGGCCAAGGGGACACCAATTTTACTAGCAACCTTAGAGAATCCAACCTCGTTCCAACAGCACAGGGGGAAATTGGGGAGTTTAATCCAAATCAATCTCGAAATAGGATCATTTAAATCCATGTCCATTTTGGAAAACAAAAGGCCGACCGTTGAGAAAACAAGGGCCGTGATTCCAAACCATATCATAATCCTCTTGACAATTGAACTTAAACAGGAAATAATCACCTTCAATGTAAGAAGATCAAGCACCTTTAAAGCTCCATTTCTTTTAATAAACAAAGATCCATAATATGGACGCTACCAATCGAGTGACCAATTAAGAGAGATGCCATTCTGCTTTCCTGAGAAATCTTCCTAAAAATCCACTTCATTGGAATCCGCACATACGCAAGAGGGTTTGGGTATTTTCTAGCAAGGAGATCTTTCCAGAGAGATCCAACCGGTTTAGAGAAATGGGAGAATGCAAGTGGGAGGATGATGTTAAGGGGAAAAGAACCATTGGGATGACCATCCCGAGGTCATCGACCTCTCCTGAGTCGAAAATGAGGGAGGAAAATACCTGAGAAGAATGCAGGCAGAAAAGAAAGAGAAACAAACAGAAGGTGGTGGTGGAGGTGAAAAAAGGAGCAGGGGAGCCGAGAGTGCCCTAGCAAATGAATCCCTCATAAGATTGTTCCTCATCCACTTTTTATCTGAGAGTTTTCTAATACGTAAGGACTTTATTAAGTTCAGCTGCGTTTTCGCACTATCATCACAAATTTGCATGGAGAACAGAATCACTCACACTCCCCAACACCAACCTTCACAATAAGTTAATAACATTTAGTTCAATATTTGGCTGAATATATCTTTTTATAACATGTATTTTAATATATACATATAATAAGTATTTATTATATATAAATAAAATATGTTAATTTATTTTTATATAATTATTATGATATATTTCAAATGTATTAAATTATATCCGACTACCTGCAATGGGTGATGTTGAGCAGGAATCATGAGCAAGTGCGCGTAGATTTGATTTGAAATTCGCTCGATCCTGGGAGATTTTCAAATGAGTGGAAAATGTAACTTTTTTTTTTGAGATTTAGTTTAAATTTTTAATATAAATTAAATAAAAAGTGTTTACATACATAGCACACAATTCTTATTTATTTATATTTCTAACATATAAACTATCTTATTCACATAATTGCATCCAAATCTTTAATGTTACATCAAAAATAGATTCATTAATATTTTTTTTAAGTGAAATGCATTTTTTCATACATCAAAAATAGTTTTAGCCTCATGTGCATGAAGTTAATTTAATCTTAACCAATCAATTTCAATGTTAATATTATTAGAAGACAAAAATTCATTATGATAGAATTAATCAAAATAGATTTTATGGGAGTTTATGATAATGAACCCTATAGTTGTAAATGGCACCAAATGCATGATCTATGTGATGATAAATTTAATAAAATTAAAGTTGAAGCGTCTGCATTTGATGGGATGATAAAACTTAAGGTTTTTAAGCTGCAATTAACAAACAATGGTTTCTAGGTTTGGATTTGGATTAAAACTTAAAATTGGAAGATAAATGACACCACATCAAATTCTCAAACTTGAATATTTTCAACTCGTGTTAAATTTTGAACAAATATTTAAAATTTCTATATTTAAAATTGTTATAGATATTAGTAATATATCTTGTCATCAAAATAGTTGGGCTCAACCTATTAGATCAATTGCATCCAAAGAAAGTAACACTACTGTTAACAATGATGAGAAATGAAAATCTATTGCTAGTATCATGCAAATGAATGCCTAGCAGGAATTACACATTGATTAGAAAAAAAATGATTTTGATGTTACGAGGGAGATGATATTCATGAATTTGATAGATATATAGATTATTTGAATTATTTAATAGAATACTTTTTAAATGTTTTGTGATGTGTTACTATTACACCTAAAGTTGAGTGTAATTGGAAAAAAGAATTCTTCATTTCAAGTTTATTTTAAGCTTGATGATAATTTAGATAAGCTTATTGTAGATAGTAAAAGTTTTATAATGTTGTGTCTATTCATTTCTTGATCGAATAAAATTAAAATTTGAATCACATCCACAACCATATAAAAATAGCAGGGTAGATAATATTTTGAATTCTATTACACAATGATGTTTAGTGACTTTAACTTGCTACCTGTGTTAAGATTTGATGAGATATTTTACCTTTAGATGTGGCATATTATTTTGTTTTGACCTTAGTTATATGATTTAGATGCATCTTATTTTAGAAATCTAATATTTATGAGTTCAAAAGCAATGAAAGGAGAATAGTCTTAATGCCCCACTAAACTTTAAAATATATTTGTTTCATTTGCAAGAGAATCTAGTGTTACTATTGAATTGAAGAAATCACTACATTATCTTGAATCAACATATCTTAAATGGAGAGTTTTATGTAAGGATTCATTTATGTGTTGGTGCTTATAGAATCAAAATGTGTTATTGCTAAAAGTGTGAATATAATTCAAGATATTAGTAAAAAATGTTGTTTCATTTCAAATATTTCTATCTTATTGTGCTTCCTAAAGAATCGCTACCTCTTAGAGTTATGTATTTGACTATTGGATCATTTTTACATAATTTATCAAATTATAGGATGAATTGAAATGAACATGCTGAATTAAATAGACAAGCAGATATTTTGTTTTAAAAAATGATTTATTAGAAAGAGTTTGAGTTTATGCAATTTTAGTATTGTCACATTTAAAGATATGATGATTGACATATTTGTCTTGACAACAAAGGAAAAATATTCTATGCAATAAATATGTTATGTATCTGACTATTGGATCATTTTTACATAATTTATCAAATTATAGGTTGAATTGAAATGAACATTTGAATCAAATAGACAAGTAAATATTTTGTTTTAAAATGATGTATTAAAAGAGTTTGAGTTTATGCAATTTTAGTATTGTCACATTTAAAAATATGACAAGCATATTTGTGTTTACAATAAACAAAAATATTCTATGCAATCGTGCTTTTGGTGTTGGTTTAGAATGTTTATACTATTCTTTTTCAATTAGTTCAATATCTAAATTTATAAAAATTAAGACATACATGTTGAATGGGTTGTATATTTATAGGAATATACTTGTAGTTTAATATCATAAGTTGAACTATTATGTTGAGATAGAAATAAGTTTGCTAATACATTATGAAGTTGCTCATTTTACATACAATGAAAATTGAAGTCTTTTGATTATATCATGCATGATTATACTACTTGTAGGAAGTTCAATGAAATATATAGTGCAATACATTGAATAATGAATTACCTATGCTTAATAAAAAAAAATTATGATTAAAGAGGGCTATTTTTTTCAAGGGAATTGATATATATATATATATATATATATACACACACACACACACACACACACAACTTAAGCTATTATCGACCAAATTTTAAAAGATATGTTGCATGGATAGTATCAGGTATCGATTTAATCAAAAGATTAATGAAAAGAAATAGTACTATGTTATAAGCCTTGATGTATATGAATTTGTGAAGGTATTAATATGGATTCGTGTTAAGATTATCTTAGAAAACACAATTCTAGATTGTTTTTATTAATGAGTCACTTTATTTTATGTAATAAAGATTTTTAAATAACATGATTGTGTGATAGAGATTTAAAAGTTATAAGTTTTTTTTTCTTTTTTTTTTTTTGAAAAATCTATGGAGAAAGAAATGAACTTTGATAAAATTTTTATAATAATGCTTCTTATTTCTTATCTTTTCTTGCACACTCTGACTCCACCACCAACTATTCTTATTAGAAGAAGCTTTTCCTTTTGATTCTCTAAGCACATCTTTAGCAACTTACTTAATTTCACTTGTTATTTTTTTCCCATATAATGTTAGCTTCCTCATGAACATCCCAAATTGTAATCTCTAGTAGCTTGCTCTTAAAAAATATTTTTATTTGTGTTCTTTAAGTGTCCTCATCTAATTCTAGGATAATAATTTGATTTATTTTTTCTCTTACAACCTTTCATCTTAAAATCTAAAACTAACAATCGATGTTGGGTACTTAGATTTTCACTTGGAATAACCTTACAATCTTTACAATCTAAACGATCTATTTTTCTTATATAAGAAAATAATCAATATGTGTTTTACTAGATCCATTTTTATAAGTAATAATATGTTCATCTCTTTTCTTAAATAAAGTGTTAGCAACTACAAAATCATAAGCTAAAATCTAATATTACCTTCTTCATTAGTCATTCTAAATCCAGAAGCACCATGAATACTTTTAAAATCTTCTACCACTCTACCAACATGTCCATTAATATTTTTTCTTCAAGAGGTATCTTTTGTATTAATCCCTCTAATTCATTCCAAAATTTTCTTTTATGCTTACCAAAACCTACTTGAGGAGCATGTATTAATTTATAACATTGATAATCTTATCAACAATAATCTTTAAAGCTATAATTTTATCTCCACATCTATTAATATTTATAACATTATTCTTTAAACTTTTGCCTATAATCACACCTACACCATTTCTAGTTTAACTTTTACCTGAATACCAAAATTTAAAACCTAAACTATCAATTTCCTTGGCCTTCTCCCCAACCCATTTAGTTTCTTGAACACATAAAATATTTATCTTTCTATGAACCATAATATCTATTAATTCCATTAATTTACTTGTAAGAGTATCTATATTCCAAGATCCTAACCTAATTCTAGTTTCATGGACTAACTTTGCTCGCATCACATAATGTGGGAACCCTCTATTTAACACTACACCCGCCGTAGCTCTAGACATTTTTCATCAGATTCAAGCCATACAACGCTGCCGCTCTGGAGACGCCTAAGATTAACACAATGATTTAAAGGAATCATGTCATGATTATTTCGACAAGTTTTTTGTTATTTACTAAAGGACAATTTTTGGAGCTTTATAAACACAAATTTCTAGTCTTCTCTTCCTGTTTTCTAGAAAATTTCCATTGATTATCTTTTGTAAAACTTGTAGGATTCACTTCACTACATTGCATTCATCATATTATATCGTGTTATATGTTATCATGTATTACTTTTTATTCCAAGTAATAAAAAGGTTTTTTTTATTTTGGTTTCATAATTATTACACATTTTCTTAATCATGATTGGAGAATCTCTTTTCTTTATGCAATGCACCTTAAGAAATTTTCTTCTAAAGTCATTGGGTCTTCCAAACTTTTCAGAAATCTAGGTCTTATTTTTTTTTGGAAAAATTTAAGGGTCGAAGCCCAATTGTATTCCAAAATGAGGTTACAAAAGGAAACTAATCCCAGGATCAAAAAAAAAAAGAAAAAGACTAGAAAAAACAATTCATGAAACTTCGAGAACTAAAAGGAAAATCACAGAAAAGAGAAGCTACTAAAACACATATGGACTCGAGATACAAAATACATCGAGATGCTCAAAACAAGCACAACAAAGATACTATCTTGGGGCCAAAGGGGAAAGTCCCCTCACGTATCAAACCGCCACCAAACGATCCCCACACTGCCCCAGAATCGCTCACAATCAGAGGATCGTGGTTGCGTAATGACCATCCAAATAAGAGGAGGTTTGAGAAGTTGATAGTTGCGCAAGGAGAACCTCATCATCCATAGCAAAAGCAACAGAGAACTAAACCCACGAACAGAGAATTCCAAAATAGGGAGAAGATCAAAATATATCATCAGTTGCACCTTCAATTTTACCAAGACAAGAAGAAAATCAACGAAAGAACCACATTAACCTCCTCAGTCCAAAAAAAGCAACAGAAGAGCCACATAACCCACAACCAGGGAATTAAGTAATAGAGAAGAGAGCAAGAAAACGTCCAGAAAGCCCATACCCGAGTTAATCGACGCCCAGAAAGAAACACAAACAACAGAAAACAAAGAAGCAGTAATGAAAGAAGAATTAAGGAGGATGATAATTCCTCCAATTACGAATTAGATCCGTGCTAGCCAAGAAGATTTAAATTTCCAACATTGCATTTTGGAAACCCTTTAACCCGAGTTAATAAAGAAATGGTGGGAGGTAGATGAAAGATACGTTGCTCCTTTCCACAGTATAAACAAGAACTGCAATAATCAAATAGTGTAATCTATATAACATTTTATGCTTCATTGATAAAATTCAACTCAAGGAAGAGAGGAATGCAATAGAAACCTACCATTTGGGATAAGAGCTCACCCCATAGCCAATGGACATTCAAAATATGTGATTGTGTGATTCAAAAACTAATGACAAAACAAAGCAAGGAAGTTGAGATCCAATTCCTTTATTTGCTAACTTATCGATAATTTGAGACCATTTTGAATACCATCCAACAATAATGAGAGCATAGTTGATAGCATAGCCTTTAAACCATATTCCTTTAGTCCAAAAAGAGGGTGAGATTCAAAGATAGCTTCTAAAAAATCCTTGGAAGAAGGAGAATTAGAGTTGAGCCAACTAAGTCATCACCTTCCTTTATTGTGGTTTCCAATCATATTGGACAGGATAAGAAGTCATAAGTAAAGAAGGAAGGTTAAAATGTCCGTTATGTATAAAAGTATGGACCCTTAGATCATCAGAGAAGTTCAAATGTTTCAGCCCATTAACTCCCAACCAATTACAAAGAGAATGCCCATTACACCAAGGATCATAATATAAAGAAAAAACATTACCTTCCCCAACTTGAAATTTCGCTTCCTAAATTTTTCAGAACTTTCATAATCGATTTCCAAAGTGGAGAAACTCAAAATGCATGGATTCCAAAGTGAAGTATATTTGGCTAAACACCATTTAGCAAAGATAGTATCTCCTTACATTTTCCACATTAATTTCGCCATCTGACATTAAGGAGAGAGTAAACCAACTCCACCTTTTCTTTGGGTAGAGTAGGCTTCCCAAGAGATTGTAACTTTTGGCCTCCGAATGATAGAAAATTTAGGTAAAAGAGCGATTTTTTGATAATACCATCCGAATAGCCATAACCAAACCAAGATGATAAGTAGCTATTTATAGAAGATCGATAAGTCGCAACCTTCCCCTAATGAGAGGAATTTACTTTTCCACCGCCATCCATGCATGTAGTCTATCAAAGAGAGGAGTGAAATGAGCCATCTTAATTGCACCTTTAATAAGAGGAAGACCCAAATATTTGAAGGGAAAGAGCCCAAATTGAATAAAACTGTATGTGTAATCAACTTTCCTTGTAGAGGCAAAGGGATGATTTAGAATAATTCACTTCAAGTCCCAAGTAATACTTAAGAGATTGGAGAGTGGACTTGAGGGATGTAAAAGTGGGAGGTCAACATTTCCCATCACTAAGAGGTCATCAAACAATGATGATGAGAAGAGAATTGTCCCAAAGTGATAGGATTATATAATCCTTTATTAATTTCATTTTCTAACATGCAAGAGAATGTATCCATGGCAACAGTAAAGAGAAAAGGAGACAAGTGGGCAACCTCAAGCCATTGAAGAAGAGAAATAACCAAATATTTCCATTTAGCACTATAGAAGGGCACATCAGAAATGCAAGCTTCCACCCAAGTTGTAAATCTCTTAGGAAAACCTTTGTCCAGAAGTCTATGGATCAAGGCTTTTCTATTGATTTTATCAAAAGCTTTTTTCAAATCAATTTTAGCTAGAAAGTAGAAGCAATTAGAGGTGGAGAACTCATTACATATCTCAAAGGCCATTGCCAGATTATCAGAAATGTCTCTTCCTTTAACAAAAGCAGATTGAGAATTGTTGATAATAGAGGGGAGGAATCTCTTCATTCGATTTGCAAGAATTTTGGCCATCACTTTATAGAATGTATTGCATAAAGAGATGGGACGATAGTCTTCAATTCTATTAGAGTGTTTCACCTTTGGAATGAATGTTAAGAGAGTATGCTTGAAACAATTGGGCAATCTAGAATTCTTGAAAAAGAAGAGAACTGCATTAACAAAAGATTTGCCAATGATATCCCATGAATCAATGTAGAACTTGGAATTAAAACCATCGTGACCAGATTTGTTTTCAAATACTATTCAAGGTAGCAACTGCTCGTAAATTTCTGCTTCAAGATCAAGATGATCCAAAGATAGACAAGTCCCTGCAAGAAAATTATGCACCGGAAAACAATAGTCATCACAATTGAAAAGATCCTCATAGTACCTACAAAAAATATCGTGATTTCCTTATGATCGAGAGACACCCAAATCGGTTTGCACTTCTAATCAAATTGAGCTTTTCCGTTCTTTGATTGAAAATAGAGGAATTTTAAATCATCATCGAATGAATAAGCGTGAGCCTTAGCTCTGCTTGATCCATAGCATTTCTTTTATAAGTAGCTCAAGATATCTATTTTTGATCTCCTAGCATCGAATCGATGAATGTTATAAGGGTCATTCTCCAAATTCCTAAGAACCACACTTTTTTTTTACTATAATTTGTAAGGGAGATATATCCCTATATCTACCTTTCATCTTCTAACAAGTTTCACTTATTAGAAAGGACATAAAAGGATCTCCTTGAATGAAGTTACGACCTCCATAATATCATCCTTAAACCGGGGTCCAATAATTCTAAAAGGAAAGCGATGAGATGCCAAAGAAGGAGATTGAAGAAGAGTTACCAATGGTGAGTGATCCGATGATCTTGGGGGAAGAACTTTGTAAAAGGAAGATGGAAACGTCTCAATCCAGTTGGAGTTACAAAAGACACGGTCAATTTTAGAATATATGGGATGTTCCAAGCCGATACCTGTAAATGTAAGCTTTTGGGAGCTCTATCCAACCACAATCATTAACACAATCTTTAAATTCCAAAGAAGAGTTGAAAGAAACCATTTCCCCTTTTTATCCTTACCACTTAATGGACAATTGAAGTCACCTAAAATTATCCAAGGAAGAGCACTAACATCGTGCAATTCCTTTAGGGAGGACCACAAGGAGGATCAAGAGAATCATTATTCTGCATAAATACTTGTTAAGAGAAAGCTAACTGAGGAAACTCACCATGAATGAATTGCTTGGACTTGCATAATAACTCAAAATTCACCTATCGACTTGCCATTTTAATCCATATACCACCACTAACAATCAAAATTATTTACAGGATTAAGTAAATATATTGTAGAAGAAACGATTGATATGCATAGATTTAGATGAACTTTAGTCTCGAGAAGACAAAGAAGATCTATATGAGAGTCTTTGATAAGCTTAAATAAAGTCTTCCAAGCAGATAAACCCTAACATTCCAACTACCAATAGAAATTTGATTCATTGGGAGGAAAGTAGAGGGTTTTACCCTTTTTTTGTTGCCTTTAGAGGGTCGGAGAGTTTGAGAGAAGAAGAGCTGTTCCCTCCTTCCATGAATGTACTAAGTATCTTTAGTCCCTTTATTATTACCATTGGAGAGAGGGACCGGATAAGTAAATACAACACCAAGAGAAAGCGATCAGAGAGATCAGATGTGTATGTTCTTCGGATCCTTGAAGGGAAGAACATCATTACAGATGGATCCTCAGGGGAGGGAATTGGTGATTCGCAATTGTGGGAGAGGAAGACTAGTATCCAGTATTATCAACAGTGAGGAGATAATAATGAGGGAGGAAGCCACCTACTTATAGGAGAATGAGAAGGAGGAGGCTGAATGGGAATGTACTCTTTAGTTATCCTGAGACCACTCTTGTTGGAGCTTTGGGAGGAACCCGACTGCCTCTGGGAGGAAGAGAAGCAAATGATTAATTACCGATCATGCTAAAAAAGTGTTACAGTCGAACAAACAAGGTTTCCAATCATAAACAACACTTTGCATAAATTTTTCCCATTTAAGTTGATAAATAGTGTCGAAGAGGAGAGGAAGTAGTAATTTGGACACAAATACGAAACGTAATCTAGATTTAGTAAGATGATCCACGCCAAGGGATACCAATTTTACTAGCAACCTTAGAAAATCCCTGCTCCAACAAAGAGAGGAAAAGGAGTTTAATCCAAATCGGAATCTCAGAAATAGGATCATTAGAAGGCCGAAAATCCCAAGTCCACTTTTGGAAGACAAACGGCCGACCGTTGAGAAAGCAAGGTCCATGATTCCACACCAAATCGTAATCTTCTTGGCAATTGAACTTAAACAGGAAATAGTTACCTTCGAAGGTAAGAAGATCAAGCGTACCTTTAAAGCTCCATTTCTTTTTAATAGCGGCTAGCAAAGATCCGTAATATGGACGCTTACCGATCGAGTGGCAGATTAATGAGAGATGCCATTCTTGCTTTCCGGCAGATAGATCTTCCTCTGAAAAATCCACTTCGTTGGAATCAGACGGCACATAGGCAAGAGGAACGGTATGATTGTTTTCGATGCTTGAGGAGGATCTTTCCATCTTGAAAGAGACCAGTTTGAAATGGGAGGATGTGAGGAGGATGAAGGTAAAGGGGGAAAAGAACCATATGGGAGCGGGCTGACCATACCAGATGTCATAGCGTACCTGACCTCCGGACGAGCCGGAGGTCAGATGAAGAAGAAGGAGAGGGGATAATACCCAGAGAAAGGAAGCGGGGCAGTAAAAAAGGAGAGAGTAACAAGACGAAGGAGGTGAAGGAGGAGGAGCAAGGGAAGCACCGAGAGAGCCCTAGCAACCATCGAAAAAAAAAGACAGCACTAACTTAATCTAGGTCTTATTGCTTTTGTACTTTGCTTTTTTACCATGACTGATGGTCCTTTAGTAGGCAATTGACCATGATCATATACAGAAGCTTTTGGATTTACCCTTACATATTGTTTGGGATATTATTTGTCTTTTTATGGCCAACTTTATAGTTTTTCCACAGTTTATTTAACCTGGGTTTTATGTTATTTGCTTTATATTTAGGATTTTGAGCCATTTTCTGTACTTTTTTCATTTAGTTTGATTATGAGGGACATTTATGAGCTTATACCTTATTTTTTGACCTTTATAATAATTTTATTGTTATTTTATATTTTTTAAAAATTTAGAATTGTGGAATAGATTTAACCTAAAATGATTTTGAGGTTAAGTAACTTAATCCAAACGACTTTAAGCTAACCTAACTATCTAAAACTTTTTTTACTCAAATTAAAAGTTGCTCTGGTTCCTCACTCTACTGATGCTCGCTAAACAAAATGCTTGTCCATCCTTCATTTCGTCATTCTTTTCTTCCTCTTGTTCCACTATGAGGATGATTTTAGGCAATAAATGAAAAGGCATTGAGTATTTTTTTTTTCTTTTTGCTTGTTTTGTTTTGGCATGTAATTTATATCACTATATATTTATGTTAAACTTTAGGATTTTGAGTTTGCATTAAACTTTATTCTAGCTCTTATTTTCATTTTATTGTCATTTTTATGCTTTGTGTTCTATTAAAATTTATCCCCTATGTTTATGCACTTTGATTGTATGTATTGCTTTTGGATTTGTTTTTTATTTCTTGGTCATGCTTCTTGTTTATAAATATTGAAGTGATAGGTCATTTGCTTGCATCCTTACATTTAGAAAAATACAAATTTAGAGCTTTGTATATATTGCATCCATACATTTATTAAACGTATACTTAATTTATATTAAGCTATTAAAAAGAAATTTCTTATTTGTATTCTTTTGTAGTAGGATTTTTATGCTCTTTCTATTGTATACTTTGGATCCTACTACTATATATTTATAGATATCTAAAGCTCATAAGTTAATACTTATCATTTATTTATTTTATTTGTTGTTTAGACTTTAATAGAAGGGGCAATGCTGGAACAGACGACTGAGCGGATGGAACTTGCTTTTGGTTATCTTGTAAGTTTTGTTTCTTTCTTTGTTGCTAACTTGTTGGCTCTAACATCAATGAACAAATATCATGGTTTTTACCTTGTTTGGCAGGAGAAAATGAATGCTAGGGGATTCTTTTTGAACTCCAAGTTGGGGAGTGACCTTCTCCTTGCAGCTGCGAGAGATGAGGTATGTTATTTAATGTCACTACTGGTAAGGGGTTATTTGATTGGCTGTATTTGTGGTGTGAAGCAAATTAAATTCATGCATTTAGAAAGTATAGGTGTTTAGTTGGCGGTAATTCAAATAAAATTTATTTCAACAATGAATTCTAAATTCATCATTTAGTTCATTTTTTATGTAGTTGGATTTCTTATGACGATTTTTAAATACATTACAAATTTCCTACTGTCATCGTTGCACCGGTTGTTATTTTACGTTGCTTTATTTTAGTATATTAAACAAGAAACAGTAAACTCCTGTATTTATAATATTTTTAACCAAACAATCTAAAAGATTAAAAGTATTTCTTTTCATTTTGTATTGCATTCAATCAAACTAAATGGTCTGTAAGTAATTTTTAGTAACTGGGTAACCTGCCATATGACTGTTTGTGAGAGTTATGTTTGTAGAAAAAATTTCAAGTTGTATACAACTTGATCTATAGGCGAGTGATAGAATGGATGGTAATTAATTCAAAGTGGTTATTGCTTATAAAACACTTAGGTACTTTTGTGTTTAGTCTAATGGAAAATTTATCCCTACTTTTCTGTTGAAGAATCCATATTATTTGCGCTAGGATTATTAATGACTCTAAATTTAAAATTTCTTACTGCTTCCTTTTTTAGCAAAACTTTTCTATGTTCAATTTTTTTTTTCTATTGAAACATTTGTATTAATTTCTTTGTTTTTGTGACATAGGGTAATTATGTCAACGCCAATTATATATGGGATATGCTTCAAAGCCGCAATGTTAATGTATCTTTTCCTGCAGTAGAAGCCTATTATAAAGGTTTAAAGGTAAGCAACTTTTCAATTCTTTTCAATTCAATCCCCTTTTTATGCATAATTAATTGTCTTAGTGTGATTTTTGCATGCATTAAAGAAGCGTCCTTTCAGCTGCATGCATGCATTTAAGCTTGTGACTGCAATTATAACTATATTTAAAAGGAAGATTTACATGCATACCGCACAATTCTGATATATTTACATATCTAGCTAATAAATTTTAATATTTACATATCTAACACTTTAGTTATGCATGAAAAGCAAATGTACTTCTAAAAAAATAATAATAGTGATATTTTTGATGTGATGTTAAATATTTTATTATTATGTATGTAAATACTAATATTTACGTGTTAGATATGTAAATATATAAGAATTATATGATATGTATGTAAATGCCGTCAATTTAAAATCACTAGCTTTATCTTATCATGCAAGTTTAGAAAAATGTTCTTTAAACAAGACTACTGTTCTTTGGTCTCCTTAGAATGAAATCTCTTGTGGCTTATAGTGAATGTCCTTTTTATTTAAAATGAATCTCTCATGTTGTTTTCTTGCTTATTTCCAATTGTTAATATACCATTTGATATTCAAATAGGTTCTAAAAGTAAGCTATCATCTATTCATTATATTCTTGCAATTATTTTTATGCTGCTAATAGTATAAATATGCAAAATTTCAGCCAATTTATATGCAAAATGCTCTATTTCAGATATTCTTGTCTATATTGTTTAACTGATACTAATTATTGTTTAGATATAGTTTTCTTGGTATATAGCTAATTTATGCTATTGGTTGCCTTACAATGCAATCTTTACCATATGCTAATTTAAAATAAGGAGAGAGAAACATACAAAGGAAATATTTCATCCATTTTCAGCAGAAATATCTTAAATTTTGGAATTAAAAACTGAATTAGCAATAGTCAGGTAACAAATTTAATCAAAATCACTTCAAATTCATTAAAAATATGTCAATATTAGTTGAGGAAATAAAAATTTAAAATGTTAAACCTCAAAGGGAAAATACTATAACATTGACATGCATAGTACATAATTCTTATATATTTATATATTTAACATAAATAGTACTCAAAATTTTAATATTATATCAAAAAATAACATCAACCTTAATTTTTTTCATGCATAGAAAAAATGCTATATTTATAAATATGAAATTTTAGGTGTTAGACATAAATGTATAAGAATTGTGTGCTATTTATGTAAATTCTCCCAAAATATTATACTATAACACGGATTAGATGATTTTTTTAAAGACATTTACATGCATACCACATAATTCTTATCTATTTGCTTATCTAACACCTAAAGTTTAATATCTATATTCATAACACTCAAATTTTAAACATCATATAAAAATATCATCATCATTATTTTTTTAAAGTCAATATATTTTTTTCATACATAAGGAATGTGTTATAAATTTAAATATCAAATTTTAGTTGTTAGATATGTAAGGTATGTATGGAAATCTTTCTTTCTTTTTTTTAAAATATAATGCAATATCTCAAATAGGCTTTCAGGCTTCAGAAAATTTATTAAATGTATTATCATTTCAGGCTCGGCCGATCCCAGCAGAAGACCCCCGGATCCTGAAGGTCACCCGCATCTATGAGGATCTCTCCACGAGATTTGGAGGCAGAAGAAATTTAAATTTCTAGTCTGAACTGAAGCAGAAGAACTCTGATTGTTTTTCAGTTCTTTGGGGACATTTTCTGTTCTGATATATTAGAATCATTGTTCATTGTAATAAAGAAGCTGTGATATCTGTAATGCTGTAGAAGTTAAAGTCCATCTCCTCTTAAGGAGAATTGAGTTGCCTGTAGTGTTTATTTTTTCTGGATTCAAAGCTGTTTGAAGCAAACGGTCAAATTATTATGAAATTTTCTTTTAGATAATTTTGTTTTCTTTTAGAGTTAGATGGTTTGGATAAGCGTTATAATGACAGATTAGGAGAGTATCATTAGATTTTCTATGTTAAGAAGGTAATTAAAACTTTTAAGATGTATAAAAAAATGATTATTAATTAAATGAGAATTTATAATAAGATTGATAGATAAATTCATTAGTTGTAGTGGGATTAAGATTGTTGTTGTTGTTGTTGTTGTTAGAAAGTTGGATAATTGTTTTTTTATAAGAAGATTTACATATCATATAATTTTTATGTATTTATTACTTATCTGATATTTTTTCCGTTTAAAAAATATATTTTACTGTTAAAAAATGAGTGATGATGATAATTTTATATGATATTGAAGATTAGGGTGTTATATATATAAATTTTAAGTAATAGATATGTAAATACTTAAAAGTTGTGTGATACATATATATATATATATATATGTAAATTTTCTTTTATTATAAGATTTAGTCTCTTGTTTATTTATGTAAAGTTGATTTCAAAGTTTGTGAAGGAACATTTGAGAATTAGTTGGGAGATTATTTGATTTTTTTAAAAAAAATTATTATACTTTAGTAAATATGATTGTAAAAGGCTATTTTTATTTAAAAATTTAAAATAATAAATAATGTTAACAAATAAAAGTAAGGATTTTATGTATGCAATCACTTAATTTTATATATTTATAATTCAATCAATTTCAATTTTACTTTTTTAATGATGTTTAAATATTATAACTTATGATAATGACTTAACTCATTTTTATAATAATGACTAAATTTTAATATTTATATACATAACAGTTATTTTAATATAACATTAAAATATTACTATTATTAATTTATTTTAAAGTACATTTTCATGTACATATTAATATTATACACATATAAATATAAAATTTTTTAAGTATTAAATATGTAAATGTATATGATTGTGTTATATGTAGATAAATTTACCCTTTTTTAACGCTTGTTCTAAATTCTCAATGTGCTGTATTTAGTTTTATATTTTAACTTTTCTTTTAATAAAAATAATTTAGAAAGTCAAAATCACTGCTAAACAATCATCTATGTAGCATTTTTCTCTTAAGTGTAAAAAATAAAGCTCCACACTTAACATAACTTTGATTTAAAAATATTCTCTTTCAAAATTATTACATTTCTTAGGTTTCTTTTACAATAGGATAATTTATCCTTATACAATTCATTTCAAAGCAACAAAAAAAAAAAAAATCTTGCTCAAGATCAAAATAACAACAACAACAACAACAACAACAACAAGCCTTATGAATCCTTCTTCTCCATTGTCATATTAAGGGTCAAATTCTTATTTAATTCAAATAAACTAAGGCCATTTTATATACACCATAACCCAAGTCTTTTTAGGTCTAACTCTATCTTTCTTAACATAAGGTGAATCTAATACATCTACTCTCTAAATTGGATCATTAGATGACCGACGTTTTATATGACCAAACTATCTAAGATGACTCTCTCCAACCTTACCTGCCATTGGAGCTACTCCAACCTTTTTACGAATATATTCATTTCGCATTTTATCTCTAAGAGTAAATCCACTTATCCACCTAAGCATTCTCAACTATGCAACGCTCAACTTAATTCCATGCTTCTTTTTTACTGACTAACATTCTCCACTATACATCATTGTATGTCTTACCATCTTATAATATTTTCCCTTAAGTCTAAATGGTACTTTTTTATCACACAACAAGCCAGATGCATTCTTCCACTTCAAGTTGAATTCTACAAATAACATCTCCATCTATTTCACCATCATTTTGAACAATAGACCCGAGATATCTGAAACCTTCACTCTTTTAATGACTTCGCTCTCTCACAATGATAGAACTTCTACAACTAAGATTACAGTCAATGTATTCGATTTTTAGATCTACTCAAATGAAAACCTTTAGATTCTAAGGTTGGCCTTCATAATTCAAGTTTCTCTTGGACTCCCTCTCTAGTCTTGTCAACAAGAAGAATGTCATAAGCAAAAATCATAAACCAAGATACATCCTCTTGTAAATGCCTAGAAAGAACATTCATAACTAAAGCAAAAGTATATTGGCTTGCTTTATGAGAAATTGTTTTAAAAGTTAAGTCGAATATACTAACATTAGTTTGTGAGAAATTGTTTCAAACTCTTTATAAGCATGCATATATTAACTTAACTTGATCAAAAAAGAAGCATTGGAATCATATAAAGAATCAACTCTGCTTACTGATTTGAGTTTTCTCATAGGCCATGCCTTCATCAGCTAGCTTTGTCTCTGCATTATTATTATTTTTTTACTTAAGAATCAACTCTCCTAGTACAATGATCAACCATGCTGGGCCAATGCTGCAACTGATGAATGGTTCCAATCACACAAACCATCACCATGAATCGTTGGACGACTCCAAACCGATCGAATCACCTCGATCATAACCTGATCTGGTTCAATTCCTCGACCTATCATTTCATCGATCAGTTTCCGCATGACGATCCCCTCTCGTTGTGAGGCGTAGCCCGCAATGAGCACAGTGTAAGAGATCTTGTCATGGCCTGCCATCATGTTGAAGACTCTGTGAGTAACTGAGACTTTTCCTGACTTACAATACACATCCACAATAGAGTTTCCAATGGGAAGATAATGCTCAAAACCATGCCTGATTGCATAGCAGTGAAGCTGCTTACCGTGCCACAAATCTGCAGAATCTGCACATAGTGCCAGCATAGTTACAATGGTGGTATGGCTTGGTTGTATTCCTGATTCAATCATCTCTTGAAGAAGCAAGGCTGCTTCATGAATATTGTTAGTGGCCGAATAGGCAGCGATCATCGAGTTCCATGTGACCACGCTTCGAGCTAGGCTTTTCTGGAACACGATGCGAGCGTAGCTGATGTTGCAGCATTTCGAGTACAATGCGATGAGTGCATTGCGTATATTTTCGAGCTCATCACTGTTGCTTCGAATCACCAATCCATGAATCTCCTTCCCTTGCTTCAGGTATCTTATGTCAGAGCAAGCCTTCAAACCAAGCACCAGGCTGACGGAATCTAGAGCAGCAATGTCTGTTCTTTTTCTGGTATGGGATATCAATGTAAGTGCTTCTCTGTGATTTCTGGAATACACAAGACCACTAATTATGGTGTTGGAAGTCACAGAATTGAGCTCAAAACCCTCAACTCTCATCTCCAGTAATTCAGAGGACTCCTCCCACCTTCCCTCAGAGGTGTATGCCAGAACCATGGAGTTCCAGCTGACAATATCTGTTTCAGGCATTCGATCAAACACCTTCCTGGCATCATCTACAGCTCCACATTTGGCGTACATGGCCAATAGAGCATTGTAAGCAAATAAATCACACTCCAAATCGCTGGAATCAATATTGCGGTGAACTTCTTTCCCTAATTCAAGTTCACCACAAGCTTTCAAAACGGAGGAATTACTGAACTTATCGGGCTTGATTCCCCTCTCCAGCATCACCCCGAAGCTAAAAATCGCATCTTGCCACTATCCTTTTTCAAGATAAGCGGAGATCACTATGTTCCAGCGGAAAGCGGCGGCTGCGGCAGAGTCTTCGACGGCGGCACGGGCGTAATCTAGAAGTCCACACGCGGCGTAGAATGCCGCGATGCGGGAGACAGTAAAGGAGTTTGCCGGGAGGAGACCGAGGGAGAGGGAAAGAGCGTGGAGCCCGGATCCATGTGACAAGGAGCGGACGGCTGCAGCCGCGGCAAGAAGAGAGGAGATGGGGTGGTCGAGATGAGGAGAGAAGGGTTGGGAGAGACAGCGGTGTAGACGGGAAAACGCAATGACAGCGGTGGAGAGACGGTGGGAAGAGGAGAGATATCGGATGGTGGCGACAAGGCGTTTCGTTAGCTTCGCTGGCGGCGGTCTGCAACATGATTTTGATCTTGGGAGGCACCTTTGGATTTGCTTGAGGAGGGAACTAGAATTCGGAGACGGGACAGCGCAGGGCATTCGATGGAGACCATCTCAAAGTGCTTGCTAGAAAAAAATAAAAAATAAAAAATAGTGAAGTTAGAAAGATAAGAACTTCATTAGGGAAATAATAAATTTAACTCTTTTTTTTTCATATTCCTCTTATTTGGAAATATATATTTATTAGATTCTTTATTTTAAAAATATTCATTTAAACTATCTTATTTCCAATAAAAAAATGATCTTTTATATTCATAGACTATTCATTAGACTCATAAATTATTTAAAATCAGCTCTAATTGATTCAAATATAAATAGTTCATACTGGTTCGAAGTAATGCTCAAATTATTACTTGGACCCTCAAGAAAAGTTGGAATAGCATCGACTAGACTACCATCATGTGAGAGGGGAGACCATTTTGTGATAAGAGCTCACTGGGCACAAGTATTAATGGGATTGACAACATGTGTAGGGAAAGAGAAGTTTGTAGTTTGTCAGGATCGAGCATAAAAGAGACCATGGACGAGTACAGAGGAAGAGAAACTCGCGATGGGTTAGTGTCAATTATCAATGGGATTGACAACATGTAAAGGAGAAGGGAAGTTTGTGATGGGCTAGGGTTAGACATCAAATATCGTGAAAGGAGAGGTGAAAATTGTAAAGAGAAGAACAAATCACAAATATTTGAATTGTATAAGAGGATTCAAACAACAATTTTAAATAGAAGCAGCACATTAGTTCGAACAAATCACTATGAGTTGAATTGCAGGAGTTTGAAGAAACCGGCTAATCATAGCAGGTTGTAAATTCGAACAGTGATACAAACCATAGTTCTAGCTTTGGTTTCAACTACATTCGAATCATGTTTGAAGTAGGCATATTTGAACCAAAAACAAGCAAGTTTGAATAAGATTCTAACTAGGTTTGAACCAACCCTAATTTGAAACCATTTTTGGAGGATTGACTTAAATAAACATTCTAAAGACAAATTATTATCCCTCGTTAGAGTAATTTTGTCTAAAATGAATTTAAAGTCATATTCATTGAAATAAAATCAAAACGAGCATATTCGCCTAAATACATGTATTATGAGATATAAAAGTCAAATTTCCCATTGATTAAGGCCCTCATTTTACAATTTTTACATTTTTATTATAGCTCTATTTAGTTATCATTTTCTTATCACTTTTAAAAATGCTTGTAATTAAAATTATATTTTTATAATAATATATTTACTAAATGAATCTATTTTTCCATGATAATTTTATTTTTATTTCTACATATAGTTATGGATGTTTTCATCATACCCTAATTTTGAAGGATTTAAGAATGGCTTATAATATTTTGCAATTATACGACCTATTAAGAAAAAAAAAAAGATTATTGGATGGAATTTTTTTTTCATTTCATCATAGAGGTGCCTCATACCATGATTTTTAAATGTGAATAAATATTATGAGTAGAAAATTAAATGAAGTTATAACTATGTATTTGATGAAAATTTAGACTTTATAAGCCTTATAGCACTTGAAATGAAGAAATATGTATATTGTTTATTTACTTAAAGAAATGTCTTGAAAGTTATTTTTCTATAATATTACCCCCACTTATACAGATATGCAAACTTCATATTAAAAGTTTTTTGTGAATGAAATTGGTTCAAACTACTTAGAATTTGAACCTCTATTAAATTATGATTTGAATTTTTTAATATTTATCACAATACATGTTCAAACACCTATTCTCGTTCAACTTTGCACTCTCGAAGATGCCCTCTACAAGCTCCTATCACAAATTAGCCACTCCCATGAATTTACTCAGTACGGTCTCATCGCAAAATAACCACTCTTTACATGTTGCTCTCATTGCAAATGCCACTCTTTACATGTTGCCAAAAGCTCATTTTAAATATTTAGTCTATTAAGCAACCTTCAAATAAAAAAAGCTTAATCTTCATTGAAAGTAGTTTTGTCTAAAATAATTTTGTGATATATTTCTTCAAATAAATAAATAAATAATGAGCATATTACTCTAATATTGAGTACTATGAGGCATATAAAATCAAAATTCTCTTCTTGATTTTAATAATTAAAATATATATATTTTAAATTTATTTATAGGTATAAGCAAAAAAATAAATGAATTATTGATCTAAATACCTTAAGCAAACAATTATGGATTAAAAAAGAATAAATCTTCCAAATGATATATACATAAAATATAATATCAATTTAACATATTTAGCTTATTTAATATTATTTTTCTTAATTTGTTGTTTAACTTCATCATCACAACTATAAAATTGCTCGGCAAATTATAAGCTTGCATATATATAAGATCAATGTCTTTTTGGATCGTAGTCATATATTATATCAATAGGGTGATGATGTGCTATACATATCAACATGATTTTAATTTTTAATTTTTTTTAGTTATGTACTTGATTATATAATAATTTAAGAATATTTTTAAAATGAGAAATTATTCATTGGTTAAAAAAAAAATTGAAAATCCTTCAAAAAATTTAAATCTTCTTCCTCTTTTGTTCTTAAAATCCTTATATAATGTTAGAGAAAGATTTTGAAGAGCTCTTGAATTTTACCCTTAAGATTTCAAAAAAGTGAAATTTATTACTCTAAATTTGATTTGAAATCCCAATTAAAGAACATATAGAATAGGACATAAGCATGCTAATCATTTAATTTGACGATTATTAGAATAATGCAGTCTAAATCACCAAAAATATAAACTAAGTTTCATGTAAATCTTTATATATCGTGTTCCATTAAGTAGACAATTATGATTTATAAAAAGGAAGAAAGATTTACATTCATACTACACAATTATTATATATTTACTCATTTAATACCTAAAATTTGATATTTACTTATAAAGCACTCTTGTGTCACGATTCATATCAAAACATAAGCATGAAAAGATTAATTTTACTTTAGAAAAGTTAGTATCAATGGTATTTTTAATTTAATGCTAAGGACTTGAGTGTTATATGATAAATATCAAAATTTTGATGTTTAATATATAAATGTATAAAGATTGTGATGTATGTGCAAATCACCCCAAAAGGAAGGCAACTTAAGATTTTGGAATTTCATCTCACTCACAGTAAAAGAGAATGAAGATATAATATTAGATTATGATAAATAATTTCATTGAGTAAAAAAAGCTGGTCTTTTTCCCTTGGGCAAAATTTTTAAAATAGACTTAATCCTAATCTTAATTAGCAGTTTAGGCATGAAATTTTTTTTTTAACAAAATAGTCTAGTCCGACGACGGACGATTGCGCCCACGACGCCATGTCGAGCCGTCGTCTGACCGGGCTCCAACGTGGTGTCTCAGAAGGCCGTCCGTCAAACGGACAAATGGCACGGTTTATTTTTTTTTTTTTAAAAATGTGGAGTATTTCTCATATTTTGCTGCGTCATGTCGAATTGAGCAAACTTTATATCGGAATCGTAACAAAATTCTCTACAAGTTTCATGTTGGTTAAAATTTACGACACGACGATATAGAGAGAGATTTTGCAACGCTCTGCGACGGATGAAAGTTCGAAGAATCATATTTCGCAGACGGGTCATCGGTATTAGAATTGAGCGAACTTTGTATCGTTGAAATCATAATAAAATTCTCTACAACTTTTATGTTGTTTGAAATTTATGATTGCGGCTCGATGCGCAGCAGATTTTGCAAATGCGCGCGGAAACGGCGGCGCGGAGCTGAAAATTCGGAGCAACAATCATATTTTGTGCGTATCGGAGTCATACGGTGTCAGAATTGAGCAAAATTTGTATCGTTCAAATCATAACGAAATTCTCTACAAGTTTTATGTTGGTCAAAATTTATGATTGCGGCCTGATACACAGCAGATTTTGAAATGCTGAAGCTATGGTTTGAGCAAAGAATCATTTTGCGAGTATCAGAGTCATACGATGTCGGAATTGAGCAAAATTTGTATCGTTGGAATCGTAATAAAATTTTATACAACTTTTTTGTTGGTTGAAATTTATGATTGCTGCTCGATGCTCAGCAGATTTTGCAAATGCTTGCGGAAACGGCGGCGCAAAGCTGAAAATTCGGAGCAGTAATCGTATTTTGTGTGTATCGGAGTCATACGGTGTCAGAATTGAGTGAAATTTTGCATCGTTGGAATCATAACGAAATTCTCTACAAATTTTATGTTGGTCAAAATTTACGATTGCGGCCCGATACACAGCAGATTTTGCAACTGCGCGAGGAAACTATGACGCTGAGTGAAAACGGAGCAATCGATTTTCGCATCGAGTCATACGTAATTGAGTGAAATTTGTATCTTGGAATCATAACGAAATTTTCTACAACTTTTATGTTGGTTAAAATTTATGATTGCGGCTCGATGCATAGCAGATTTTGCAAATGCAAAGGCTGAGTAAAATTCGGAGCAACAATCTTATTTGTTTAAAGTGTATTACAAGCTGAAACCCTAACGATCGCATATACCACAGACATCTTGTGTAAGAGTATTTCTAATCTAAAAAAAGTGTATTACAAGCTGCTCCTGCACCACCACTTTCTTCTCAATTTGGGTACAATCAACTCCTATATTACAACCATGTAAAAAAAAATTCGATAACAATAGAACTCGTCAAGATCAAATTTGAATCATAATACCCCCACTCAGAACATTCTTCCTCTAAATAAAAAATAAGTACACATACAACAAAATGTAATCACATATGGATAGAAGATAATAGTACAGAAGACTATCTCCAACGATGTCTACGATGCGGTATCGCATCACTACTGTGTAATGGGTGGTGGTTGTTGTGGGGCCTCAAAGATGATGCTCTACGTCCTCTCATTCTGCCGGATGGTTGTTGGTAAGAGATGTGTAGCACTAGGTACATTGACTGAAGACTGTGTCAGAAGCGAGAAACCATGATACAGTCTATACGGGGGGTGTCATATATAATGAGGGAAGCTCATATGTAGGAGGAATTAGTTGCTGCCAAGCATGCATCTGTGACCACATAGCTCCCTGGTATGAATACTGTGGTGGCTGTGTGAATGTATATGTAAATGGTCCAACCACTGGTGGAGATGATGGACCAACATCCATCACCGGCTCATCCGGCTGAACTGACGATGAAGTACCTGGAATGCTAGTGTCCCCGTACCAGATATCAGAAATATACATGTTGCACTGCAAGTCCCTGCACAACCCCTCATACTTGTTGATTGATTGCTGAACCTTTGTGTCCTCCACCCTCCTAAAATAGCTTCGGAATATGTCCTCGGTATTCAATATGTACTCACGTTGCATTAACAGAACTCAAATTATGATGGAATTAGTAAAAAAATTATTATTACGGTTAAGAAATGGCTTACGATGATCTCCGAGCTCGGGGTAATAAGTGTCTGGGTATTGTAGGTGCCTTCAGCATATATAGTGAAGCCCAAGACTGATACCATCTCATGTATCGATTAATGGCTGCACCCCCCACCTGCTGGGAAGAGTCTACCACCACAACTAAATCTCGTCTGCTCTCCCACTGCGCAATATATGTCTAGTGGTAATCGACCCAGTCCACGTCGGCTTTCCCTCGACCATCCACTCGCACGAAAGAAGAATCTACCGGTGCAACCTCAGTCGTAGGTGGAAGGCCGAACTGCCTAAGCACACGATCGGGCAAGTGCCACTCAACTCGTTTCCAACTAATCAAGGGTACTCTAGCCAGCTATATGTCGTCCCCATGTAAGCATATATCTGCGACACGTGCATGGATTTGAACTCCGTATGGCTCCCAGATCACCTGTGTTGTTTGAAATGATTATTAGCTATGCTATCTACATACAAAATAGGCCCAAAAAAATACACTTACAAAAAAATATATCTGACTCTGCAGTAGGTCATCTAGCTCGTCTCTGTAAACTCTGATATGAGCTGGCGTCACCTCTCGGACAAACCCTTCATTCTAGCGACAACCCACACTCAGCTCATCTATGTTTGTCGGGTATGAAATATGTAACGTTGGTCTGCCAACATGAACATACTCCCATACTCATAGCAGAATCGTAAGCAACATATCATATTCGCCGCTTCATTGCCTCATGGAGCTCCTCAGACAAATGAACAAGCACGCTCCTAATGAGAACTCCAATGTGTCAAGATCATCCAGGGGCGATATCAAATGAATCTCAACACGTGCGGCGCATAAGGAAACCAATAGCAAAAAAAAAGTATGTAAGCTTTGACATGCATGCTAAACTGAAGCTCTGGTAGATCTAAGTAAGAATCTCTGTAATACGTCCAATGTAGCCACCATAAGGGCAAACAGGTCTGTGCGTGCGCTTGCCCCATTCTGAACTCTGATGTGATATGAGACTAGATCGAATCGTGGTAGATAGTGTGCGGCTCTGGATGTGCTCCTATCAACTCATCACAGTAATCTGGCCAAGAAGTCCGCCGCCTTCCCCCACCAATAACATTCCGCCCAATAATAGGCAGGTCATCTATCTGAACACCGAGGATCATAGCAACATCCTGCAATGTGACCGTCATCTCACCAATGGGCAAATGGAATGAATTTGTCTGCGAAGACCAACGTTCCACGAATGCTGTGAGAAGATGGTGATCGGCGAATATCATCTGGGACACACAATCCAACTAACCGCCGTATCCATCAATCTAGACGCTTCACCGCCACTTTGAACATAAGTACATGAGTATCCGCAATGTAAACCTACAATGGCTGACGAGGACATGAAACGCGTTCCTCGTAGGTTTTACAAGTAGTCAAGTAGTGAAAATATCAACGTATTATATGTCGCATTCTAACACGTAAATGATGGAAGACATGGCATGTGATAAGCTTGTTGTCGTCTGCATGTACATCTAGAAATCTGATTTTCATATAGCTCTATCTTGTATGTTCTGTTGTTGGCATCAAAAACTTGGTACTCATCGCTAATTGCAGTGCTCGAAATCTCGCCTCATGTTCACTACCCTGCAAAGTTGCCTTGGTCCGAGGAGAGAACATGGAGTCGTGTTGATTCGCTGCTGATGTTGCTGGGTCCAGGCATTTCATGAATGTAGCGACTATGTTATAATATATTGCAGAGATAGTGCCTGAATTGGCAAGTCATGTGCCCTCATAAGTACACTGTTGAAGCATTTAGCTGCATTTGTGGTCATGGTGCTAGCGTCGCATCAGCGGTAGCACTACGTGCTTTCTTCTGATCCGTCCGATCAAGGATTGGACGGTTAAGGTTAAATCTGCAATTCTAAAGGGATAAAATGTAGGATTTGCGTGGATTTAATCATGGCCATCCATCCAAAATGCACGGATGGACCACCCACGATTTTTCTATGATCTTCCCTACGGGAGATGGCCACTGTCCATCTTCCAAGAGTAGATTCGAGCTCAATTGAGCTCGGATTAGATCCAAACTCAACCCACACCATTTAAGGGTAAAGGGGGATACATCCAGCAGTTAGTTTCTCATGGGATGAGATTTTCTTTCACAAAGCTCCACACTATGGCTAGATTGAGCTTGGTTTAATGGTATTCCTTACCGGAGGCTATCATCGACGGTCGATTCTCTTGAAGAAGCTTCATCTAGTGGAGACGAAGCTTTGCTGAAGTTTTGAGGTGTTGAGGTTGGGTAGATCCTTCTAGAGGCCAACTTCACCTTCACTTAAGCTCGATCTTGGTTGAAGTAGCACCTCCCTTGCCTTTGGAGCTTGGGAAAAAGCTTGGGTGAGTTTAATTGAGCTCCTTGATGGAGCTTGCAAAGGGAATTGGATTGGTATTGAGTGTGGAGTGGGATTGAATTTCAATGGAGCTCTTCTATTTTCAGCCTAAGAAAATTGAGGGAAGGAGAATTCTAACTCACTCTAGGAAGCTTGGGAATACTAGCAATGGCTTGCTCTGAGTTCCTATGCTTCAATCGAATAGGGTAGAATGAGTTTCAAGTGAAATTAGGGGGAGTATATCTCCTCATAGAGCAAACTGACGACTGAGCCTTTTCTTGCCATTTTGATCTAATTGAGCTCCTTGAATGGATTTATTAGGCTGTAAGAGGTGTCCTTGCATTCGGTTTGGCCTAAGGATTGGAGTGGTGGAGCTCCCATGTGATTAAATCAAGTGGAGGAATGATCCCATGTGGCCATTTCAAGCAAGTAGTCAGTTTTGAGCTTAGGCTAGGTTGGGCTGACCCAAACCCATTGTGGTAGATTTTGGCTAGTTTAGGTTTTATTTTGGCGAAGTGTTGACTTGGTAAATCCTTAGGTTTAACTTGGTTTGACCTAATTTGAGTGATTGATCATCTCATGATGATTTTTGATCATGATGAGAGGCTTAGGTGAGCTTAGTTCAATCCCATTTGGTTAGGATTATAATTTAGCTTATAAGGGTACTTTAGTTCACTTTAGTTCAAGTGAGCCTAAGTAGGTCAAATGGCTTGGTTAAAGATTGATTTGAGTTTAATTGAACTCACATATGGACTTATGATTGAAATATAAATCCATTTGCAAGTGGCTTGAAGGCAAATGGGTTTTGATTAATTTGACAATTTCAAGTTCAAGGGGGTGAACATGAGTTTGACTTGGGTTTGATTTTTGGATTTAGTTTTGGTTTAGTGATTGAAGTTTATGCTTATATTTGGATTCATGATTGGAGGATTGATTGAATCATGAAGAAAAATCAAGAGTTTGGCTTGATTTGAAATTGATTTGGCTAAGTTCAAGATTCTGACTTAAAAAGCTTAAGTTGGATTTTGATTGAATTTGAGTTTGATTTTTGGAGTTGGTTTTGGTTGTTTGAATTTATATTTCATTTATATATGTGAATATAAATAAGAATATTAATGGGTTATGAGAAATTTTCAAGGATTTGAAGTAGTTTGAACCTAATTTGAGCTAAGTCCTTAAGAGAGAATCAAAGTGACTTAAGAAAGATTTTTGATTTGGATTTAAATCTTAAAGTTAGTTTGATTGATTTTAATTTATATTTCATTTATATATGTGAATATAAATGAGAATATAATTTGGTTATGAGAAAATTTCATTAATTTGAATTGATTTAGATTTGATTTAGGCTAAGTCCTTAAGAGGGAATCAAAGTGACTCATGAAAGATTTTTAATTTAGACTTGAATTTTGGATTGAGTTTGATTGATTTGAATTTATATTTCATTTATATATGTGAATATAAATGAGAATATAAATGGGTTATGAGAAAATCTCATCAATTTGAATTTATTTTAGGCTAAGTCCATGAAGAAAAATCATAGTGACTTAAGAAAGATTTTGAACATGGAATTTCAATCTTGGGCTTCAATCCTAAGTTTCAATCATGGGTTTCAATCATTTGGAATTGATTTGAGTTTAGAGAAAATCAATTAAGCTAGAATTAATTTAGGTTTAATGTTGATTTGATTTGGAGTTTGACTTGAAGGAAGGAAGTGAGGAATGTGGTTCAAGCTATAGGTTAGGCAAATTTTTCTAACACCCCTAAGGCATGACCTATTCATATGGCTAACTTTTCTAAGTCTTTAGAGCTAGGTTGAGTATCCACCTAATCACTAAAAGTGTCTTAAGACTAAGGATCTCTTAAAGTCTAAGAGGAGTCCTATGTCTAAGATGGAGGGGTTGAGAGGTCATCCTAAAAATGAGGTCAACACCTCTCTTGTGGAGGTAAACCAAATACTCATTTTTGTCTTAGATTTAGGTCATGCTTTGACCCTCGCTAAAGCCCCTAGATTTAGGTTCAGAGATTGCTACTTCCCTTTGCGGGCTATAAGCATAAATCATCACCTCTTAGGCATTTTCACAACCTTGTATCATGGAATTATAAGTCCTAAATTTCTAATAAAAATCAACTCAAAATAAATAATTCCCCTCAAACTTCTAAAATATAAAGCCCAACTATAGGATAGTTTGAGATGTTTACTAGGCCTCCTAATATCATAAGCATCCCTTACTTATCTTTCTTTGGCTTTGATAATAACTCACTCCTCTTGATCAATCCCACTTGATCTTCTAAAAATTAACCAATCGATTGATAGTCCTATCTTTAAAATCTTCGGAGACAATGATCAGTTACCTTAATCGAGAGTATTCCTATGAAATCTTATTCCTTAGGATGTAATTAATAATGGGGGATTGCCTCCATAAGGAACTTTATGAACCCGGTTTAAAATAAACTCTGCTTTACTTTTTCATGTAAAATAGGGAAAGAATCTCTGGTACATATGAAGATTGATAGTCTATAGGAGTCCTTATTGAGGTGATTAGGTCCATTGTAGGGTGGTGACTTCTATCTTTCGAGATACTACACCTTTTCTCAATGTCGTACCCGATCACTCTAATAAGAACATCTGTGGATCTACATGGTGTCCCGACAAGGTGTAAATATTTCTATTTTTATTTATCCTTCTTTCTTAAAGAGGGATAAATGAAAGCATGAGATAAATTTCCACCATAGATTTTTTTGGCGACTCCACTGGGGATGATTCCTCTCTCCATATTTGATAAATAATCATTGTCTCCAAGTATCGATAGTGGGTTTGTATTTTAGATGAACCCAAGACTATCTTTCTTTCTGTTGGCACTTAGCTCATTTCATCCTTGAGCTAAGCTAGCCAACATCCTTTAGGTTTTGGGATCTCATTCTATGTAGGTCTTAAAACCCCTATTGGGTTCCCAAATAGGTGAAAAAAAATTTAATACAAATAAAATAACTAAAGACTTCCACTTACCATTTATATGGTAGGGTAAGGTTCATTCAAAAAATAAATCCTTCATGGAAAATATCAATTTCCAAAAGCACTTTTTTTTTTCAAAATGCATATAATAAAATGTTTGCACAAGAATTGTCATAAAACACCCTTATCACATAATCTTCATGATTATTATATGTTAGATCCTTTGAAAAATAAAAATCAACAATCATATTTTCCAAAAATACAAGTGAACATCTTCACTCAATTCACTTTGATGAATATTTCATTTTCAAAATTAAAATCCATAATCAGCCTTTTCAAAAAGCACAAGTGAACTTCCTCATTCAATTTATCGATTGAGGAATTCACTTTTCAAGAATAAAATCCAATAATCATATTTTTCAAAATCACAAATTAACATATTCACTCAATTCACTTTGACAAATATTTCATTTTCAAAAATAAAATCCATAATCATCCTTTTCAAAAAGCATAAGTGAACTTCCTCATTCAATTTATCGAATGAGGACTTCACTTTTCAAGAATAAAATCCAACAATCATATTTTCCAAAAGCACAAATGAACATCTTCACTCAATTCATTTTGATGAAGATTTCATTTTCAAAAATAAAATCCAACAATCATATTTTCCAAAAGTACCAAATGAACATATTCATTCAACTTGTTGAATGAAGATTTAATTTTTAGCAAAAATAAAATCAACAATCATTATTTTTAAAAATAAAATCAACAATCATATTTTTCAAAAGCACCAAGTGAACATCTTCATTCAACTTGTTGAATGAAGATTTCATTTTCAACAAAAATTGAAATCAACAATCAATAACCATCTTTTCAAAACTAAAATAACACTTGGATCTTTCATTTAGCATACTCAAATTTACTAAATGAAGGACCACTTTTCAAAATCAAAATCACAAAAATATGAAACACATTTGGATTCCCTTAGCATACCTAAATTTACTAAGAATCCTCTAGTCAAACAAAAATCAAAACATGAATCACGTTTGGATTTCTTATTTAGCATACCTAAATTTGCTAGGTAGAAATCCTCTTTTCAAAAATAAAAGAATAAAATCAATCACATTTGGATTTCCTTGGCATACGTAAATTTGCTAAGGATCCTCTTTTCAAAAAAAAAATGAAAACATGAAACACATTTGAATTCCCTTAGCATACCTAAATTTGCTGAGAATCCTCTTTTCAAACAAAAATCAAAACATGAATCACATTTGGATTTCCTATTTAGCATACCTAAATTTGCTAATAGAAACCTCTTTTCAAAAACATGAAACACATTTGGATTCCCTTTACATACCTAAATTTTCTAAGAATCCTCTTTTCAAACAAAAATCAAAACATGAATCACATTTGGATTTCCTATTTAGCATACCCAAATTTGCTAGGTAGAAATCCTCTTTTAAAAACAAAAGAACAAAATCAATCACATTTGGATTTCCTATTTAGCATACTTAAATTTGCTTAGTAGAAATACGAGTCAATCGTAGGCCTCCTGTCTGATGTTCTTGATATCAATCATATACCTTTTAAAAATGCGTATATCATCAGTATTACCTGCTACATACATTTTTGGGCATATGAACTCAACGTCTCCGACTCCAAGTTGTCTAACTATTTTTTTAAAGTTCTCCCTCAGATGTCTCAGGCAAAATCGATGTGCAGCCCATGGTAATATCTCCCTGCAGCCCTGTACCAACCCCGCGTGCCTGTCAAAAATGATGCACAAATTACCTCTAGTACAGATAAATGGAATTAAGCCTTGAAGTGTCCGTAGAAACTAACACCATGACTCAATACTTTCTGATTCTACTACAAGGCTGGAAATAAACCATTGTTGGCATCAATTCCAACCGCGTGAGTAGAGTCCCTACTTCTTACCAGAGAAAAGTCTTATCGCATAGAATCAAGATGATACAACCAAGAATCAAGGCTCAAGGACCGTAATAATCGTTGAAATCAGATGACTCTTACGTCATTCAGACCGATCCTGGCATTGCTAAGCATATAGCAGACATTAATCTCTCTAACGATCGGTAAGATTTCTCCCAACTACTAAAAATAGCCTTTAGTGCCTTACGATGTGCATCCCAAGCTTTCATGTAGGAGACACATGTTAAATTTTGACTCAATACCTATAATCTTCGCTTTAAATCTAGTTGATGCCTAATTGCGAATGAAATAATCGATAAATCGTATACATTGCCTATGTCCCGATCGAGGACCTAATGACTTAATGTATGTCATGCGCCTACATTGACAATTCTCCATGCACCCCCCAATCTCTTACTTGAACTTGCATGTAAGCGCCACATGCAAGACGTAGCTTGGTTCGTATGTTGAGTGCACAATACGGTGAACCTAGATTTGTTTGAAGCGATCACGTAATGAAGACATTGTTAATGATAGACCAACCCAACAAACAACAGCTGCTTCTTATCAAGAAAGCACATACCTTCTAGCAGTTCATTTGGAATGCAGCTTTCAAGTTCAAAAGTTGACTCATCTGAAGGCCCATCAAATGTTAGCTTTTCATCACATTCTCTAGCTGTTTGAGCATGACACATATACTCATTGTTAGATAATAAGTGATCCTCTGTTTGACTTGTTCTAACTGAAATCCCTAATAAGCTCTCTGACCATATTAGATGGATATTTACCCCTTAAAGAAGGCCTATCGCAAGACTATCATCCCCTCATCATCATCTGCATTTGCTGCATAAGGCATAGTTTCATACCCATCACCTTCAAAGATCACTCCCAAAACCGTAACTTGTCCCAACTACATTAGTACTCGCTAAGAACTGCACGCTTCGGCCGAAAGGCCAAATCAAGTGTGATGAATTCAGTATTGATTGAAGCTCTGTGATGCTCCTCATTACTGGCAACATCTCTTTCCTCATAATGAAATTCATGAACTTCAACATAAATTACTACAGTCGCACTAAGTCGCTAAGTGTGATTCACACACTTCATCATCAATAATATGAGTAGATAAATCCAAAGACCAATAAAAATGACCTATAAGATTAACACATGACTTTGCATGGTCTAACTTCAATAATCTCATGATTCACTTTTGTAACCCCAATAAGTTAATCCTTCGTGGGATCTGAATTAGTCGATTTTTTTTTCACCAATGTAGGTCAGAAAGAAATTATCAATAACATTCAGTTCCTCATCATAATAAAGAACTATGCGAAACTCATATTCAACTCAATAACCCAATAACCAGAAGAATCCTTCCTTGGTCACAAAAGAAAAGCATTTCAAGATATAATACAATTGTGCATTTCAATTAGAGATATTTCGTAAACTCATAAAGGACGAAGGGAGAGTAGATTCTAATCATAGCTTTCATAAAGATGAATAATATCGTACAACGGAATTGCACCTAAATCATCTTGGGAGAAGACATATGACTATCTCACACAGCTCCCAAATCACTAAACGGAATTGCACCTAAAACACTAGGAAGAATCGCATCTCATTAATCCATAGCTAGATGAATGAACACTTACAAACAATAAACAAATAATTTCATAGCTAGATGAATATTTTTTAGCCCCCATGTGAAGCTCATGAGTTTATAATTGACTTTGTGCACACCTTCTCATTTACTAAAAACAAGTGACATATTTATATCCTTAAAAAATTCCTAAACACTACAAAAGGAAATAAGCAAATAGCTCCAATAAACATGTGTAAGTATCTACATTGATACAACACTTAGAGCTACAATTAACCATTCAACATATCTAAATTAAAAAAAGAAAAAAATCAAAATAAGCATCCAGTACATGTTAAACATCCTAAGATGACGTCCTATAAAACATACAAATCTAGCTAAATAACACAAGGAAATAAGCAAATCATACAACACAAAGCAAGATTTATCACAAATTAAGCATTTAGGAAAAAATTTACCTTAATCGGCGCACGAACGAAGAAATAACCCGTCTCCGTGATGACTGACGACGGGCGAAGCTCTTTTGGCCGGCGGCTGGTCAAAACCCGGAAATGGAGGAGAGATTGGGAGGAAAAGACAAAGCAAATTATGATCTCGCTCACGATTTTTTGCCGAAATAGGACTACGGCTCTCCTTGGGCGGCGTTTTGGTTGTTGAAATCCGCTGGAACCAGGAGGCGATTGGGAGGAAAGGAAAAGCATCACGCTGATCTCGCCTTTTTTTGCCGAAATAGACGCTTAGTCATCCGCTTGACGCACGACCGGCCCGAGGTGGCGCCCACGTCTGGGCCGTCGTCAGACGGACGACCAGGCCTATTTTGTTAAAAAAAATTTCATGCCAAAACTGCTAATTAAGATTAGGATTAAGCCTAATCTAAAAATTTTGCCTTTTCCCTTGCTAAAACATTCTCTTCCTTTTTTCTCTTTGACCATTTCACTTCTTGCTATCTCTCATTCTCTTTGTATCTCTCTCATAGTACTATTTTCACATTATATTATTAATATTTGATATATCATTATAAAATTTATCTCATTAAGTACAATTCTTAAAGTAATATATGGAAGAGAAACTTCAAAATTAAAATTGAAATAATATAAACTCTGATTTCAATAAATTTATATTTGAAACAATCATTTCAACGAGGTGAGCCTAACGATAATGAAAATGTCATGATCTGAGTTTAAATGAGTCTAAATCAAGAATTTTAAATATTGTTAAAATTTCATGGAATTATTTGATAAACTAACAATCTCCAAATCCCGCATACTTATAGTCAAAATGAGTGTATTGATGAAACAAATTAACATATCTAAGAGCACTAAGGATGTGTTTGGGGCAGCTACAATTATTTAAAAAAGCAAGTGTGAAGCTGTTATCAAAGAAAACTGCTGTCAGAAAGCTGTTGTAGCTAAAACAATGACTCTGTTTGAAAAAATCTGTTGTGCTACAACTATTTATGAATAAAATACTAAAATATTCTTATATGAATCTATTAATAAATATATCTATAATATTTAGATTTTAGTAATCATTATATTTAATTTTTTCTAAATAATAAATTTTTTCTGTAATTAGCAATGTTTTGAATATGAAGTCCAAATTGATACTATTTTCTTCTTTTTATTTTTAAAATCAAATATTAACATTCAAGCAAGGAAAATAATAAGAATCCATGTAATATATTTATGTTCACCACATAATGAGCTGTAAATATAACAAAAAAAAGTAGAAGTTATAAATTCATTAAAATTTGATAGTTTTAACAATATAATAGATGTACTCATATCACAGGAATCATTCAATAAAATTTCACTCATCAACTAAAGCATTTGTGATCTGTTCCCTTAGCTTAACCATCATATCAGCACCTTCACCATCTTGAGTCTGATGATCTTTCACATCTTCAGTAGTACTATTGATTGATCAACTCTGTATTCATAAGCTTCATGTGGAACATACATGTGATATCTTTCTATACTATTGAATTCAATGTCATTTTTTGAAGGATGACACCGTATATAATTATGTAATGACATTGTAACTGCGATTATTTTTACTATTTTTTGAAATAATATATGAGCACGTCTCTCAAAATCACCCACTTCTTCTTCCAAACTCCAAAAGCCTTTTCAATAACATCACACAATGATGAGTGTCGCTTGTTAAACATTTCTTTTCTACCACAAACCACTTGACTACTTCTTTCAAAATTAGGGATGTAATATTTTGTTTTAGGAAATGTCTTTAAAAATCCTCGTTGCATCGGATACCCGACATCCACAAGATAATACTTTTCTATTGAATTGTATAAATTATTTATGTAAATAAAGCTTATAAAAAAAGAACTACTATCAGTGAAATTACGATTTACCTGGGGTGGCATTGGAAAATTAAATTGTCGAGAGCGTATTGCAAATTTGAAGATGCGTCTATCATGGACACTTTCTTTACATCCAGCCATGAGATACATAAAGCACATGTTAAAATCACACACTACCATTACATTATGAGTTGGACCCGCATCTTACAATATAGGCCACCTTCTCAGTTTTAGGAACATGAGCATCCACATGTGTTCCTTCAATTGCTCCAATGCAATCCTATATCATATATTAGTTTTTAAAACACATTCAAGCTACCAAGAAATTATATGTATAAAAGTGTGCCTTGAAGTACAACATATATCGATAATCATGAGATATCTCAGTAGGTGTACTCTGAAGAGTAGGGTTTAAGAACTTTATAATCGTAGATGTCAAACTAATCAGAGCATTCAAATCAATACTAAAGTATCTACTAATTATTTCAAATGAATGTTGGAATCACTCACATGCTGCCCTTACTAACTTATTATGCGATAATATATAAAGTGTGATTTTTAACACTTCTCTTGTTGTTGTTCAAGAGCCTCAAGCCCGTGGAGTCTCTCAGAATCTGCAAGAGATCAAGAAAAACTATTTGTGATATATGAAACATACTATGAAATTTTCTTGAATTTTTTACAAGTAGCTCCCAATTCATTTATCTCAAATATATGTTGTTGTCATTGAAGGGGTCTTACAGATGTATGATTCATAAAACTCATTAATTTGGTACACAACAATAACTATAACCTTCTTGCAAAGTTCACGTTTGTTGTCATCCACAACTCTAGTGATAAAAAAATATCAAGCAACACTTACAAGTCCAACAATCATTGAAAGTGTAACTAATCATGTAATAATATAAAAAAAGTCCATTCTAGTAAAAGCCAAAAGAGAATATAAAAAAGTCGAACAGAAATAGATAAGATGTTCATATAAAACATTCTAAACTGACAATCTTAAACATAATACAAAAGTATTGTTATAAAGATTCAGCCTTCACGATTTTCATAAAAGAAATGCAAATAGTGAACCCTTCGTTCGGCAACAATTGATATAAACATTTATCTTTTGTAGGGGTCCTCAAGCAACTTGGTGGAGTATAGGTATAATGAGATATCTTCATAAACTTTAGTTATCTCTTCAAGTATTTTGATTACATTAGAGATTAATGGTGAAACATGTGATGTACTTGATCTAGAAGATAAATTTGAACATGTCATTATTAATTGTGAAATTTGATCTCTAAAAAACCGCCCTCTGTCTTCTTTTCTCCCACGCATCGTTCTACGCTTGGTATGACTGGATCTAGTACACTCATTTGTAGTATGAAATGAACATTTGTCAGGTTCATTTGAGCTCTCACTTGTTGACCTTCGTACATGATATATAAGTCGAGTCAAGCCTACAAGACAAATTTGAGGACTTCGGATGCAACAACGCTCAAATCGAAGCTAAAATACACTAGGTGGCATCAAAATTGCTCTAAACAATCTCTGATCAATGAATGAACTTCTACATCACGTTCAGAACATCAAAATCAATCAAAATATAAATCTTTCTCAATCTGACGATCGACCAATCAAGAGATCGAATGCCCAACACACATATTATTAGAGGGTCGCGATGCTCAAACATCCTCCATTTGTAAAATTGATCACGTTGTTAGCATCAAAACGTCAAAATCTATTAAATGAGACAGTCTGCAATCGATTCGGATGAGTCTACGCGAACGTCGAGTGGTCAGAAGCGATAATGCACATTTTTGAATCAAAATTGATTCGATTTGATGCTGACTTGAACCAAATGAGCTCCGATCGCAAAACAGACTACACCATTTTATCTGGAGCTTCAAAATTATTAAAAGTCAATACTCATATTACTTGAGTTGTGTCACCAGAAAAAATTAAAACAAATTAAATATAATGAATGACCATAATTTATAAGAATAAAATAGATACTTACAAATTATTAAATTCAAAGTATATAATTAATATAATATTAGTATTTATATTAATGTTAATATTATTTTTTTAATAGCAATGTTATACGTAAAAGAGGAGTTTTAATGTCCATCTCTTCATTTGTTATCTTGATCATGTATCATGCAGGCTAATATATATATAAATTTTTTTTTGAGCTGTGTAAAATCACCTAAAGCATTATTCTCATATCCCTCCATACTTTTTCAAGTGACAGCCTCCAGTGCCCATGCTAGCACCGCCCAAGCTAGCCAATGATAGGTCGTCAACGCCACCTGCCCATACTAATCCACATGAGTAATAACAAAAAAAGAGAAATTTATATACATATCACGCAATTCTTATGCATTTACATATTTCATACTCAAACTTGAATATTTACAAAATTAACAATTTTCTACGCGAAAAAGACGATTTCACTTAAAAAATTAACAATACAATGATATTTTGATGTAATAATAAAGATTTAAGCTATTTAAAGAAAATTAAAATTTGAATGTGAAATATATAAATACATAAGAATTGAGTGATATGTATGTAAATCCCCAAAAAAAAATATAACGCTTTCAATTTCTTAGTGAACCCGTGGGATGGGATGCCTCGGTAAGAAGGCAGCCGAAGCCCTTGTTTGTCCGTCTCTACCATGAACGGACGAACTCTCCCTTCCCGTTTGTCTGTCTCTGCCAACAACCACACGCAGAACCGAAGGAGCATCCCGTTCCGCTCCCGTCTTCTACCCGAGACACTCGAAAATCAAGAACAACAAATGACAAACTCGCTAGCAAAGGAATCGACAGGATTTTGGCATTCGAAACCTTCGTCTTTCTTCCTTTTTGCTTCTCCATTGCTCGAATAAAAGAGAAGGGGGATGTCGCGATGGTGACTCTCGTCTTTCCCTCCATCGCCCTTCACGCGCTTCTGTTTGTCTAAATCCCTGCTTGAAGTAGATGAAAGAGGAGTTGGTGGCTTTGACCTTTGCTGAAAGATGCAAGAATATATTGGCAGCAAATTATCAAGCTTATCTAAGTACAATTAAAGCTGAAGCCAGGGGGAGCAAGGATGACATCCATACTTCAAAGTTACATTACATGTCTAAGAAGGGCAAGTCATACATTTGGGTCAAGGAAGGGGATTTGCACAACGCGAATGTGATCCTTGATGAACGCGGTTCACTTGCTATGAGTGCTGTTGTTCCTGGCTCTCTTATGAGATTGCTTAGATCAATGGGAAAGGCACCAGCTCGAGTGACTCTTGCTGGTGATGTCATTCCTCTTAAAGATGATAAAATTTAGGCCTTAAGTGAAGGGCTCCGACATCATTTGTAGAAAGGGGAGGACTATGCCAGCCATTCTAGTTATGTAGTTTCTTCCATACTAAGTTCTGCCAGCATAAATTGCAAATCAAGAATTGAAACCTTCTAGGAAATACTTGATCAAAATAATAACTATGTTGCTCACAAGTTCAACATCAGTTCATGAAGCTATGTTGACGGCAGTGAAAACATTCATGATGTGAAAGTGGAGGATGTTCAAGCACCTAAAACAGACCTCTTGTTTCCATTTGCTAAAAAAAAACTGATTGATGGGATAAATTAAAGTCAGTCGAGGCGTCGAGCGTTGATGCTTTTCTGTTTGGAATACTGATTCTTTTCTGTTTGGAATACTATAATGCGTATGCATGAGTGTTTGAAGGTCTTGTTATTTCAGAAATACAGGTAAGACTACGTCAGAAGTCGCTGCATTAATCAAGCTATGCCGCGAAAGTCGACGGAAGGTTAAATAGCCTCTGATTCAGCCCTCTATGCGGGGACGATGTCAGGAGGCTGTCAAATTTGGATTGACATGAATCTTAAAGAGAATCAAATGAAAGTATTAATGAGCTTAAACTCAACTTAAATGAAAACAATAAATCAAAGTTAAATCAACATGCAAAAAAAATATGTATGTATATTTTATTTTATGCATATATTTGAAGACCCTGTTTTGCTCAGTAGAGTTAACTAAGAGACGCCTTATAATGTCGAAAGCACTAACCGCATGCCGTAGAGCGGGAAGGCAATAGACTTGATAGGCCCCTATAACGGAAGACGGAGGTCATAAATTCGACATTGAGGACTTAATTAATTTAACGTAAAATGAACTCTAAGCTCAAAATTAAAATCTCCATTGAAATTGCAGGTGTTTGAAGACCCCATTATGCTCAGTAGAACTAACGGGTAGAAGACAACGACCGTAGTGTTGCAAGATACTGGCCATTATGCTCAGTAGAGTTGCGGGAAGGTTGAATAGCCCCTTATGAGGAGACGATGCCGCGAGGCTGCCAAAATTCAAACTGATATGTGACTTACTAGAATCGAAGTGCTTTAAATTTAAGAATGAAAGAAAATTTACTAAATTCAAAATTAGAAGTACTCACCAAAAGGCTTGAAGAACTTAAAAGAATCTTCTCCCAAACCACAAATAAAATTTCCTCATACTTAGAATTCTCAGAACCTTAAAGGAACTGAATAAATTGGAGTTACAATAAACCTGAAGGCCCATCAACTTGATGCCTTATATACAAGCAAAAGTAAGATAAATTAGCTCATCAACAAACACGATGGATTCCTATTTAAGTTTGAGAATCCAATGAATTCAAAGCTAAATGCAAAAACAAATAAATATTATTTCAATTGGTTGAACAAGAACTGAAATGCCCTTACGCCACCGGATCTGCACTACATTAATGCTAGCAGATAGAAGACGTTAATTAAGGGTTCAATTGAAATCTTGCATGCATTACGAAGTGATCATATGCTTAATCCCGTTGAATCAAGATGCGTATGAATCACTTGAATGATGAAGTACTGCACTTATTACAAAGCAACATCACCTCTAGATTTGATGTTTTAAAATGAGATGTCCATATACATTATTAAGGAGTTTCATAAACTTGATTTCAAATGTCATGGAATACATACAAGTGTCTATGAAATGGATAAATAAATATGTTTAATAATTCAAAAAAATCAATTGAAACACCCGCATGGGCCTCCATTATCTTTGAATGCTTAAACTTAAACTATGGATGTATGCGGTTGATTCTCAATTGGGTCTTAAGATGGAGTTTAAAACCTAAATTTCTAATAATAATATTACAAGAATCTCAACTTATTAAAATATATGAGAAGCTAAATCTATCATATGACATAGATCTGATCCTTTATTATTAAATTAATAGAGTCGACATGATCTAGAATAGCAAAATAATACATTAACCATAATAATGGTTGTGTTGAATAGAGATTTCAACCGGAGGGAATACTTTCATCAAAATATGATTATAATTTCAAATCAAATTAACTCAAATTAAGTATCAATCTAAATATAAAATTTAACAAATCACTAAGTTCTAAATGCCTAAATGAAATTCAATATTTAAAATTTAAAGCTTCAATCCAAACCGCCTTCCGCAATTGTTTGTTGAAGGTGACAAATTAAAAAAACTCTAGCTCACAATGGAGCCAAAGTCAAATCAAGTGTTGTACTATATTCACTCTCAATCAATCTCATGCTAGTAAGGACGTGATCTGTGTCCTCTATGCGCTTAGCCAATGGGTCAACATATATGATGTGAATTCGACGAGTGCTTTAACTAGTGGCCAAATGACACAATTATATTATAATCATGGTCATATGCTCCCCAATGACTCTGCTCCTTGAGATATGAATCATAGTGCGATAGGGCAAAAGCTCTCTATCAACTGGACTTAAGCATGTCTCCTGACAAATATCACCCCGTCTAAGATTTTCTTGACAACCATAATGGCATGACAATGATCCTATATCGGGTTGGGTCGACTACCTCCTCACTAAGTAGAAGGACCATAATATGGGATGACGACCATGATCTTGATCGGGCACGTCATTATTCCCCCGACCATCCGCTTTAAGCTAATGATGATGAATTTTATAAATTTTAAACCCCAAATTTTATGCTCCACATGCTGCTACTATAACCTACGCATTCAACGATCTAACGACTAGCCTTAATCGAATGTTCTCTCTAAGTATTAGGAGGGGTAATTAACTATAGGTGTTTGCACCTACAAGAAACCTGTAACCATATCTAAAGTCCTTACAAAATGAGGGTGAAATCTCTCGACAGTGTCTTATACACTTTTTCATCTGCCTTTTGAAAATTTAGCGACATTTAAATCATACTCTCTTTATTAAGAGATTGGTGGCAAATTTTTGGAGCCCACATCACTTTATTCAGACCTATCATGCTGACTCAAATCTGCTTGAACTTCCTCACCAGGAGTATAAACACGAGCTCGAGGACAACAACCTTACTGAACATTAGGTCAAGCTTATCTTCAAATTCTGGGTCAATGCCACAAAGTATGAACTTTTTAGCACCTTGTACAACCTACATATCATTCAAGAAAATATAATAGTAGATTGACATGTACATATTAAATAATTGAAAATAAAAGACAAATGTAAATTAAGTTTACCTCTAATTTTTCTTTTCACTAGTCATCTGGAGCATCGATTGTTCTCTTTCTAGGATCTCAACCTAATCCTGTTGATCCACGTTTCAATTTCTTCCATAATTTTTAACCTTTATTTAGTTGATCTTATTTATTTTTAATTGACTATTATCATATTCTCTTCTAGTTTTGTCTCGAAAATTTTTAATTATATTTTGCCAAACTTCTTTGTTAAAATGAGTTGTGGGTTGATTACCTAATTCTACCTCGTTTAAACAAACATCACAAAAAAAATAGCTTCACTTCTCTCTCCCATATAGCAGATAATCCGCCATCTCTTAGCTTTCCCATTGTAACTTACTAGTAAACAAATAAGTTAATTTTCACAATAGGCAAAGCCTTTCAAATATGGTAATAAAAATAATGAAGAAAATAATTAATTAAAAATAAGAATCTTATTTTTGCAACTTATTATGCAAGATAACAATGGTAATTTTGGCTGTGCAAATGGTTGCAGCAGAGAATGTGGAAATCGATCGAGAGTGGCATTACAAGGCAGATGAGTAGATGTTGCTATGAGAGGGTGCGGTTGAGGGCTAAGCTAAGATCCAAAGCTCAGATTGGGTAGGGGAGAGGGGTGGGGTGTGAGCAAGAATATCGCGAGAAGGAGGCTTATGAAGAGCTCAGAATTTTATGAGAATTTATTCATATTAAGTTTGTAAAACGACATTTTGAATCTGAAAATTTTCAGGACATTCATGTATGAACGCCGCACTGGACCCGTATGACGCTTTCGAGCCAATGAAAATAGGTAGACGTGACCCCAAACACACCCTTAGTTTTAATGTCATATTGACCCTTAACTACTTAAATATTAATATATTGTAATGAAATCAACATAGATTGTTTGATGTTGCATTTTAAAACATTGGCTAGAAGAATCGAAATGTACTCAAAAAAGCTATAAAAGTTCTATTTCTTTGCATGAAAGATAACATTAAATTAGATAGAGCTTGACTTGGTGCTAGTGTTAAAGAGAACTTTTCTCAATGATTATCATTAGTGAGTACTAACGCTTGGCTACCATTGTTTAACCACAAAAACTAAACAACAATCACTTGATCACAGTCATTCAAATATAGTTGCGCATAGACAACATCTCTTGATTATCATTACCTGCACATAATAGCTCAATTATCATCGCGTGACGACTGTCGCTTAATTATCATCACCCAACCTCTATCATCAATTATTATGACTAACCATATTCCTTCGAATATTATCACTGAACCATTATTAAGTGACTACTAAAAAGCTACTTTTACTTTGTTTTATCTTAAGTGTGCATGCTATCTATGCAATACTAAGACATTCAATTCTCTTGACTGTCATATAATAATATTTTGATTTTATCTATTAATATATTTGATCAACCCTAATTAAATCCAATTTGTCCACATGTTCAATCTCTCAAATTATTATGATCACTATTTAGTATTATTTATTGTAATAAACTAACTCCCCTCAATAACTAAATCCTTTATAATTATTTTTATACATGTATATCATCCATGTACTTATTATTACCAAATAAAAAAACTATTTTTTATTTATAAAACTTACATAATTTAATCAAATTTGAATGAATATAATAGATAACTTCACAATTAAATAATTTAATATCATAATAGGAGAGTATCCAAATCCAATCTTCTAAATATATCAAATGATTAATATTCATGACTTCATTGAGGATTAAAAAAAAACCTAACTTCAGGGATTTAAATCAATTTGATTATAACTAAGATTTAACAAAAATAAAATTCATTGCATTATGTAAATTAAGATTTATAGAAATATTAAAATAATTAAAATTCAAAAAAATATTTGATATGATAATTATTTGAAAAAGAAAAAATTTAAATCCGTTGAATTTAACATAACGATGAATTTCACATATATAATTAATGTCGGAAGTGTAACATATGAAGAAAAAAAAAAAAAAAAAAAATCCATATATCAGTTTGAAAGAGTTTATGCTAATTCATCACTCACATCGAGGATTTCCCGAGCCCAAGAAGACGAGCTCTGGGTTCAACGGTCCCAGAGCTCAGTGGAGGCTTCGAATTTCGTCTCATCTGGCTTTCGATCAGTCGCCGCCGCCACTAAGAGGTGGAGATTTCCCCCTTCCTTTGATCGTCCTCATATATGCACTTCTCCGACCACACCCGTCTTCTAATCCTTCTGTTGTTTTGTTTGCTGGAAGTCTCAACAGACATTAATAGCAGAGAATGGTGAATGTTTATATAAGGAGGAGAAAGAAAATTTTGTTTTTTTATGCTAGGAGAAGGCGGGGTTTGAGGAGGAGGAACCTTTTCCCCTTATCTCCAGCGACGGAATTTCTTCTCTGAAGGAGGAGGTTCAGAATAATGGAGTCTTCTCCAGTGTTAATCGTTTCGTCGACATCGGCCTTAGTGAGGGGCTTCCGGCATCTTGCATATCCGAGAAGAACCAAGTAGTTATCATATTTTATTACCTTTTTTATTCATTTTTGTTTTATTGGGTGTTAGATTCCTCTTGGTGGCATGGATTTAAGGTGGGAGCATGCTGTAATAAAAAAATGTTTATTTTTTCCTCAGTTGGACGAGCTTTTTTCTGTTCGGGAAAATTCAGAAGCTGAATTTGGGAGTGATGCAACTGCTACTGAAAGAGAACTTTGTCTCGAGCCCTGGGGGGAGTCTTCATGAAGATGGTACTATGAGCTTTTTTAACTGATATTGTATTATTGTACTGTCCTTGGAGCTTTGATTACTTCTAAACCTGTTTGATGTTTTTCGCTTAAGTAGCAATTAAGGCTAAGATGCCTATTGGTATTGGATTGATTAACAACGAGTCTCTATTGAGTGTGATACATCAACTTCCATCGACAGTATGGTGAGTGATTACTTGAATTGAGATAAAAAAACCCTCTTTTACTGATCTTGAAAACTTTTTATTTGTTTCCTCTCATTTTATAGTCTTCAGAGGAAACCGAGATCAGCTAGAAAAGCAACTTCATTTGATTCAAGGAAACGGTTTCCTGGTTTGGTTAGCAAGGAGTCTTTATTGAGTGTTATTGAGCAGGTTCCATCAACAGGATTGTGAGTTATTACTTGAATTCAAGATAAAAGAAATCATCTTTTAATGAACTTGAAAACAACTTTTTTTAATGTCCACTCTTTTCGTAGGTTCCAGAAGAGGCCTAGATCGGCTAGAAAATCCACTTCTTTAGCTTCAAGGAGTCGGAGCATAATTGAACGTAGTGCTTCTGATAATACAGAACAGATGGCTTCGCATTTGGGAACTTCTACATCAGTCTGCAGTGAAATTAACCGAAAAACTCTTATTAAGGAGGACAGGATAGATAAATTTACATCCGAGAGTCTCATTTGTGATGTCCAAGGCTTGCTTTCCACGGGAGTTCTTGAAGGAGAACTTGTTAAATACAGGAAAGATAATGTAAGTTAATGACCTTGTCTGATTATTAATTGCTATTTTTGCATTTATCTATATTGTTATTAACTTTTTTTTTGTTGTAATTTTTGTAAGTTTGAGCTTCAGGGAATTTTGAGCACTACAGGAATACATTGTGGCTGTTCAATGTGCAACTTTGAACAGGTAAATTTGTTTTGAACATCATTGAGGTGAGATTTATTTCTTAGCATATTTGATTGCAACTCTAAATCTTGCGTTCTTTACTACAAGCTTTTTCTTTCTTTAAGATTTTGTTTCTGATTGACTATCTGTTCTTTCTTCTGCAACTTCAGTAGAGTTCTGACCATATTGATATTTTAAATCAACATGTGGATCTTTTTTTTTTTAAATTGCATTTACAAATTGCAGGTAGTATCTTCTTTGAAATTTGAGAAACATGCAGGCTCAAAAAGCAACAACCAGAATGATCATATATTTTTGGAAAATGGAAAATCTCTTTATGCACTTTCTAAAGAGTTGAAAAGTGTTTCTTTGGGATCACTTGGTGAAGTGATGGCTAATAAGTTTGGGTACTCAGCAAACAAGGTAGTCTACAAGGATTGGAAAGGTGGTGGTAAAACTCTTTAGTTTTAATCCTCATTTCTCTTCTGTGGTTAGTTGTTTGCATATTAATTTTTTTTTTTCTTTTATTTTTTATTAATGTATTATGTATGAGTCATTTACTGCAGGAAGTATTTAATGTATCGCAATCAGTAATGTGAGTCGAATAAATCTGCATGACAGGATCATTTAAAGATGATATCAGTTTTTTTTCATAGATTTCTATTTGTCTGCTGTTTTTTCTAATAGTTAACTAATTTTTTTTCATAAAAGGTTTTCTTTCTTTCATTTTTTATTTTTAATAATAACGTGAATGTTTCATTTAGGTATATGGCTATAACAGTGGTGCATGTTAAGTCATGACATATAGTAGGTTAAGATATAAAAAGTTATTTGGTCTGTGTTGACATCATCATTATCATCATTTGCTTGATCCCAATTATTTGGGGTTGGCTTTATGGATCCTAATTCTTTATTCATTTCTATTGAGAGCTTTAGTGCTTCAACTATATTTCATATGGATCTTTTCTCATAAATTCTAGCTAAGCATGTAATCCTTTGTCATCCCCATTATCTTCTTGATCCTTCTTTGTTAATTTTATGTGCCCATTTTATTCTTGTATCCTCCATCCTCCATAAAAAAATGTCCAAATCATTAAAATTTGTTTTTTTTATTTCCTTATCTTTAATAGGCTTTGCTTACGCCATCTCTCTAATTTAAGTATTTCTTAGTTGATTCTTATTAGTCTCATCTGTGCTGAATACAACTTGGCTTTTGTTTTTTTATCGTTCAATACTTAGATCCATGTAAAATAGTTGGTCTTGTTACAATTTTATTAAATTATCTTTATTTCATGATATTTTTTATGATATAATACTCCTTAGACCGTTCTCCATATATTTCATATAATTGATGATGAGAATTTAGTGGATGATCACTTAAATTTTATGGTCAGTCTTATGAAATTTCATTTTCTAATAAGTTACTTATTATTATTTTTACTTGTAGGTAACCCTAAGATACATGATAATAATGGTAGAAGCAGAAACCAAAAGCATTTTCCAGATCTTCTACATGATCATCAAGCAAGTCTGAAGTGAGTACCTATCCTAATTCTATATTGTGTCCATTATCATTATTCAAGAACTTCTTGCACGATCAATGGTTAGATGTGTAGAATAATTTTGGAATTGGAAAATTGTTTTCTAGAATGTGGCTTCAGGCTCTCAAAGGAATTTTTGATGAATTTCGGTTCCTTAACTTCATCTTTTCTAAAAACAACAAGTGTGGTTGCCATTCTCGCTCTTGATAGTTGAAAAATATCAATTATAGTGCTATTTCTTTTGGTTTTTTTGTGAGGGACAATGTCATTTAGTGGGTGCCATGTGGTTGTTGGTTGTCTTTCGATGATGATAGGGGATCACAGAGGCAGTGTAAGGCTAAGGAGGTGGTTCAATTTCTAATTTGGACTATTGCAAAGCTTAGAAGTTGGTTGCAAATCTCAAAAAGGTGATTGATGGTAAGAGATAGAGGGAAGAGAGGAATGGGATAATTTTTTGCATATCTTTCTTTGTTTGAGTCACAAATATTTGTTGATAAAATAAATTTATAAATAATATCTTTTTCAAAGTATCCTTATTATAGAAGGAACTAACCTCGATTAATCTTTATTTTCAATATGGACTCGTAATGTTTTAATCTTTATTTTCAACAATATGTTCTAGGAATCTCTATTAATAAATCCTCCTCGTTTATGGCTCACAATTTTAGCTCATTTGCTCTTATAAATAAGAGTTTTTTTTTTCTTTTTCCTTGTTGACATTCATAATTTTTTTTTTGCTTTCATGATGGTTCATCTTCTTTGGCTGTTGTAGATCAACAATGAGAATGATTTTTTTTTTGCGCTCTTTATCAGGAAGAGAGTTTTTGACCTCTTTATGGAAATCTCCTTTGGTCTATTGGTTATTTCTATCAACTATGAAGGTGTAATAATAAATTGATCAACTCAATATTTTTTCCTTTTTCTTACATATACTAATTTTTTAAAATTTTTTTTGTAGAAGATTGTCTCTTGTCTATTAAATTGTATGGCTCAAATTTAGACTACATTTTCTAGTGATAAATAGACATCATTCTTTTTGAAACCAACTAAGAGAATATGATTTTATATGTTGAGTAGTGAATAACCATAGTTTATTAACCAAAGCTTCAAAAATGAAATTCTGCTCACTTCTCAAATCCAAAATAACATCCCCATTAGTAGGTTTTACTTAGAGCTTAAGGTGAAAGAGTCCTTTCTTACCTTCCTTGCTATCAAGTGTATGCAACATTTGAGCCAATGCAAGATCTACTTGTTTCACTCATCCTAGGGCAATTTCTTTTTTCAAAATAGAGACAATGGTTGTCTTGTTCTTGTCATCCCATTTTGGCCTTTTTTTTTGATGGATGGAAATTCCAACAATTTAGGAGCTTATGCCCAAGCTTGTTGTAGTAGAGATACCGTAATCTAGTATATTGGACGTGTTGTTGACACTTTAGACTTATTTTTTTCATAGTTGCAAGTTGGGATTTTTTATCCTTTGGGAAAATGCTATATTCATTCTAATTCGATCCGAGCTCTCAAAGTTATTGTGCAATCCTACAATTTGAGTTTAGAATGATTAAAAGAGGTATTTGGAAATTTTTTGGAGGTTCACTAATCATTTATCATTCAATTAAAAGTGCTTTGTGCTTTTTTTTGAATGTTATAAATGACTCCCTTTCTGATTTTTTTTTTCTTATTGTGGACGGCATGTTTTCTCTATTTTTGAGTTTTCTTTCACTTGGCAACAAGCCAACCATAGGATTCCTCTCTTGGATTGTTGGAAACAACAATTTTGAATATTTTTCTTTGATGAACAACAACCATTTTTGCTATGAAGAACAACAGGTTGTTCTTGTAATTTTTATTTGCTATAAAATCAATAAAATGATAATACATAAATGACAAAAATCAATAGCAATAACAATAGGAAATGGCAACACATGACTTAAATCAACTGCAAAAAAATTGGGAATTAGAAGAGAGTGGTAACAATAGTAGGGAGGAAGGCGACAAAGGCGCATCGATGAGAAAAAAGGCAGAAGAGGAGTATTAGCTGCAGAGGAATATTGGCCAAGTGGCACTCCTTACTATAACTTCAAATTGAGCATAAGATATGGCAGAGATATATATGATTCGGTTGATTGTCTATCATTAACACTTATTTTGATATTGTACAACTAGAATAGAGTGAGTCATTCAAAACATAAATATATTGCATAATTTGACTCATATATAAATTCAATAAATTACCACAATTCAATTGCATGGAGGCATCTCAAAATATTTCATTCATTTAATTATAAAGCTTATAATTAATATCAGAGTTTATACTTATAACATCAAGCATTCATCATATACATCATTCTGTCATTTGTCATATTTAATATCAAAATCAAGCACCAAAACATAGAGTAGTAAGTTTAAAATCCAATTCTCACTTAGGCTCAACCTTATTTTTTCTCCACTTGTATTAATAGTAGAATAATAGTTTAGTGTGCTATGAAGAAATTAAGAAAAATAATTATATTATAAAATTTAAATATCAATGAAAGGAAATAACATGGTAAAATTATGAACTTGACATAAATATTAAAATATAATCATAGACTAGTCTAGTGCATTGCATATAATCATTATAAAGTGAAAAATATTTGACTAATAATATGGCATAATAATAAGTGAGATAATTTATCAAAGAAATTTTAAAGAAATGTTGAATATCCAATCATCATTTGCACCATCGTTAAATATACTAGTGTCAATATACTAGATTAATCACAATATAATATCCATATGCTTATTTTTAATTTTTTAATATATATTTTAGTCTTAGAATATGACATATATAGATGTTTAGGTCATCATTGGGTAGTTGTATTTGATCCTTAGCACTTATCATAGGGTGTAACTCAACACATAGCCCTAACATCTTAAAAGTTAAATAGAGCCCAAGTGTAACCCAATGTTTTGCTATTAAACTACTACTTAAATCAATCTCAGGGGTTGAGGATCTTTCTCCTCCATAGCTCATGTTGTTTTATTATTTATTTATCGAGGTCATAACATATTATTTGTCAATCCTACATAACAATACCTTTTTTGAGTTTATTATTATTTTTTCCATCATTAAAGCTAAATACATGCCATTCATTATAAACATGCTAATCAACCATTTCATGCAAAAGATTAATGCAAATTCTTGAATTAGAGATTGAATATTTTACGTAATTGATTATCAATATAGAACAAGTTCTCCTACATCAATCATTACAAAATCTTGTTCTTTTATATGCAAACTAAGAAATGAAGATTTTCAAATAATAAAATCTTCTTAACTTACAATTCAATTCCAAACGAAAAACAACCCTGAAATAAACGAAGAAATTTTTAAAATAAGTATTAAATAATTAGATTTTCAAATAATAAAATCTTCTTAACTTACAATTCAATTCGAAACGAAAAACAACCCTGAAATAAACGAAGAAATTTTTAAAATAAGTATTAAATAATTAATAATTATTGTTTTAAGAAAGTTTAAAAAAAATTTCGGTTTATATCACCCCATAAGTGGGAGAACTCATCGGAGGTATGGTCCATCTTTCACTTTAAATTAGCCTCATAAGTGGGCTTTCATCTATGTTTTTTTTTTGAGAAAGGAGATGTATTTTACCGAGTTTCTGCTTGCATATAAACTCAATCTTAGCATCAAATTTAAACTACTTTACATGAAGTTGTTGTATTAAACAAATTATACAAAAAAATTTCTTTCATATCTTAAGTAAACATACAAATGCGAGATAATACAAAAATTATAGAAATATCATCACAAATACACAATACAATATCTTCATCTACGATGGCGTCATATCTATAGCTACGAGTGTAGTGCGTAGGTGGCTACAATGGACGATCACGCAGCTGATGAGGGACATCATGTGATCCCTGATCTTGGCTCGACGACCCATCTTTGCTGCGAGTCTCTAAAATACCCAATCTTGTGGCGTAACGTCCATATTCGAGGCAGCTCTCCGAAAAGTGGATGACCATCGACTAATAGATGGGCACTGTTACCGCCTGTGTAGTCTCATTAGCCATGTGATATGCTCTGGCGTCTTTGGAGCTGTAGTGGTTGATGTGGGTTCTCAATCTCGGTCGTGACATATCTTCTCATACTTATTTATAAATTAAGTCAAGTCACCGACGTCGAAAGGTTGAAAATGTGCTCTGTCATTAAGATATGCTTACTTTATGAAATAAGTTTAAAATATTTATGAAAATTTATAGACATGTAAGAAAATTTGTAGATTGTAGTATTATCTTAACATATGCCTCGCAGCTCAGGGTAGTATGTCATTGGATAAATAGGCAGCAAGCTAAACTCACATGAACATAACATGCGGAGGGCTTAGACGTCACCATAAGTGTCATCTATCAGAGCAATGTGATCTCTGCGAGCCTCCCAGATAGCGATGTCTTTGGCGATGATGCACTCGATATCGACTTTCCTCCGCCATCAACTCTTGAAGCGAGATCCATCGGGCGACATTAATGTGGTAAGTGACCAAACGAAGAACTCTGTTAGGAAGGCTTCACCCTCTTCCTGATCAGGAACACGTGCTAGCCATACCTCGGAGAGGCAATATATCGAGCTCTAATCGAATATCGACGGCTCCCAAGTCACGCATGTTTTAGTGGTTTACAGAGTATGGTAAAATTCGGATAAAATATGTTTTAACATTTAAGAGTTGTATCACAATAGTAGTCCATCCATCACGAAAATTCGATATTACCATGGCATCATCGCGCTCGTTCGTTCCACGAGTAAACCGGTTTTATACAAATCAGTTATTTGTAACTCAGTATATTAAAACAATTGAAAAATAGTTTAGTTTTCTGACTTGAAACCGATGCTCAGCCCATCGAGATCCTTAGGGTAGGGGACATGTAATGTTAGTCTACATGAAGTCTCGCCAGATCTGAGCAAGCGAAGGCGAGCCATGTTGGCCTCCTTGTAGACTCATGCGACTCCTTGTATAGATGTGCCAACAATACGCTTCTTGAGAATATCTTTCTGATCTTCTAATAAAAGAAGGTATTAAAACTCGACTCAAGTATCAGTAGTAAACTCCCAGAAGGAATAATACATCCAGTAAATGTCTCAAGTCCATATCTGAGGCCAGATATCGACTCCGAAAATGTCCAGAACACTTGCGGACAAGTCCGGCGTGTGCACGCCCATCCAAATGTAGAATGGATTCGGGTCGGCCGGGTCATGATATACCATGCGATGGGATGTCACCCGGTAGTCATCGCAGTGATCGGTACTCGCCACCGCTTCGTCCATATGATTGGCCGATCGGTGGTCCATCTATGCGCAATCCAAGATCATTGCAGCGTTTGCAATGTCAGCATCTCGCTTTATAGCAAAATGGAAAGTGTTGGTGCAGGAGACCAAGCCTTTCGCTATCAATAGGTGATGATCAAGTCTAATGTATCACATCTGACTAACACAATGAAGCCCAGTGCGCGCTATCTCGGATAGGTAGCATCTCGTCAAGATGTGAAGGCTCCAATAATAGTACCGCAATATAAAAAAATCTCTGTCAAGCCAGGTTGATCAATTAAAATATTATAGAAAAAAAAAACTTGAAAGTAAGTTCATCTAGAATGATGCGCGCCCTATGTTTGCCACGCGATAAGGCTATCTTTGGGATGGACCTCACGAAGGTGTAGGATCGGTGCATCATCGATCATCTCGACGCTCTGGCACGGAAGGCTCCTCGACCATCGTATCCGTGACAAGAAAAATAAAATGAGATATTGTTAGAAGACGGTAATATTAAAATTGTGGAAGAAACAAGAAAATCCCTACAGTTTATGTACATGTTATTTTTGTTACTATCCATACTAACCTACTAGTAGGGTTGTGTGGACATGATGTAATGATCGCGATTTGCAAAAATTGTCTGAGTACTAGCGCTCGTCCATTGTTCTTATATCTATTTGATGTGGCTACGATCTAATTTATTGGTGGCGTGAAAGGATAAAGTCTCGCTCGCATCAGTCGACCCGGTTATTTGATCATGCGAGAACATGAAATTTTGCAGTATGCGTATACATTGCCATGGTATAATACTGACACATAAGTCAAATGATTCAATCTCAGATGGACTAAAGTGCATGGAATGACCATACATGTGATAAATTAGTGTTCGAACAACTACATGAACTAAATTGTTGTGAAGTCAACTCAAGGATCGACAACTCATGTCGAAGCACTTCATTGGCATTAATATTGGCGGTTATGGATAATGCACGCCTCGCTTAATTTCGAGCCTTACTTGTGTTAGGAAGAATGTGAATTCATCGATCGGTTCCCAATCCATGATCGACCCTCTTATAAAATAAACCCACAATGTTATAGTAAACAGCAGTGATCAGTGTTTGAATTGGTAGTCCCCGTGCCCGTTTGAGTACCCTATTAAAACATTCTTATGCATTTGTCATCATAGTATAACGCGTTTACCGTCATCATGAACTATGACACTTTTCATGATCTATTAACCAGTATGCTTCGTTTAATTTTTTTTTATGTCTGTATGTGACGGTTGAATATGTTGATGTCATCCGTCCAAGTACATTTTCTTACACGAACTTCGACATCCGTAATACCCATTCTCCGCATTGCTTTTTTGAAGTTTTCCCGCAGATGTCTTAAGCAATGATGATGTGCAGCCCATGGGAATACACCTCGGCATCCGCGTACCTAACTCGTATGCTTATCTGAGATAATACATAAATCGCTCATTGCGGAAACAATAGACAACAACTGCTATATGCACATAATGAACCAGAGCCAGGACTCATTATTCTCGGATTCAACTACAGCGAAAGCAAGCGGAAATAATCCATTGTTGGCATCAATACCAATAGTTGTGAGTAACGTACCGCGATACTTTCCTAGTAGGAATGTTTCGTCCATGCTCAGAATAAGGCGACAAAATTTCCAACCGAATATTGATGGTCCAAATGCCCAAACAATCTCCAAACTGCATGTATTTGATGATAAATTCTAAATAGTTCCGGCAAAACAAAGCATAATGAATCCATAAATAGGCAAGCTATGCAGTCTTCGCCAATATTTTCACACTCTTACGCGCATCCCAAGCCTTCATATAAGACATTTTAATATTAAATTTCGATTATCCTTCCAATGATCTCCTTTCAAGTCTATCGAAATCGCGTAACAAATATTATAAAATAACTAATGAACTTAGAAGTGCATTGGCGATATCCAACTACGATAGTGTAATTAATGTGCGGTGCATCTAAAGTTGATATCCTCCAAGCACCTCCCAACTTTTTGCTCCTGCTATAGTGCATGCGTCATTGGCAAGATCTGCTAGGATTACTATGTTGTGTGCATATAACAGTAAAATTCTTCTGATTCGAAGTGATGGTAAGAAATTGAATATTACTGTATTGTCATTCAAACTCCTTCTTATTTGAGAAACACATACCTTCATATAGCTCAACTGGAACTTCGATGTCATTTGAAAAACTTGAACTATCAGATGGACCATTAAACACAATCTCTGCATCCCAATCTTTTGTAGTTTGGCATATGCGGACATAGTCGTTATTGCAAATCATAGCATTGTCATTTGAAGAATTATTGAATGACTCGAATAAATCGTGACCAACATTGGTGTCACATAAATTGGTATTACCGAAAAGAATCCTCCTACGCTCATTATCGCGATGCATTGCTTGATTCACTATTCATTGTGTACGTCATCGACAGATGAACTAGGTTGCTCATGCGGTCGTCTTGAATACAGAGTTCGTGTCAACAAAGTCATAATCCTTTAAAAAATAAAGATAGTATAAACCGAATGAAGATACTAACAGCATTGAGGTAATTGCTTTACCCCGTCATCGCGGTGTTGTATGCACGGTTTGTTAAAGTGAAATCATGTAATCGGATGGAATATTATCGCGTAGATGATCAATTTCACTGGCGGATATATTGTGGCTTGACTTCCACTGATCACATGACTTCATCGTAAACCGTAAGCTATGTATCCCACGGAGAAAACAACACGTAAGCTCAACATGAAGTTATCAATCATAACGCGAGATCTAAGCACTTTCGTTTTAAATCTTCTAGCTTGCATGATGCGACTCGCGTTGATTTTTCTCAATAACTGGAATAAAGCGATCATCAACGATCGGTTGGCCGTCATAGAAGAGACTCAAGGAACGAGCTCGACTCATCATATATGCTCAAGAATCTATAGCGTTGAATGAATAAAAATGCAAAATTGATATTTCACTAATAATCAAAATTATCTACTCAATTTGTAACGCCTAAAATATTTTGCAAACTCATCACTCATTGAATTTGCATCACATAAAATTAACTCAATTTCTAACATCATAAAAATTAACTCATCACTTATCAAAATCATCACAAAAACCCTAACAAAGAAAGAAGAACTTCGACATTGTTTTGTAGATTTGAAGCACATACACAATCACCTGGAATACTAGGAAACCAACATATCAAAAGCAATCCTACAACTCAAGAAATGGAATACTAGGAAATGAAATATCACTTGCAAAACTTCCTCCTTTACACCACCCAAAAAAAATTGAATACTAGGAAACCGAAAATATACCTTACATGATGGAGTCTGGAGGCGAGGAGAGTCCGAAGTGGAGACTTGGGTGGAGCCGGACTTCGGTGGGCCGGACAAAGCTTTGAGGTGGAGTCGAGACTAGTGGAGTAAATCTGGGGTGGAGCCGAGACAGCGTGGAGCGGCCGATCGTCATGATCGAATCGTAGTGGAGCCGGAATCGTCGTCATCGGGCGCGTCGGAGCAAAAGCAACGGAATGAAGATTAAGCGCATGGGATCTACCACTGACGCCTTATGTTTAGCGTGTAGCCTGATAATATCGGCATTGCTTTATAAAACTCGACCGATTATCGACGGCAATAACATAGATCACCTATAAGTGGGCGGCTCTAAACCACCCTGATGTTCTATAAGTGCGTGACTCTAAACCACCTCAACGATGAGGTGGCTGGCATATCTAAACTAAATTTTTTTTTTTTTATCGTTCTTAAAATAATAATTATTAATTATTTAATACTTATTTTAAAATTTCTTCGAAATAAACTTGTCCCTTAAAATAACTCTTTTCATACAAGACCCAATACTTAACTCGGTCCAAAGATCAAAAAAAACTAACTCTAGCCTTTCGTACACTCCTGGAAGCTCAATCTAGATCTCGGCTCTCTGTATATGGAAATGAGTGAGGGAGTGCTGTGAGTGCTTTAGTCACAGTCTATTTATATAATTAATTATTTTATTATATTTAATATACCTTAATTCAATCTGAGTCATTCAAACTGCTATCCACCATTGCTAGCCACAATAGGTTATAAACAGGAAGTTGCTGCAGAACAGTAGTTATATATACAATGATATTAATCTAGTGAATAGTATAATTGAATAGGTTTATGATATTAATTTAAATTATATATATATATATATATATATACTAATCATTTTGTGAGCTACAAGGCTTTTGAGTATAACACAAATGGAATTTTGGATTTGGCTACAATACCTAGAACGATAAGTTTTGGGGAGTTCATTTGGAGAGGAAATAAAAAAGGGGAAAAAAAAGAATTTTTGAATACCTTTCCATCTGAAATTATGGGATTTTAGCAGATTTATAGACAATTATAACATAAATTGTTTTCAAACAAAATTTATCCATTTTAAAATGACCTACACTAGAAGGAAATTAATTCCAGAATAAATTTTGATAATATGAGTAACTGTATTTTCAAATAACAAATCATATAACTTTAAACTTAGGGGCTGTTTGGTCGGCTGGCTTTTGCGTGTAATGTAAATGAGATACTAGTAATTGTATTTTTTTTTATGTTTGGAGAATCGCAAAACAAACTTAATGCGGTATTTACTGTATAATTTGAATACTGCAGCTCTAAAGTTTACCGTGTATTCCTTTTACGCTTAAATTGAGTAAAAAATGAAATCACGCATTTATCTATCTCCTCGTGTTCCTCGACATCCTCGGCGACTCTCCCCGCTTAACTCAATTTTCCTTCGGTCCCCACGCTGCTACGCTCTCCTGCGATGTTATTCTCGTCGCTACCTCGTCGGCACCCAACGTCATCCGTGCCTCCCTCGTCCGCACCAATACTTGTTCGTACGCTACCTTGTCCGTGCCATAGTGGTCGCTACTACATTCGGTGCTATTGTTGCAACCCTTGCCGCCTCCCTCGCGTTGCCCTTACCACGCTCTCTTGACCTGGTGCATTATTTCGACTCCAACACTTTCTCTTTCGTTGAGCACTCCTTCTCTCCCTCTCTTCGTTTCATCCACTCTTTTTGTAGCTGATCTAATCAGCGATCTAAGATAAGTCGTATTTTTTGTACAAAAATATTGATTGCTCATATTTCTTGTGTTTAAAACCACATTGATTTTTAATATAAGGCTCTGAATTTAGATTGAGAGATTGAAGTATCTAAAGTGCAGTTCTTATTTTATTTATTTTGGTTTAAACTTGAGTAAGATAAGCTCCCGGATATGTGTTTTAAGGGTTATGTGGATCACAAGACTATATTAAGTTTTTGGTGGTATGAGTGTGATGTTCTTCTAATGGTTAAATAGCGCTACAAATTGGAGTAATTATGAGGGATATTAATAAATTAAACATTTTACTTTTGGACATTAGAATATTAGAGCTTGAAGAAAGCTTATGTTATGAATGAGAGAATGCTTTGGCCTACCATTATGATTATATTTATAAGATAATGTATATAGAATGGGGTTTGTTATGTTTTTTTTACTACCGTGTATGTTGTTTGATTTTGTGGTTATACAAATATGAGATGTATGTGAACGACTCATGTAAGGTAATTTTTTTATTCCTTTTGTTCATAAGTTTGATGTATAGGAGGGTTTTATTCGTATTCATTGATTGGAGGTAAACTTAATATCACAATGGTTTATATTGGGAATGATGTGTTAAATTATCAATATCATAACTTCAAAGTATGTTGAGATTTGATGTGTATATAGTACTTAAAAATATGTCAATATAAAAATATAAAATTATTTATATATTTTTGTGATTGAAAATGAATTTGATCATTAATACTTTTATCCTAAATTAATTTTTTGGTTATCCTTGGTTTTGATCACTATTCCACAAGTGATATCACAATTGACTAGCAAGCAAATTGTTCATGTCATTTTTAGTTGCACAATTATTTAATTTTGATCGCTCTCTTTATTCTCATTCTATTGTGACAATAAATACTGGATTGTTGATGAGTTCAGTAGTTGTATGTATTTATAAAAATTTTAGGTTGACATATAATTATAAATTTATATATCCTTCTTATGGACGGGCCAAAGTTAGCCACATAAAAGGCAAGGTAGTTTTTGCTATGTGATATGTATAAGATTGGCTCCATGACATTGTTTATCATGGACATATATGGAGAATCGATCGGAGTCCTCTTTTGTAAGGGCGTGATGGAGTTGAATATCAACGAGTTGATTATAAGCAAATAATAAATTAACAAAGGTGTAATCTAAAAGAACATTTCTATTGAAAAATATTATCTTTCTAATGAGTATATGTTAGTTTTCTACTTTTATATGATTATTGCTTGTGCTTCAAAGATGGCAGACCAGTTGCACTTGAATGCAGATCTAACACTCAATTTGGACAACTTCTGGGAAGGCACAAATTTTTTCAATATCAAAATCGTTCAGTTAGGCAGTTGACAACCAGCGTAAAACTTGTTGAAATAATCATGACATGAATCCTTTAAAATATTGTGTTAATGTTAGGCGTCCCCGAAGCGGCCTAGTATGACACTGTGAAAAGTGTCAGGCAGCGTGACGCCAGTGCGGCGTTAAATAAGCAAGTTCCCATTATGACGGATGCGAGCAAAGAAGTTAGTCCATGAAACTAGAATTAGGATATGAACTTAGAATATAGGTACTCTTACAAATAAATTAATAGAATTAATAGATATTATTGGTTCATAGGAAGATAAATATTTTATATGTCCAAGAAACTAAATGAGTTGGGGAGAAGGCCAAAGAGATTGATAGCTTAGGTTTTAAACTTTGGTATTCAGGTAAAATCGAATTAGAAATGACGTAGGTGTGATTATAGATAAAAGTCTGAAAGATAATATTATAAATATTAATAGATGTGGAGATGAAATTATAGTTTTAAAAATCATTATTGATACTAAGATTATCAATATTATAAGTGTTTATATATGCTCGTAGGTTTGGATGTGAAAAAGAAAATTTTAGAATGAATTAGAGGATTAATACAAAAGATACCTCTTGAGAAAAATATTTATTGGAGAGATTTAATGGACATGTTGGTAGAGTGGTAGAAGATTTTAAAGTATTCACATGGTAGTTATGAATTTGAGTAATAAAGAAGGTAGACTACATTAGATTTTCTTTGACTATCTTTGTAGAATTCTTACTTTATTTAAGAAAAGAGTTGAGCATATTATTACTTATAAAAATGAATCTAATAAAAAACAGATTGATTATTTTCTGATAAGAAAAATAGATCGTTTAAATTGTAAAGATTATAAGGTCATTCCAAGCGAAAGTTTAAGTACCTAACATCGACTGTTAGTTTTAAATTTTAAAATAAAAGATTGGAAGATGAAAAATAAATCAAATTATTATCCTAGGGTTAGATGAGGATACTTAAAGAATCTAATAAAATATTTTAAGAAAGCACGAGTTTGAATTTGGGATGTTCATAAGAAAACCAATGTTATGTGAAAAAGTAAGTGAAATTAAAAGTTCAAAAAATATGCTGGAGAATCAAAGGAAAAGTTTCTTTAATAAAATAGTTGATGGTAGTCAAAAAGAAAAAAAAAAGAAATAAAGTATTGTTATAAAACTTGTTTAGATATAAAACTTGAGAATTAGGAAAGACATAAAGTGACTAAAGATTAAGAAAGCGATATATGATCCAAAAATTTAATTTTTAGTGATTTATTCAATAGATTGGATATCAAAGAATGTGAAAGATGTATGTATAAGTTAGTCAACCAAAGAAATAGGAGAAGTAAAGATCTAGTTCAAGTGATGTGTTTTAAGGATGAAAATCATAGTGTTTTCTTAAAAAGGATATTAAAATAGGTGGATGAGGTATTTTGATAAACTTTTAATGAATGATCCGAAAATATGATTGATTTTAACAACCTTAATACCTAAACAAAATAAAGAATTTTGTTTTATCGTCAGATTAGTAAATTGAAGTTAGAGAAGCTTTAAAGAAAATGAAATGTGGAAAAAGCAGTAAGATGAGATTCCAATAGAGTGTGAAAATGTTTAGGAGATCAAGAATTTGTTGCTTACAAATCTTTTAATGTTATTTTAAACATTAAAATGATGCCAGATGAGTGGAGAAATAGTTTGTTGGTTTCTATATTTATGAATAAAGGTGATGCACAAGAGTGTGCAAATTATAGATGAATAAAGTTAATGTGTCATACATTAAAATTATGGAAGAGAGTAGTTGAGCATAGGCTACGATGTGATACAAAAGTTTCTCACAAACAATTTGGTTTCATGCTAAGTAGATTTACTATGGATGCTATACATTTGTTAAGAGGTTTGATGGAGAAGTATAGAGAAAGTAAGGATAATCTACATATGATATATATTGATTTAGAGAAAGTTTATGATAAAATTTCAAGAAATGTTCTTTGGAGTTCTAGAAAAGAAAGAATTAATATTGGTTATGTTCAAGTCATTAAGGATATGTATACTGAGTATTACTTGTGTCCAAACACAAGGAGGATTGACAAAATATTTTTTTTATTTGATTACTTACATCAAGGATCGACTTTAAGCCCTTATCTTTTTGCTTTAGTTATGGATGTTCTTACTGGACATTTACAGGAAGATGTATCTTGGTGTATGCTTTTTGTTGATGACATTCTTCTTGTTGATAAGACTAGAGGGAGTCCAAGAGAAACTTGAATTATGGAGGTCAATCTTAGAGTCTAAGGTTTTCATTTAAGTAGATCTAAAATTGAATATATGAGTATAATTTTAGTTGTAGAAGTTCTAAGTATGGTGATATTAGGTGAACAAGTCATTAAAAAGAGTGGGCTAAATATCTAGGCTTTATTGTTCAAAATGATGGTGAAATAGATGGAGATGTTATTAGTAGAATTCAAGTTGGATGGTTGAAGTTGAGGAATGCATCTATTGTGTGATAGAAAGATCGCTTAAACTTAAGGAAAATTTTATAAGATGGTGGTAAGACCTGCAAGGATTTATGGTGCAGAATGTTGGCTAATAAAAGAGAAGCATATGACTAAGTTAAGTATTGAAGAGATGAGGATGCTCAGGTGGATGAGTGGTTTTACTCTTAGAGATAAAATGCGAAATGAGTATGTTCGGGAAAAAATTGGAGTAGCTCAGTGGTAGATAAGATTAGAGAGAGTCACCCAGATGGTTTGGTAAAAGCGTCATGTTGATTATAGAGCTTTTCAGCTTATGACATTCATCATTATGCACAACTATGGAGCGAACTTTTAGGTTTTTGAAGAATCGTTTCACAATCTTAAAAAGTAATCCTTATTTTTCATTACAAACACAAGTTGAAATTATGCTAACTTGTTGCATATTACATAATTGGATAATCACTGAAGATGGTGACGAAATCACTGTTTCGGAGGATAAGTGGCATAATAGACATCACTTGAGTAGGAGATCTCAAATATTCGCAGATGACTCTCGAGAGTGGTTAGATAAAATTGATCAAATCGCTAATGCCATGTGGGATCGTATGGAGAATGCTGGTTTTTAAAATTTTGAAATGGATGTTTTTCTACTTAATTTTGGGTTTGTGTATTGATTTTCAAATATTTTAGTTGTAGATATTGTATAAAAAATTATTAGTTCACTGTAATATAATATTGGTAATACAAACACAAGTCTTTTATGATGTTGTTACAATGTTCTTAGCATGTCTTACTTTCTCTTTTAATTGTGATCTTTGTTACAATGTTGCTTTTATCGTCTTTTCCATGCTCCATGATAGAAGTGGATTTAGGTAAACAATGTCTTGTACTTGTTTATTCGGTTGGTTTATAATGCCTCAATTTCTTGTAAAGATTAATTTTTAATTTTTATCGAAGAAGTCACATGATTTTTTATTTTATTTTGATGACTATTAGATTAAAGTGTAATCGAAGTATTCCAACTAACCGCAAAAGCTACTACTAGTAAGATGAGAAAAATTTTATGTGGAACTTAAAATCGGATATCGAGTTAGTACAAATTATGTGTGAATATGTGGATGATATGAGAAGTGTTCAAGACTTTAAGGATGTTGTATATCAAGGTGTTGCTCAGAAGATGAAATTAAAATTTGACATTGAGGTGGCAACAGAGCAATGTAAGAATCAAATTAGATACCAAAGATTCATATGGAGTCACATTTAGGATTTGAAGAAAAGATTAGGTGTTTCTGGGATGATGAAAAGAAAATGATTTTAATAGATGAAGAGTACACATCATCATATTCAAGTATATTTTACTCTCATTAAAATTATTTGGCTATTATTCATGTAAAGCTAAAATGACCTTTACGTATGTTACAAACATTTGAAAAAGATGCAGCTTACTTGAATATCTCAATCGTATATTATATGGAGTTAGAGAATGGGTAAAGTCAGGAAGCTCTCAGAATTCATTTGGGAGTCAACGCATTCACTTGGATGATGAGATTTCCTCACACTTCATGGAAACTGAGGTGAATGCATCTCAAGCTCATGTTTGGGCTGATATTGAAGGTAAAAAAGATTCTGTTGCAATAATAATGCAATGATTAGCATCGTATTTGAAGGGAGCGCCCCCAAGAAAGAAAAATAAGAACTTATCTACTGATCAAAAGTTTCGGGAGTACATAGTGATGATGATTGACAATGTATCTCAGGTTGCTAATGCCATTCAAAGTTCAACAAGAATATCTGAGGAAAGGAAGATGTTTACTGAATTGATGATAGAGTTATTAGCGATTTTTGGATTTTCTGCAGAAGAGACTGATGTAATCTATGACACATTCACTAGTATCCCAACAACGATTAGTTCATTCCTCTCAAAACCGTATGACTCGAAGATGGATGCGGGGTTAAACAAATGATCTCGTGATATGAGTTATCATATTGGAATGCAATGCATCAGAATATTATGTTGAATGCATCAAACTTTTGTTGTATGTTTCTTAATTGTTGTGTTTGTCATATATATTGACGAGTAGATTTGTGATATGTTTATTGTGGTTTGAAATTTCTTTATATTTGATGTTATTGTGTTATGTTTCATCGATATTTGCAAAATTATAAAAGTAGAGTAATTATTAAAAGTAATAAACAAAATTGTAGAGAAATTGCTAACTTTCCAATGATACTTTTTCATTCAATTGGACAATGAAGCAGTGAGATATGTCTGCGGCGGCATATATTTTCAGAATTTCAGACTTTTGCATTTGATATTTGCAAAAATGTAGCGCATCCGTAGTTATTATTAAAGTGATCAATATGAAAGTTGTAGAAATTAGTTCAACGATACATTTTTCATCCAATTTGATTAAGGAGTGAGATATGTGTTAAAACGTCGGGTATATTTTTTAGAATTTCAGATTTTTGTATGTGATATTTGCAAAATTGTATCCATAGGTAATTATTAAAGTGATCAACATGAAAGTTGTAGAAAATTGTTAGTTTCAACGATACTTTTTCATCCAATTGACAAGGAATGAGTGAGATATGTGCAAAAAATCAGCGCAGGTATATTTTTCAGGATTTAACTTTTGCATGTGATATTTGCAAAACGTAGCGTGTGTAGGTAATTATTAAAAGTGGTCATGAAAGTTGTAGAATTGTTAACTTTCCATATATTTTTTATCCAATTCTAACAATGAATGAGTGATATATGTGTGAAAAATTGGTAGCAGTATATATTTTTCAGGATTTCAGATTTTTTGCATGTGATATTTGCAAAAATTGTAGCACATCCGTAGGTTATTATCAAAAGTAATCAATATGAAAGTTGTAGAGAAATTCATTAGCTTTTCAACGATATTTTTTCATCCAATTGACAAAGAAGCAGTGAGATATGTGCAAAAAATTAGCGTAGAGTATATTTTTCAAAATTTCATATTTTTTGCATGTGACATTTGTGAAAATTGTAGCACATCCTTAGGAAATTATTGAAAGTGATCAATATGAAAGTTGTAGAGAAATTCGCTAGCTTTTGAGCGATACCTTTTTCATCCAATTCGGACAAGGAACGAGTGAGATATGTGCATAAATCAACGCAGGGTGTATTTTTCAGGATTTCAGAAATTTTGCATGTGATATTTGCAAAAACTATAATGCATTCGTAGGTAATTATTAAAGTGATCAACATGAATATTGTAGAAATTCATTAGCTTTTCAATTATACTTTTTCATTCAATTGACGAATAGTGAGATATGTGCAAAAAATCGGCTCAGGATATATTTTTCACAATTTCAGAATTTTTGCATGTGATGTTTACGAAAATTGTAGCGCATTTGTAGGTAATTATTAAAAGTGGTCAATACGAAAGTTGTAGATAAATTTGTTAGCTTTGAAACAATACATTTTTCATCCAATTTGAATAAGGAACGAGTGAGATATGTGCGAAAAACCGGCGCAGTGTATTTTTTTCAGGATTTCAGAATTTTTGTATGTGATATTTACGATAACTATAGCGCATCCGTAGGTAATTATCAAAAGTGATTAATATGAAAGTTGTAGAGAAATTTGTTAGTTTTTCAACGATATTTTTTTCATCTAATTCGGACAAGGATTGAGTGAGATATGTGCAAAAAACTAGTTCAGGGTATATTTTTCATGATTTGAAACTTTTTGTATGTGATGTTTGCAAAAATTGTAGTGCATCCATAGGTAATTATCAAAAGTAATCAACATGAAAGTTGTAAAGAAATTCGTTAGCTTTTCTACGATATCTTTTTCATCTAATTCGTTAGCTGATATCACTTTTTATATTATGTTTTCTCTTACTTGAAGTACCCATAGAATCTTCGAATCTTGAGCTCATGTGATGATGCAAATGTACTAGAAAGTAGATATGGAGCGCTTACAAATGTGAGTTTGGATTATTGTTTGCATAATGTTTGCATCATCCTCATCTTTATTCAATCATTTGGGATATCTTTTCATAAATCTTTTCTTTTAGTCCATTCATTCTGACAATACATCAGAAAAATTATCGCTCTCTTATTAAAGGTGATATGCATTATTTTAAAATTTTGAAATTATTTGATCCGAGTTGGATTTATAAAATTTATCGAATGATTGATTTGAGATGATTACATGAGGAAATTGTGACTTACAATATACATAGTTTAAATGGCTTGGAATCAAATATTTGAGTTATTAATGATAATTATGATATCTTGCTTGTATCAGGAGTTTTTGATTGATGAAGGATAGGTAAAATTATCCTTTTAGAGTGGTTTCAATATAATATATTATGTTATGCTTCTCACATGCTTTTGATGAGGTAATTTATGAAATTCGATCTACGTATATTTTTTTGTGTTATAAGTTACAATCTATGATGTGATTGGGTTTTAAGATTATATAAAGTGATTATTTTAAAGTAAAATTGAGTGGGATAGTCATTCTCTTGTTATGAGAAAAGTTTCATCTCTTTCTCTTCTTGTACATAGATAATATTCAAATTTTATTAATTTATAACACTAATAATTAATGTCTTAGAATATTTTCCTTTATTTGTGTTTGACATAATTAAAACATAGGAAGTTGACAAAATAAAATGCAAGTTAGAATTTTGTTGTGAATCTTGATATTTGAGTGAATTTAGAAATGATGATTATAAGAGAAGGTTGCAAATAGTTGAGTTGAGCTTAACTTGATGAGTTTTAAGTAGCAACCCTAAACTCCACTCAAGATTATTAGAGTTTGAATTTATTTCTATTTTAACAGCCTCTAATATATAAATCATAAAGAAGTTTTTTTATTTCAAAATAAATATATAGTAATCCTTTAACCAAGCGGTAAATTTTTTATTTATAATTTATTTATATTTTAATATATATTTAATTTTTTAATTCAATAATTCAATTAGTGAAAACAAATTCTACAATTACTTTACATATATACCAAAGTATTAGAATAGATATTTACTTTACTTTGCATACACCAACCAAATAGAAAAATAATTTTCATGTATTTACTTTTTTTACATAACAAACAATTGTAAAGTATTCAAAATTTACTATATTTACTTTACATTGTATTTTTTTATACTGCATTTCTTTTTTAGCCAACCAAACAACCCCTTAAAGATAATTTTAGCTAAAATTATTCTTATCTTTAATTTAATGACAAGCTTATCCAAGCAAATTTAAGAATCTAAACTTATTATTATTTTATTTATAATTTGAATTTTAATTCTTTGGTTTAGCTTTTAAGGCCTTGGTCTCTGTTATATGATGTCTGATTGACAATCCAATTATGCCTCTAGTCTCCTGGCATCATTCTCTTCAATCTTGCTAGTGTGATATGAGAACTAATACCATTGACAGTCTCCATAAAAAAATAAATCAGATCAGATGTTAAAAGTTAATGAACATGATCTTTTTTGATTCTTCATTATTTGATACCCAAATTATGAGGGAAGCTTCCTTTTTTTTGACTGACTTGAAGTTGATTGCTAGATTGATCGAATCCTAGATCATAGGTCTATTTTAAGAGGAAATCACTTTTTGTAAGTTTTAGATCGCTAGATGAGGGAAAGCTATTTCTCCAACTTCCCTTATGCACCATGTTTTTATTTTGCTATGCTAGATTATATTTGATTAAAAAAATAATTTTTTTTCATTTTTCTTTTCTTCAGTTGATGAACTAAATTTGAGCATCTTAGCACTTTTATATTTATTTTATGCAAATAAAATAATCAAAGAGTTATAATTTAAGTCAAAAAACCTGAGTTTTTTGTTTCTCATCGAGTTTTCTAGTAAACTCTGGGAACTAGATGAGTCATCCCTTCTGTATTTGCTGTATTAAACTTTGGTTTGTTTTATTTGATTATCCCTTATTTATCTCTATGGTGCCATCTTTCTTGTAGTAGGATGGAGTATTTCCTCTTAATTATGCTCAGTTGCAGGTTCTTCTGTTTATTAAGTCTTTGATAGTATTTTAGTTCATGTACACCTTCATGTCATCTACTTGGGATTATTTTTTATTCTTTTATGAAATTTTTTGGAATTTTTTCCAAATTGCATTGACAGTTTCCCAAAGGGTCCTCGGTCAACAAGAGCAGTGAGACCACCTCTCAAGCTCATTTCAAAGGTCAATCAAGTTTCTCTCCAGCTTATCTTCTGTGATGTTGATGATGATCTTCAGCACTATCCGGCCCATAAGAAAAGGGGAGTAGATATAAAATCTCCCAAAGAGTTGTATTTAGAGGAATCAAGCAAGATCACTTCGGCAGACCTTTATCAATCTAAGATTGGAGACCTTTCACAGAAACCAAAACTTTCCCATATTCTAATTTGCAAGAACAATGCCAAATTGTCAAGCAATCATACCATAGATAAGCCACTTTCAACTATTAATTGCTTGCTGATCACTGGTCTGCTAGAAAGAATCCTGGTAAACTACAAGAAAGATAAGGTAAAATATTTGAACTTATGGGTTTGTTTGCTTTGTGCAGGATTGTCATTGTAAGAAATATTATCTTTTAAATAGAGTTTCTTAGATGCATAGAAGATCTTTGGATCAGTTGTGGCTGCTCATGGCCCCACTTGAACAAAGTTAGTTGATTTGTCTAATTGCTAATAATTTTTTTTAATTATGTAGATCTAAAACATCTGTCGTCTGATGACCCAGCTAGGAGAGTAGATGTATTAGATTTGGCCTATGTTAAGAAAGGTAGATCTAAAAAGACTTAGGTAGAAGAAAAATATTTTATTAGAATTAAATGAGAATTTGACACTTAATAGGACAATGGAGAGAAGAAGGATTCATGTAGCGATTATCGGGGTAAAGGCTTGTTGTTGTTATTGTTATATGTAGATCTACATCCATTGAAGTTATGAAGCATACTTTGGTTGAATTGTTGGCGATTGTTTAGGTGCTCTCCTCCTTGAGATTTGAAAAGCATGCAGGGACTTCTAATATGAACCCTAATGATTGCATTTTTATCAACAAGTTAGCTCTCTATGCATTAGTTAAAGAAGTTGGGAAAGTTCCTCTTGGATTATTGCCAGGTGAATTGATACAGAAGATTGGTTATCAACTGAAAAATTTAAGATTTTTGCCTTGGAAAGGTGATATTTTCTTCATTTTTTAATGTTTATTCTCATTTCAATGTAATGCGAGATGACAAGTTTATGTTTTTTTAAACTTTAGATTACATTAATTTGTTCTTTTGTAGGACCATTTCATAAAAACAAGATTAATCTTCAAAGCACTAGTAATGATGGCAAAAATCAATCAGCACATTTATTGCTTCAGTGCAGACCTCCTGCAGAAAGGTGAATTCCTTGTGACATTAACAAATGCTTTTTTAATCATTTTTATTTTATTTTATTTTAGGTGGTTAATTTTAGCTTCAAGAAGCATGCCATCGATGTTGTATGGCCTTTTGGCAAGTTATTCGATGAACCTTTTCAAGTTATGACTTTGAATACTTTAAATACCTCAGCCTTATGTGACTTGAGCAACCTGATATGATGTTGACATGCATCTAGTTATAATTTCATGAAAAGAAAATACTTTTATATTTGAATTATATCTAGCAAAATGTCCCTTTCATTTACTCGGAAATTTTATATTAAAACGGGAAGAAGGTTGTTGCACTCAGATTTAAGGTACTTACAACCAAATTATGGTGAAATAAGATATTGATATTAATGTTATTTAAAAGCATGCAGAGCCCCATGATTTTTTATGTACATTTGTATTTCAAATAGGGATTTAAAAAAAATGGTTGCAAGGTAATACACTTAAATGATTGAAAGAAAAATGAGCACAAGCTAGAAATTCATGCAGAAATACTTATTTTTTAAAATAATCATAGATTTTGTTGTTGTTGTTATATCACATCAGAATTAACTGATCAACTTTGTAATCATGTTTCATTGAATAATGCATAACTAAGTAGTTCTTCAAAGTTTGGTCTAACCATAGTTGAGGTGTATATGACATTTTCTTTTCCTGGAAAGGGAAATTATCTCACAATTGTCAAAATAATGAACAAAATGTAATTTTGCATGCTAAATGTAGTTACATCTTTTGATATGTCCTTCATGTGGTTTCATTGTTATGAACTAAAATTTTAACTATGATATACCTTATGCTGGTAGTTGGATAGAGAAGTAACTCATGATTACAGACGTCACAGTCTAAAATAAAATGCAAAATTCTAAGTATAGTACTTTTTTCCATGCTATATATGCATTCATGGATTTTGTTTTTAAAATTTTAGACTAATAATATGATACACATGTTACTAGGTTAATGTCTTAATTATACCCAACTTTTGTGCATATAGGAAAATAAGATTATGCTCATGTCTATTAATTTAACTTCTATTTGCTATTTTATTGAATTTGCTTATGAAAAATAACCTTTTGATTGTATTTTAAACTAAAATTGCCCTTGTTTTACATACCATTGATGGTGTTGATGACGACAAGAATTGTTATGGCATCATGGTATAATGTGTAAGTATGGGTAGAAGTTATCTACTGTCAAAGGAATGAACATAATTTAGCCTGTAAAAGCTATAAGCATGAGAGGATGGATCTAGAAAAATGTTCATTTATTCTATTTACATGCTAAATGGTTTGATCCCTGCACATTGAAATGTTTATTTGATAAATGAATATCATATTTATAACATATACATTTATTACATGCTAGAATGCATGTTGGTTGAGAAAGATGATTTAATTCCCTTATCGATGATCAATGACCTAGCCACAACTAGGGAAGTCGAATAAAATGGGTAGTGGACATTACATTTATTTTGGTGGAGAACTCAGGAAAGAAGAAAATCACGAGGTCTATCCTTGTTGAAATAGCTTTTACTTGTAGTACTCTTTAATTACGATGGTCAAACACTCTCCAAACTCAGTGAAGGAGTCAATGCAAAACAAGTAAAAATATGATGTTCTTAGTTTGCTGGACATTGGCAATGTAATAAAGTCGAGTATTAAGGCAATTCTTTTCTTGGAGACAAAAGTGACATGACCTTGGGGTAGTAAATGAGGCAACATCGAAAGGTTAAGGAGGCCACCAAGGATGGCATATATGGTTCTCTTGGAGATAAAGGTGAAATGACTTGAAGGTGGTGTATGAAGCTGCACAATGTCTTGGAGGTTATTGAGGATAGCCAAGTCAATTCTCCTCTTAATGGTCGCAACCTTAAGGTGATGGATGAGGTAGAGCTTAAAGTTTGAGGAGAACATTGATTTTGGTTGGGTTAGTTCCCCCCTTAGAGGTGAAGGTGAAATGACTTGGTGGCGGTGGATGAGATTTTGTAGGAATGCCACGGAGGGTATTGAGGATGGTGACGACACTCCTTATGAAGTTGAAGTTGACATAACCTTTATGCAATGGGTAAGATGATGCAAGAAAGTTGTTACTTAATTACATCCCATAATTTAGATAAAATTTTGACACTTTTCTTCAGCATTATGAATCACTTGTAGCACATACTTTGAAAGTATTATAAATTCCATCTCATATTGTATTATGGATAATCTCTTTTCATCAGTCTCCTAAATTTATCTTGCCTTTTCCTTCTCATGGAAAGCGACACAAACCCTCCTTGAAAAGTGAACGGACCAACTTAGAGTTAACATACTGTCTAACTAGACTGTCTAAATCTCATGGATCATCATAATGGATCTTTAATTATGATTAGTACTATTTAATTCAATCTTGGCTTTAACACCTTTCTTGTTATAATATAACTCGATAGCTTGAAATATTAAGATGAGAACAAACAATCAAACAGTTTTGAAGTTCTTTTGCTTAAAATAAAAGTTTTCCAAAATAATTTATTATAGATTTTTTCTTAAACCTTCCATTATATTGAAAGAGCTACTACATATCAAAATACTCTATTCAAAAATAATAATAGATCTAATATATTTCCAAAAACTTTTAATACCTATTACTTGTAGCTCTATGCAGGTGGGCATGAGCTCCATTCTCTCATTCATGCCTCATAATTCTTTCCTTATACTTTATTAAATAGCAGGTCTGTGTTATTAACACAACTCAATGGATATATTACAATTTTAAATCATATTAACTTGAAAGAAATAATAACATGAATGCTAGCCATCATAATTAAATGGTGAGAAAATTATCAAGTATGCTTATCATTTACATATGATCATAAATATTATGTAAAATTAAAGTAATGTACAATTATGGAATCATATCAATCATTCAACCATCGAGAATCTGAACATATACTAGTTATTATACTAGTTATCATATCTTAACTTATCCTTTACTATATATACTTGCGTTTGTCTCGGGAGCACCATATATTTATAAATTTAACTCACCTTTGGTTGATATATCCCAAGTTAGCACAATGGGTGTAGATCATGTCCACTATTATTTGAGATGGAAAGGCACCAGGTTAGACTTGGATGACTCTTGTTGACATAACATGGTGTAGGTCATGTTTCTTTTATTGTCTAAGGTGGAAGGTAAAAACCATCGGTGCATGCGTTCATTAACATCCCAGCTAGTATCATAAGAGGTTGCATTCCATCTATCAATATGTATATACAAATATTCTTATATATATATATTTTGTTTCATTTGCATCCCTCTTAGCATACAATATTTTTTGTGATGAAATATTGTGTAATACAATAAATGGTGGTAGCATAGAGTGGACACATTCTTCATTTATTTCAATACGAAGAATCATTTTGCATTGAAATAAATAAATACTTGTAAACTATTTGCAGTTATGTGTTGATAATAATAAATAATCTCATATAAATAAGGGATCATAAATATGTCAATTAAATGCAACAGGTTTAGAATATAGGAAACATTGCTCTATTTAGAAGTGTGATCACCCATCTCAACTTAAAGAAGATTTGCCTTGTCAATTAGTCCTAAAATGTGGCCTCTTTCAGCTTAATTCCTAAAACCACAGATATTCAGACATAAGATATGTATGGTGATTAATTAATATAAATCTTCATAATAATAATAGTATTTTTTGATGTGATGTTAAAGATTTGAGTGTTGTACATATAAATATTAAAGTTTAGATGTTAGTTATGTAAATATATTAGAATTATGTGATATGTATGTAAATTCCCTACATATATATTATATATATATATATATTTATAATTTATAAAGTTTAGATTCACATATATATATATATTTATATTAACTTTTCTCTTATTATTTAGTTATTTAATTTTAAAATTTCTTTTATTCAAGTATATAATTTATATTCTATTAATTTTTACATTCATTCAAGTTCATGACCATAATTATTGTTTACAAATTTATAATTCATTGTTTAGCATATCATTTCCATAAAGTATTACTCTTTTCAAGTTCATTTAACTCATGCACAACATAACTATCAATTTCTTTTTAATTTATTTTCTTTATTTTTATAATTTGCAGTTTTGCTCAGTTGATTTTTTTATTAACTCACACAAATTATCATGAAACCTTAAATTCTCTAGTTTAATACCTAACACATTTTTATACATATGATGTATGCTTTTAATATTTTTTTTCTTTAGTTAACTATTTTAAAGTATACTTTTAACATTTAATTATAACTTTATAACAGTAATACATAAAGATCTTATTAAATTTAAGCTTTACATTTTCCACAAATATCATATTTCATTAAATGGAAATTCCATACTCTAAATACTCTTCCACTAATTTTCCTTCTTTAGTTTTGCTCATCCTAACCAGAATATATCTTTGAACATAAATTAGATCTAGGGTTTCAAATTCAATTGTTTTCATGAAAGAGAAGAGAATGAAATTTAAATTAAGTTTTTGTTTATCTTAATTCGAGCCCTAGAAGAGAAAGAAAGAAATCTCATTTTTTGAAGTTAAGCCCCT
>CM038233.1:68519208-68780168 GCA_021442155.1 Cymbidium sinense
GGTTAGAAGATTTATACCAAGCAAGTATTTTTCAATAAGAAAACAAATAACTTACCTCAGATCCCAATCTCTGGTAATATCCCAGTAAAAAGAATACAATGAGTTCAAGATGGAGGAGAGAAGCCATAGAGGACGATAAAAATTAGTCCAATTTGCAGGCAAAACATGATACTTAAGAGCAGAAAGAAATATCACTGGAATTGCTGTCGAGTACTTCAGAGCTGAAAAAAAATAATAGAGAAGATTGTGAAAGACAGATGAGCAAATAAGTAAAATGCAACTTTCAGTGTATATTATTAAGTAAAACCTAAGGGGCTGTTTGGGATCACTTTTATATTTTATTTTTTATTTTTTATTTTTTTGTTTTGATTATGTTTTGATTTGAAATAAAATATGTTTGATGAGAATAATTATTTTTAAAACACTCAAAACATTCAAAAGTTGTTTTGAGTGTTTGTAAAAACAATGTGATTTGTTTTCAAAAAATTAAAAAAAATACTTAAAACATATACTAAACAAACATGTTTTAATAATAATATAAAAACAGAAATAAAAATAAAAATAAAAATAAAAATAAAAATAATAAAATTGATCCCAAACAAGCCCTAAGCAAAGTTATGGTATTGGAATATTAAATTAGTATACTCTCGTGCTTGTGAACATTTGTTGCAAATAATGTTACTATTTTGGTCAGGAAAGCTGCCTAAACCACACGTTAATAAGTTCCTCTAAGAGATTGAATGATGTTTGTATATCCTACCTTTAAAGCTGCTAAAATGATGTCTTCAACTTCTATGGGTCCCTTTTTTCACTTGTTTTATAAGTGTATTTTCCATCTTTTACTGTACATATCAAGATGAAATGCCTAATTGTTAAATCGTTAAAAGGTTTTGACATTAGAAGAGTTATTCCTACTTTTGTTAAAACAACTTGACCAATCCTGGTTCCTCTTCGAAGTTTAGGCTTTTCATTGGCCGACTTCAAGGACTGAGAGTGAGGCTTCATCCATTGCAATCAGAACAGAGGAATCACTAAACATTTGTATTTAGGGTGACACTATGTTAAGGTAGCTGAGAAGCCTATCCTTCCCTTGGTGACCAAAAAAGGAGCAATAAAGCGCGTGTTCAGTTGAGCTTATTGTAATGCGTGCTTTAGAGTTGGCTAGATATAAATGAAAATTTTACAAAAATAGAAAAAAATGATAACAATTTGCAAATATGTAAATCTTCAGCATTAAAAATGCATTCTAGATGTTGGGAGGCACATTAGGTTCAGTAAAGGGAATGCTGGAGACACTGCCAGCTTCGCTTTAATGTCATCGGGTCCTTAAGTTAGTCACTATAAGTTAAAGTTCGTCACTCTCAATTTGGGGCAGTTCCTTGTTGCTTGGTTCTTGTATTTTCTTCTATCTTAAAGGCAAACCACCCTCTAACTCATTTTTTAAAGTAATCCATTTGATAGAAGTGACTTTATAGCACCTATTAACTCTTTTTTTCCCCTTTTTAATTTGCTAAGGATGAGTTTAATATCTTTTCCCCAGAAAAAGGACCAAAAAAAAACAAAAGAATAACGGTCAACTTCAGTCATGTGCATAATATTATTTCCTAACTTTTTTCACAAAGTAGTTATATGTTGGCATACCATTCCATACACTTAGATTTAAGTCCACTTCTGCTACAGTGAATCGAATTAATAAGCAGAAAAATGCTTCGTAGAACTACATCACAGTATGTGCACATCACTATGCTAAAAAATTAGCAAGTAGGCAAGGCTGCTTAAAGCTGGATCTCCACCGCCAAAGGCTTCCACAAGCAACAAACAACCTTGAGCAAATCACTGTTAATTGCAACTTAGAATTAAAAAAGGCTATCTGTGCCTAAGTTAACAATTATAAGAAAGCTTATGAAATTTTACAGTTGACCATGAAGGTAGCTGTTTTATGCTCCAAAATTTTACAGAAATATATAAATATATATATATATATATATATATATATATATAAGCAGCAGCATACCGTTCAAAAGTGAGGATCTTTCTTTTGTATCCTTATATTGACGTAAACATTGGAAGAGGCGGCACAAATAAGGGAAGACAAGGACTAAAGGGATCGTAATAGAATGACTACCACATATGGAATCAGCTTCAAACCATGCAATGGTAGCAACCTGGAAATCATCATTAATGAAATGTTATTATAGAGCAGAGCAAAGATAGAAGAACATCTCAATAAGTTTGGTGTGCGAGAAAGATGACTTAACTTAAAAAGCATTCAATATAAATACTAAACAAATTTCTTGCCAAAGGCTTTAAATGATCTAATTGAAAGAGTCAATAACCAACAAGAATCCACACAAAAGGAGTAAATTAACCCAAGATTTCTTCTATTAAATTTGTATGTGAGATAAATCAGAGTAATTTTCCTTGTCTAATAAGATGTTTATTAAGATCAAGAAAAAAAACCATCATTAAGAATTAGTAATTATTTGAACAATAGTCATTCCAATTGCAGTAACCTCAGCTATAAATATCAGAGCTTTCAAATGATGTACCAGATTCATACAAATATTTAGAAACCAGGAAGTGCATGAAGCCAAACATTCTACAGGAAAACCTAGTTCGCAAGCTGTGGTAGTATCCCTGCGTCATTCATAAAACTAACACCAAAATAGTTGGAATCAGGTGGACAACCAAAAATGAAGCAGATGTATTGCTTGTGTTGGTAAGGTGATAAGAAAAGAAAGGAGAAGATTTATAGTTGACGAACAAATAGTTGGAATCAAGAAAATGAATGAAGGGGGCGATCTAAAAAATAATCAACAGAAATGATTAGTAATATTACTCCATAAAAAATAGATGACTAACATAAACGTAACCCAAGAGATGTGATTCATCAAAAGAATCTTACCTAGTTGCAATTTCCCAATCCCATGCCATAAATAGCACTATGCAAGGATTACCCAGAACCATTGGCTTAAATAAAAAACAAAACCAACTGGCTCAATCAGTAATAGCCGCAACACTTAAACTATCGCATGGCAATCATAAAACAAAAACTATTAACTATAAAAATAATGTTTGATAGTTCAGGAAAATAAAAATTGGAAAAAATGAATGTATACAAATCAAATTCACAGTTTTACATTTATAGTTATCAGGAAAAGTAATCAAGTAAAAGATGGTCATGGAAATTCACATCTCAAAACGTAAAGATGACAACAATGATGATGAACAGCAATTGCTTAGATAAAAAAAAAATCCACTACTGCACCAACCTGATGGTTTACCATCCGACAAATGGACCGCTCCAGATCTGAGAGTACCTGGTAAGCAATTGTGTCGTAAATGATTATGTTACTAATAATAATAGAAAAAAATTGATGCAGATCAAACATAACTGGGCCTGATACAAAAACAGTATTAGACCAACTGAAAGAATTTCAATATTTGCATAAAAAGATAACATAAACCAGGGAAAATCCTCTAGAAATAATATTTAACTAGACTAAAAAAGAAAAGCACCTTGTTGACATCAATTTTGATGAACCGACTTTGCACTCAAGCATGCAGTTCCACTTGCCCTTAGATTTTCAATTTCCAAGATATACCCCTACCCCAGCGTCTTCAACTCCTGAAGAGACACCGAAAGGACCCTCTAGCCTATCTTCATGTCTCCTTTGACGAATATATGCCTAATCACCTAGGATACTTGCCAGTTCTAGATCTTGATAGCCCATGATCTAAGCATGGCTTGATTTAACCAAATTAAGCACCCTATTGAGTTAACTTTGATATAACGTATTATATTTTAGTAGTCAACATGGTCTAGCCTAGCTTCACGACTTGACCTATTGTGAAGTTATCTTGATGACTTTTGTATTCATTGACCAAGCTAATCCTAGATAGCCTTAAGTCTGATCAATCAAGCTTGACACCAACCCATCCAGGGCTAAAACCCAATTAAACTTAGTCATGGCACACTAACGGTCACCGTTGAGATATCTTATACACCCAATGTATTTGAACTCATATTGTGTTCTAACCCTAAGTCAACGTAACCATGGTGTAATTAACCCTAGCACATATATCAGGTCTAACCTATGACTTGCTTTTGCCCTGGACAACCCTACCTTTCACCTAATGGATCCTAAAGGGGCCTACATGATCAATGAGGGGTGTGATTTAAGTCAGTTCAAGCTCAACATAATAATAAATGGCTTGTGAGCAACGAGTTAACATGCTAAACTTAAGTCTATCTTGACTCGACTCGTTAGACAATGAGTCAACTGGTTTAAAAATATTAACATAAAATACATTTAAAATAGATTTGAATTCAATAATTGAAATACAAAGTTGTTAACATAATTAACAATTATATCTTATTTTTATATCAAGTAATTTTTTATTGTTTTTCTATTTATTTATTATTTTTTTCATATAATTATAATGACATGAATTAAAATTACTTCCCTCTTCCATATTAAAGGGGTCAACTCGTGAGCTGACTCGAACTCAGAATAAAGCTCGAGCTTGAGCTTGAACTCAATAAATTAATCAAGTCAAGCTCAAGCCAGAGGTGACTCAACCTCAGCTTGACTCGTTTACACCCCTACTAAGTCAACCTTAATCAATAGTCTACCCTAATTAACCCTAAGTGAAATAGCGACTAATTGACCAATTTGGGACTTCGCTTAGTCACCCTAAGGGATCTGGCCTAATCAACTAGAAACCTTAGACTCTATATTGACTTCATAGAACCGATGGACCCACCTAGTCAACCTAAGTACCCTATGTCAACAGTCTCATCTTATAAAGATCAAACCTAACATAAACCAAGAATTGACCTTGACCTAACTTAAACCTTGCTAACATGACTTAGAAAATCATTATGTATTCTAGTACTTATGTATATCATGAGTCACTTGCAACCTTAATAAATCAACTCCAAGCCCTAGAACTCATAACAAAAGCTCTAGAACCATCAACATATCAAAAATCCTAGAACTCCTTTTAACTCTTGATTTCCAACCACTAGACCACCATCGAATTAAGCAAAGTGACACTCTGATGGCCCGATCTCCTACACCTGACCCAGCCATCGATAGGTTCCAAAAATGCTTCAAGCTCTATTGAGAGCTTTGCAAATCCATGAAACCCTAATCCTAATCCACACAAGGGTGATGAAATGCACCATTGCAAACTTCAAACTCAATGGCTCGTGATTAGTCATATAACTTCCCACACAATTAAGCATCATCAACTACAGTACTCTAATCCTAAGATAGCTGATGAATGGCCTAGGAAGTGTAGCACCATTTGATTTATCCTCATGCCTTACAATTCAATGTTATAGGCACCATTGTCGCAACAACCACTCCCACGGGTCGCTTAGAGTGTAGAGTGGCAGCCTAATGATTGTCAATCGATTGAAACGTGATTTTCCACAATGTAATTTTCTTTAAAAGGCTCAGATTATGTCATAAAAGCAAAACATCTATTAATCATAAATTATGAGAATGATTTCATTAAATCCAAAAAATTATGGAATATTTACTACTCCAATAAATTAAATTTTCTCTGATTAATAATATTCTATAATGTATTATATTCATTACATATGCTAAATACATGTTTTAAAAATAAAAAAATAATTAAATAATATAATGAGATCATATTGGCATATAGTTTTAATCTCATGCAGTTTCCAAAATAATTAAAATATTTAAGTGCACTTCTATAAATTTTTTGTGTATTTTAAAATCATAAAAATGCATATATAACACATAAAATTTCATGAATTATTCTACAACATTAACACATTGTTCTTAGACTCTAAGAACAATTATCTATGATGTTTGGAGTTTTCTTAAAATGCATTTTCCTATTTCTGGCATGTTTCATTTATTTTAAAATTAAAATTTGCAAATAGTTTTCTAAAAATTCAAGAAAAATTTTCATAATTTCAAGACACTATTTGTGAGCATTGAAAATTTATTTCTCCAATTTTTTAAAAATTTAAAATATTTATGTTGCTTATTTAACTCATTCATTACTCCTTCACTTCTAAAAGTACACCTATGTGGGGCTCGTCGCATTTCTGACCTAGGCAATGTAAAAGACTGGATGTCGTCAATATTGTAGGTCCCATGATAGGTATTTTCCTAGCAGGTAGCATAATAGTCCTATATCACACATTTTGCCTTAGAAAATGAAGTTCATTGTTAATTCAAAACATTGTACATTTTTTAACACCTTGAGTTCAATCTAGTTGAATCCCTTCTCTAGCTATTATGGAGTGCAAGTCTCCTGATGTCTATCAAGGCTATGCTTTATGAGTCCATTCTAACCATCTCCCACCAAGCTTATGGAGTTCAAGTCTCCCACTCCAAGGGATGTAGAATGTCAAGGTAAATCTCCTATGGTGTCGTGACTCCAATCATCTACCTCCAGTGATTGTGAAATTGTAAAACCATAATATGAGGATCTATATCCCAAAGTAGGTGTCCTTAGTGATATCATGAGTCAAAGCCAAATATCTCTCTCTTGAGGTTGTGGAGTTATAGAACTCAATAACTCATTTTCTACTCTTTATTTCCATCTTTTTGATTCTTGAGTATAATCCATCAATCCTCATCTCATTTTTAACCCCATTTTCATAAATCTCCAATATACACTTCTTTCACCATTTTGATCTTTCATAAAACCGAGTAAGCCAATAACACTTAATACGACACAATGAAGAAGAAGAATTCATATAGTTGACCCCACACTGTGAGATAAAGGCATGTTATGGTTGTTGTTGTTGAAGCCAATAACAATGAATAAAAGCACAAAACTAGTTTCCAGGGGAGTACAATATGACTGAGAATTGTATGGACTGAATAGTGCTAAAAACATGTAACTAAATTTCTCTCAATACATTTAAGCCTTTGCTTACAAGCAAAATAAAAAATTAGTCCAGTAAAGTTCTTGAGTACCTGCCTTTGACATTGATGTTAAAATATCAGCCAAGAAGAAGTCAGCAAAAGATATTGCCTGCATGAAAAAGGGAGAAACTATAGGATTACATAGCAAAAAAAAAAAAAAAAAAGTGGCCAAATACCAGTTATAGTTCCATGATCTACAACAAACCCAACCTTGAGCCTTTCTTAAATTCTAGTAATATTTTATCTTAGCATATGTAATAAACAGGCTCAACCCCATAAATTTCGATGTTGAATAAGGATATGAAAAACACTAGAAACAAAAAAACAATAATAATAAATCATTTAAAACATCCACTATCACTAACTGAATTCACAATAGAATTATAGAAAAGAAAGTGGCCGCCAATAACTGATAAGAGTCTAGATCTGAATCAAAAATCTATATTTATGTATTTTGAAAGTATTTTAAATAACAACAATTGATCTATGGTTTTGATAAACAGGTAGATTTCCAAAATATATTACATAAATTAGGCAGTGATCATGAAATTCAATCTTGTAGTGGCCTATAACTTAGAAGAGACCACTATCGTTTATTTTAGATTTTCTATTGAAGAAAAATGAAAAAAAATAGTCAAAATAGTAATTGGTATATGCCTTAAACATTTCAGATTCTATCATGAATTATTAAGTACAAGAACAGGAATAGTGCGATGGCTTTAGGATGAGTAAAGTATCCAAAAGTTTAATAACAATAAAGACACATGCTTCTGTTTGTTTACGAATGATGAGTTCCAAGAGTCAACGTAGAAATCTAGGCGTTGTGTAGAAGCATGGAAAGCATAAAACTAAAAGTGAAGGAATCCATAATAACTCATCACATTTAAAACATAGAACGATAAATTAAGCTAATCCTTTGACTATTGACACCATGAAGATCTAGTGATATAAAATTGTAGACACTGCAGAATAAAAATACTTAGCTGATAACAAATCCGATAAGCAATATGAGAAACTTACCTGCAGCGGAAGAATGATACGCCATAATGTCCTTATGAAGTAGTAACGAGAAGACAGGTAGAAAATGTCAAAAGGAAAGATGAAAACCATCACAAAAATAGCATATAGTATAACCTGCAAATTTCCAGATAGATTTTAAAAGCTGTTTCCAAAAAACCATTAAAAAAGACTTCCAGAGAATTAGAGGTTACAAATTCAAATTAACAATGATTGGAATCTTAGCACACGATAATCTCACTAAATGTTTGAGCTTTCTTATGACTAATTAATCATATATTATACCAATATTAAGGAAACAGCCAATACATGACAATGATTCATATTCTTGAGCCAACGTTCAATAGAAATTTAGAAATACTACACTGAACACAAACTAGAACTTATCTATAAAGGATGAAACTACAAACACAGCAACCAAAAAAATTCGCCAATCTAAGAGTAATATCTGAGCAAAGTACTCTCTTTAGAACCACTTCTGAACTTAATTATGACTAAGTACTCATTACATGGATATAAATGACAAGTCACAAGCATACAAATGACAATGATTCACAACCTTGACCCATCATCCACGTGAAACTTGGAATTCCTACATTTAAAGTGAATTAAAAGTTATTAATAAAGTAGAAAGCTACATATCAAGCAAGTCACTATACTAAAAAGAAGTGTGAGCTTTTAAGTGCGGTGCAGAGGAGTTGTGCATTGTTCTGCAAAGAAGCAAATTTACACTTTGAACACAATCGAAGACAAGTGTGTGCTCTCCTTGTCACTTTGCAGAGTGATGGTCTGCAACGAAGCGAGCTAAGACCCTGAGCACAATTAAAGTGAAGTGTGTGCTTTTGTCATCACTTTCAGAAAGCATGGCATGCTCATTTTACGCCCCTCCTTCCAGTAAAAAGAAAATAAAAGATTTAGCAATGGATTAATATAATGTTATCGTATGGAAACCCAATTGCTTACTAGGTGCTCATAATATTCACTATAATTGATGTGGAACATCATGTGGATCAAGAAATTAAAACTAAAAGTCAAATTACAAAACCCAAACAAGACCCATGACAATAGCCCAATTAAAAAAAATTGAGTTTTGAATTTTATTTTAAATTTCACGTTTAAATTCTAAAAGTTGCAATTTTTGACTTTTTGAACATGTATGGAATAGCCATTACTTAAATATTAGAAAATAAAATGAATTGATGAAGATAGTTGACACCTTTCTCCATTAATTGCCACCCACTCCTTTCCCCAAAAAAATTTCCTCTTCTTTTTTGAATGATGGTCATTATAATCCTTATAAATAGGGCTGGTATGTAATAAAATTTCTCAACTTTGAATGATAAAATTATTTTGGAGAATTTCTTTCTCATTGTATCAGTACTTAGCCTAGCTTAGACTTTTCTTAGTGAGATCAGTATTTATCTTGTAAGTGATTTCTAACCCACTCTCAAACTTTTCCTAAATCATTCTTGCATCTCCTTCTACAATTTAATTAACCTCTAAGCCTAGACACCCATCACCCAAGACCTTAAACTCACTCCAAAACTTTCCTTAAAGCTCTCAACCCAAATTAGGTAGACAGCTGCCTAGAGTTATTCTTTTCACCATTACAATAACTTAAACATCACCAAACTCCACCAAATACTTCAGATCATAAGTTCACATCTTAAACTATCACTCCACCATCTTTTCCCCTCATATAGACTATCTTAAATCTTTTTCTCAAAGAAAATATTTTAGATCAACCCAAACTAGCTCAACCTAGACTAAATTTGATCTTCTCTATACTAAACCACTCAAAAGGTCTCATCTTTCTACAAAAAACTCTAGATCATAAGTTAACATTTTAAGCTAACTATAAACCATAAACACCAACTATATAGCCATCTTAAAATATATTTTCTAACATGATTTTTCAAATCAACTCAAACTAGACTAAGCATAACTAATCTTGATATCCCTTCCATTAAATCCTCTAAACCCATCACCTCTCCACTCCAAACTCTCAATCACTCCATAAAACATACTAAAACCTCACATCCATTTTCATTTATTAATCCTGCCAAAAAAGGTTTCCTACCTCCAACAATAATATTGTGTAATGTTTATCATATGTAAACTAAAATAAATGCATCATGGCATGCGTAAACATACTTGGGGGATTAATCAAGTCAAATGAAAAAACTAATCTTCATAAAGATCATGATTCATCTTGAAGGGAATATTTCATTCATCGTCATCTTGCATTTGAATTTGGTGATAACAACTCCTAAGATCAATATTTAAAAAGATCACTGATTCAGCATCATATCTAACTTATCATCAAGTCTAAGTATGAAAAATATATACTTGATAGTGATCTCATTAATGTCATGGCAATCAATACACGTGATCCAAGAGTTATCATTCTTAGTGTAAAAAAAAGTACAAACAACACTCTCAAATTAAATGTTTTTGCAATAACTCAATGACTTGTCACTTGAATTTGGAATGTTCATCAAAGCTCATCTAATAGTGTGGTGGATATGTTTAAGTAGATCCAAGAATAAATTCTATGAAATATTGGATGTTCCTTCATGGCGATAACCCAAAGCTCATAAGTCAAATCACATAAACTTTAAATAAAAGCTCACAAATCTTAAATAGGAGAGAAAGAGACTCAACAAGAGGTTGAATTGAAGTGCTCAAAACAACTAATGCATAAATAAGACCATGATCCCAACTAAAATCCAACTCTCAATGGCTTAAATGAAGGGATTTCTAGTCTATAAGGGAAAAATGAATTCCAAGGATACTTTTGGGGACCTCTCTTGGCTTATAGTTGAAATTAGCATCATGTTTTTACCTTCAAACTTGAAGATCGTCTAAATTTCATGACATCCAGGTAGTACACCTATGGCATAAGACGTGTGCTATCCATGGCTGATTTCACATAATATTCAATTAGTAAAATGACCCACTAAATCAAGACAAGACAATATTAGGAGTCAAAAATTTACATCTTATCCGTTCATTCTTTGTAAGCTAAAGTATGAGATGTCCGGATGATCTTTATTTAGACAAAATAAAAGTAGCAACAATGTTCATATAACTACCATTGTCAATAATCACTTCACATGATTTGTCACCACATTTTTAACCTGTATAAAAAAGGTGGTGCATCTCTGATATAGGTCACTCGTCAACATGACTAGAACATAATGCACAATGGCTAAGTGAGACACATTCAATGCCTAGGCATCACCAACACCCTCAAGGATCACAATCTACATGCTCTCCCTCTAGATCATCAAGTTGATCAAAATCTAAAGTTCATGTAAATGTTATGGGGAAAAGTGATAGCATGCTGGTCTGTGTTTAAATGTGCATGTACGCTTTAGAACTATCAATTTCAACCACACCCCTTTTGATATGATTGGTGGGTACCTTAGGAGCAAAAAATAATTGTTAAGCCTGCTTACATTGTGAGCTGCTTCTAGAGGAGTTAGCGAATCGCTTATGATACTGAACTTAGTAGTACAACTTAATATATAATGTCACACAAATCATTTTCACGTGTAGATCTCTCATACGAGTAACTTATATTCGTAAGAAATATAGAGTAAGACCTCGACACAATGGTTTGAGAAACCTCGATGGCATCACATCAAATCATGAGCTCAATAAATCAAGTCATATAAGCAGTAACAGACAAGGATACTTATTGTAGAATAGCTACTCATCAAGAAACTGATCATGGAATGTTAATAGAACGTATTTTGTTTTGGAGTTTCTTTCATCTAATCTTATGATATAATGGGTGGCTGACTCAATCAATAGAAATGTTTCTCCACATTAACCACAAAAGACCTTGGTGTGCCTAATAAACTTTGTGTGAGAAACTCTAACTTATCAACCTAAAGGCAGCCATCCAATAAAACTTATCTATGAGCCAATCCATGAACACTTTTAGGTCCATATGACTATAAAAAGCTGGGGTTCCAACTTGGCTTTCAAGTGATATAATTGCCAAATTCTTTATTATTGGTGTAATGATGATCACCACAAAAAGGAACCTCTTTATGATGTCACTAATGTTGTGCATATAGCATGGATGAACACGACCATCACATCAACCTATGGGACATTCGGCCTGTCAAGGTGGATGATATAAAACATCATCCAAATCAAAGTAATTATAATAAATGTACAAATATTCAGCATGATTTTCCAATGCCCAAGGAGAGAATGGTGGGAGAAGGTGGAGAGTTTACATTCTGAGACTATATTTCACAAGCACCCTCATTAGATACAACCCAAGTGATATTTGGTTCATGTCAAGGCCTAGGAAGTATATTTTAAAGCAGGATTATGCAATCACCTAGCTCATGATAAAACATCATGACCCCTAGTTATTCTCGTAAGAAAATTGTGGGCTCCGAAAATTCGCCACCGATCTCTCGATAAAGAGAGTTTGATTTATGTGTCGGTGAAATTTTTAGAAGGTAGTTGGAATAGTAAATAAGACTACCCAGAGATTTCGCCCTCATTTGTGAGGACTTTAGATCTGGTTCCTTTTTATAAGCACTATAGTTAATTACTCCTCAATCTTGAGAAAACTTTCGTTTAAAGTGTCTTTAGATAAATAAATGGCGTATAGTATGATATGTGAAGTTTTAGAATTTAAATTTATGAAATTCATCATTTACTTGAAGCGATGGTTGGAGGGATGATGGCCCGTCTAGATCACATAGTTCATCCGAGTCATGGGTCATCTACTTGGGGGAGGGTAGTCGACGACTTGATCGAGGATCCTTATCGGCATGGGTTGCATCATCCAAAGGACTTTATAGACATGGGTGGTGTTTGTCCCAGGAGACAAGTTTAAGTCTCCTTAGCATAAGGTTGTCACTGTCAGTGCCTATGGTTCCAACTCAAAGACGAGTCGTTAAGAACATCACGTACAATCGTGACCATAATATAATGTATCATTTGGCGAAATACGTCGGAGAAGCGGTAGTGTCGCATCATATGTGGCTCTTCTTGTAATGTGTTCATGAACCTGTCCGTTCTTCTGCGTAAGATTGATTGAGAGAGAGCGTAGTACAACGATTTGGCGTTGACTTGCTGTGAGCTAGAGTTTTCTTAATTTATCATCTCGATAAATAGTTGCGATAAATGAATTGGATTTTACTTAGTATTTACTGTTGAATTTCATTTAGGTATTTATAGCTTAATATTTTAGATTTTGCATTTAGATTGATATTCAATTTGGGTTAATTTGATATGAAATTATAATCATATTTTGATGAAAATATTCCCTCCGGTAGAAATCTCCATTCAACACAGTCATTATCGAGGTATATGAATCTATTTAATCATTTAATTTATTATTTGGATCTTTGCTATTAATTTAATAATGAGGATCGGATCTAGATTTATCTTTGAGGATTTTGAATTTGAGTATTGAATATAAATATCTTGAGATATTTTTGATAATAATAATCCAGATTGATATCTTTGATCAATTTCGATAAATATCATTTATTTTGTTAGATCTTGTCTATTAAATTAATAATAGAGGATCAATTTACTTTTATATGACAGAATCAACTTCTCAGGTATTTTACTTGGTTGAAATTCTTATAATATTATTATTGAATTTTTAGGTTTTATTAACGGGGCCGGTCACAAGGCCAAGAATCACCCGTCTAAATTTTAAGTTTAAGCATTAAGTGTAGTGTGGGGCATCTGGTTATTGATTTAATATTGATTTAACTTTAGAAGATTTGACTATTGTTGCTTATATTGATTGAGTTTCATTACAGTTTAAGATTTTAGATGAAATTTTGATAAGTTTGAGATATAGTCGTGCATGGAGGCTACACGGACTTCCCCCATGCCGATAAAGGCAAATATGGGTGTTAAAATAACCGTAGAATGTATCATCCATATCGAAAGAAAAGGCATGTATGGGTCTCTAAAAACCTGCGATTTCACAGCGAAAAGTGTGTTGTACTTATATACGTCAATTTATATATCAATTTTAAGTTCATAGTTGATTTCATATTAAGTTGCTCAAGCCATGCTCGATTAGAAGTTTAGATTTTGACATCTGACGTCGTGCATATAGAAGGATGTCTGAGTATCTTTGAGTGCACACACCAAGAAATACGTGTATAGGTGGTATAAACCACGGCTTGAGTGCACCTTCCCGAATGTATGTATGTATATATGGCAATTTAATTAAAAAAATTAAAATTATATATATATATATATATATATATAAAGACATATATGTGGCTTTAAGTTCACGTAAACACAAATTTCATACATGCAGAAAGGCGTCTGCACACTTTCATAAAGCAAGAGCGCCTGTTGGCGGCGCGCGGTATGTGCGCACTGTGTCTTGGCGTCTGTATGAAGGATGCTGGCGATGAGGTCTGCAGCTTGCGCGTGCGACCGCGGGGCGGCGGTTCTTGGGTTGTTGTGTGTCTTCTGTGAGCGGCGTCGCCAAGTCACGAGAGGAATGGCGTCGTCCATTTGTTCCATATGAGAAGCCGGGGAGGAGGATCTGCAGGCGTGGTTCGGAGTGGAGGCGGGTTAGGATAACGAGAGAGTTAGAGACGGGGGAGTTGGGGATTAGGGTTAGGTAATAAGAGGTATTTATAGGGATTTCATTTTGAGTATTTAATTAACCCTAATTCAAATTTTTGCGCCGACATTGTTATATAGGCAATATATATATATATCGATTTTAGGTTATTCGATGTTGACGCGTGCGGTTCATTTCTGAGGCCGTTTGGTTCCGCGTCGGCGTCGAATGTCAATTTCGCTTTAAAATTGCGGCGTCGCCACGATCAATATTCGCGAGACTCGCTGAACGACAATCTCATTTGAAAGATTTCAACGTTTCAACTCTAATAGCGTGATTAATTTCGCGAACGGAGGTCATTTGAGCATCGTCGCAGCCTCCTCTTATATCGCGCCGGCTGACCTCCTTGATCGATGTGAATTATCAGATATGTATATTCGATTAATTTCGATGTTACGAGCGCGATGGCGAGTCGTTGATCGAAGATCGTTTCGGCGATTTTAGTGTCGGTACATTTATTTCGATTGGCGTGTTGTTGCATCCAAAGTCGATCGACTTCGTCTTATGCAGCATGAATGGAGGTCAACAAAAATATGAATGTTATCACGCTTAGCAACCTATTTAGTGCCATTGATATAAATGACCATTATGGTTTATCATTAAGAAAGGCTTAGTCAAGAGTTGTGACCAATGAGAAGTGGACCTAAGGTTGACTCACAATAGTGACAGCAACTCAACAATAGATTTTTGAGCATAAGCTTAATAAGTTCAGGTCCTTGTCTTGTTTACTCAAAACTAGTATGCATGAATTGAAATTTTAGATAGATTTATGCAATATTGTACATTTAAAATAATATGCAAATGCAATAAAATTATAACCAAAATAAGTTTAATAAGAACCAAACCAAGTGGTATCGTAGAAAATCATTTGGTTTTTGACGTAAACACTGATCAAATGCTAAGATAACAAGCAACCAATGCACAATTTCCTACTGTAATAGGAAACATAAATGCAAAAAAAAGAACAACAAACTAAAGCAAACAAAATATTTTTTGCAACAACAAAAGCAACGATCCACTTGCAGTGATATCAAATATGATGTAAAATGAAATGAGAAGCTATGTTATTAAATTTAATAATTGAAAATCTTCATTGTTCCTTTTAATTAAATCAACTATATTATTAATAACCAAGAGTTTATTCAAAAACAGAAAAATTTAACAGAAGTTACGTTTTTCTTGTACTTTTCAAAATAGAGGGTGACAAACAAAGAAAAGGAAAAATATATACAAAATGAAGAAATAGTGATGTTAATACTAGAGTTGCTTTATGGCGGAGACTTAACCAACATAGCCTGCACACTTATAATATTGAGATAACCGTCATTTGTTGTGAGATAAGCTCTACAAGCAATCATTCATCATGTATGTTTTCTCCCTTCTATGGAAATTCTTCTCTATGGGGGGCTACTCTTAAATGTTACTCCTATAACATGAAAGAGCACAAACAGAATTTTACTATTTAACTGAACATTCATTCAACCACCACTACATAAACTAATACATGGCATGATCACACGAGGAAAGGCCAAGGGACGTGAGCAGCCGGTCAATGTTTTGGGTGGAAATTAAAGTAATTATGGAAGGAAATTTGAAGGGCTGCATGTTGATCCTAATAAGGCATTTCATGCTCTCTTAATATCTTATTGTTTTCCAAGAGGAGGGAATCAGTGACTTTTATCAAGAAAGAAAGAAGGGTTCCCAATTATCTTAAAGAAGTGATGTAGATTAACTCTTTGTGATGAATACATGATACCAAAAAATAAATCAACATCATACAAATATCTGTTAAAAATAAAATATAGGATAAAGACCCTTGAAAAAAAAAAACTAATAACTATAACAGTGGCAATGATAGTGATAAAGTACATCAAAACGTCATAAAACAACTCTACTTTCCAAGACAAAATAAAATCAAAATTCATGTCCACCTCATTTCCACGACTATAAACACTATGCTCCAAAGAGTTGAGCTGAAAACGCTTCAAAGGTAAAAAATCATACTCCATTAGCTACGAATCATGAAACTATAGATGATTAGTGAGAAATATGATCTTGAACGAATACCAATAAGCTCAAGTGAAAGTATTATATAAGCATGCACCATGGGATACAATATTTTTGTGCAAATAACTATTATATACAAGAGAAGCTATAAGTATCAATTGCCAGTAATATCAATAGGCAAATCAAAGATGCACATACTGATACAAGAAAAATCTGCCATAACTGGTAAACAAAATAAGTCTAAAGGCTATGCAAAAGAAATAGATACTACACTGGTTGAGACGCAGCTAATGAGACTTCGCCATGAGAGTAAAGATACAAATAAGCTGTCATACTTGTTGGAACCACAATGGCCATCCAAGTTGCACACTGCACAGGTCAAATCAGACAACATTGTTTCTCATTAACATTTATATTTTCTGTCCAGAAAATAGAGTAGGTCATTAACCTAATCTGATGTGATCATGAATTTATTTGAAGTGGGTGAATGCCTATAATCTGAGCAGGAACTAAGAGATAAAGGTACTGAGTGAACAACAATGAAAATAACAAATTCAAAAACTGACTTTGCTAATTTGTTGATCATTTACAGAAAAAGTTTAATAAAATGAATTGAAACAAAAGCATCAATAATGAAAACATGTTAGCACAACTATGTAATTATCTTGAGGTTAAAAAGAAATAAATCCATTAGATGGTAAATCATCATCTAAAGATTGCCAGGAAGACCATATTTTCAATTGAGATAAATAGAATGAACTAATAAGTAATAAGATTATATTACTGTCACATGTAAATTTCAAATAAGAAAAGTTGGGAGAGTGCAACAGAAACAAACTGACCTAATTCTGATCGAAATATGATGGATATGGACCATAAAGAAGCATACACCATAAAAGAGAAGTGAGGAAAGAAGAATGCTGATTAACTAAGCTTCGTGATTGATAACATCAAACTCTGAATCTTATCATGCAAAACATCCATTGATTTTGAAATAAACGTTACATGTATAAATGGGTCGCCATAATAGTAATAAGCAAATTATTTCTTCAGTATAGAGCATCTAAAACACATGTAGCATGCTTCATACATAACTAAATTGAAAATTGCATCCCACCCTGATGTGCATGAAGCACTTTGTGCAATAGCAACATGCACTGTTAATATGTCTAGCATCAATGTAGAAGAAACATAAGATAGCATGAGTGTACCAACAAACAAATACAAGTGCAGGTCTTCAGTGTGATACAATACAAAGCAGTGGATGAGAGAATCACACTGTAGAAAATTGCCCCTCAAATCAAAGAACTATGTAAAGCACAAATTGCATGCTAATGAAGTACTATGTGATGCAGTTAATGCATATCATTTTAACTCTAATAGACTTGATCATAACTAAAATGGTTCACGCCAATTGATTAACTGGATTATTTGTAAATATGCAGCTCTCGCAGATGATACCTATTCCCACATGATATTTAGCAAAGTATTTTTCAGCTTATTTGCTTTTTGTTATCTCTATCTACAACTACCACTCACACTTTACCGTTGCTCTTCCATCTCTCTCACATAACTTAGTGTCTCTTGCACGTGTTCTTTGGAGGTATTATCCTCCCTCAATAATTTGTAATGCAATGCAGGACGTTGGAAACTGGAATTCGGAAGGGACGACAGGTTTTCTAGTTTGTCTGGAATCTCTCTCCCAGCGTGCTATCCTCACACGTGTAAGGGGAGGGGTTGGTCCTTTGAGACCAAGGGGGTTTCCTTTATGCGGCAAACCATTAACTGACCATGCAAATTGCTGGACAACTGGAGTTCAGAAAGCGTAATGGGAATGCTAATTTGCATAATCCTTTGAGGAACTATGAATTATAAACCATCAAATTCAGTAGAGTTTTGTTTTCCTCCATAACTTGACTAAGAGAAAATAATGAAAGTATGCAAGTTTCAAACTTTTTTGTTAATTCAATGGTTTTGTTTGTAGCTTTACGTTTTACTGTAGAGTTATCCTAATTCTCCAATCAAATTTTGTATTAGTATTAGCCTGATATCAGATGCTTTGCTCCATTTTCAGAACTTGGATAGGTTTTTTGTACATCCAAAAGTAGAATACTCTTCTAACCCTCTTTTAAAATTTAACTTGCTCAATAATGTATCCAATTTTTTATCTTTATATAATAATTATCTGTATATCTTTACGAATGTTTCAGTCTTTTTAATTATTATTTGGCTATGCATGTTGCTTCATATTTTATGACTTTATACTGTTGCCATAGTTAAAGGTTAAGTACATATATTAGTTATTTGATGTGCACTTTAAGTAATTGAAGCATCAGTCAACATGTGCTTAACGCTTCTACCAAAAAAACTTTGTGCTTTAGTGCAATGGCAACACAAAATAGAATCAATAATCATTCAGCTCATTATGGTAAATACTTCTATGCCAGTTAGAAGTGAAAGCAAATGAACATAAAAGCTCCCAAGATATTACGGCATGGGACAGTTATAAATATGCGTCATGATATATGCAAATAGATGTTAAGCACCTCAGCTACGAGGATAGATGCATAAATAGAAAGTAATGTAGTATATGAATAAATGAAATGCAATTTTGATGTAAAATTAGATAAAAATAATTGGAATAAATCTTACTATTTTTCCTTATTTAAAATCCACATAAAAGAAATAAAGAAATTTTAATGTATGGTCAAAAAGATTCAACGGAGAAGATGAGCTAGAGTAGTCGACATCAGGACAATCTATTTAGAGGATTTGATTTTTCTTATTTTTTCCTCACATCATTCAAGCACCCTCCGCCTTGTGTTAACGGAGAATGATTTGCTTCTAGGTCAGTGTCTTTTTGGCTTCTATTCTATTTTATAATATTCTAGCGTACAATGCAAAGCAATGCAAGCAACATAGTTAAAACAATCCGTCTATACTTTCAACATCAAGGACTACATGCATTGCATTGCTTTCCATCGATAATCCAAAATTCTAGCATATAATGCACACATGCTAGGAAAAATAACCAAGTAGCATAGCTGAAGTTTTGACTCTCAACCTCAGTGACTCTTAGTAGATTCCTCCAAAAAAGCATATTACTTATCAAACTTACCAAACTGTGATAGACTCCATAGGCCGAACAAAAGAAGAACCCCAAGTGAGAAGAAAAGGTATTGCATGTTAACGAAAGTCCCATTCCTCAACCACTAGTAAGTATTAAGGTATAGAACACATTACAATTCTAGCAAGACCAGAAAGCAAATATAAACTATCTAATTATAATCAAAAGTACAATTAGAATCAAAGAATGTTTCCCTTAGCTAAGTGCCACAAAGCCATAGAACTCTTCCAAACATTTGTAATTTATGGTCTATCCAAATGACAAGTTTCACCTAACGTTAGGATTTACTAAAAACAAATTTTGGGGAATTAAGAAACACTTCAAAGGTTTAGAAGGATATTTTGAATAGAGTGCCTAAAATGTATTATAGTATTTTGATTCACCAATATGAGAGAGAGAGAGAGAGAGAGAGATACCTGAAATTTAGAAATGCAAAAGGATTATTTTAAATCAAAAAGGGTCTATGCAAAATTTTAAGAAAACATTAACAATGGTTGACCAATGGTTACACCACTCTACTGAACCCCTTAGAAGTCTACAGTGTGTTTGTCAATCTTTTCAGTCTTCAAGGACCGGACATAACTCACTAATGTTGATGATCAAAGACCAGCTACTCACCCTATGGCATTTAAATAGAAGCTAGTTAAATGAAAAAAATTGATTTAAATTCATTAGCATTGATATTTCAGCCTAATTCCTTTGCTCCTCAGGACCCAATTAATTGAATCTATTTCAACAACCCCACATTTGGTGATTCATGAGCTGCTTCTCATGTATTATGAGCAGTCAAAATAAGAAGGAATGCTAATTTTACATAATATATTATAAAATAAGTATTTAAACTTAACTAGAATTGTGTATTAGTGTTTTTCTCAATGTTGATCACATTGTAAGGGAATCACAAATTTATATATTTATTTTTTCAACAATTTCAGACCATTAGAAAATGTTAATCAAACTAGGCTATACCCTAAGTTGTGAAATTAGAATTTCTAGACATTGAGAATAGACATCAACAATGAAAATATCATCAGTGAATAAAAGACAAATCAACTAAAGTGATTTTGCAAACCAATTTACCAGCATAAGGACAATCTCTAAACTAAGACGTTATAACTATGTGATCAGATGGCATGACTTGTGGGAACCTAATGACCTTTGCATTGAAAGTATATGTTGAACAGAAAAAGATAGGTGGAAAGTTAATGGCAAGGCAAGCTCAAAAGGTGTTTTGAGAGGAGTGGAACAAAAACCTAATTGAAAAGAAATCAAAAGCTATTGATTTATCTTGACCCTCATAACTCCACTCAATGCCCACAGAACAATGTGATAAAAAGTTTGGTGCGTGTGTGTGTGAAGTTTGGGATCTGTGTATGTGTATGTGTGTATGTGCATGTGAAGTTTGGTCCATGTAAGTGCGTGTGTGAACTAATCATGTGAGGAAGAGGGATTCTTATTTATACAAATGACACTATTATCTTGGAACAAAAAAAGTAAAATTAATGATATTTTCTTTATAATTTATGTTGTTCCATCAAATAGGTAACTCCAATCTTTAGTCCTCATCCAAACTCGATGAAAAAAATTGAATCACTTATTATAGATTCATTAAAAATGATCAAATTCATAAAACATTGTCAGTATTACTATCAGAAGTAGGTGTTATGGCTATGTCAAGATATAATCAAAATCCTAAGTAAGCATCTCCTATCAAATTACAAATTGAATATAGAGAGTAAATCACAATTCCTAAATTGTATGCATTAAAAGAAGAGCTTTCTCGGAGTAAATCATTGAAAAAAATCAACATCATCATAAGAAATCTCAACAAATAGAATGGTGCCACAAGATTATAATAATCAATTTCTAGCAGAACTCATTGCTGTCGACCTTCTTTCCCTTACTATCTTTTGATGTTCATTTTAAGATGTTTTAAAGCTTATAATTCCCCCCTCTATGTCCATCATAAGAGAATTAAATAAGTATAATAAGTATAAAAATATAAACTTTCAATATCATCCATCATAAAATATACAACCATTTCAAAAAAAATTAATTAAATTAAATTAAAAACCTCAAAAAAATAGTGGCTTTACTTTCATTAAAATGAAAAGAAAACCACAATAAATTGCTAAATTCCTGGATCATAGAAATTGAGTGCAAAGAAAATTTTTTAAATCATCTAAATACAGTAGTAGTATGATTCGTATTAGGAAATAACCTCTTGCAAGAAGATTGGCTGATCACTTGACTTGTTGTTGAAAGAGCAAAGACCAGAACTAACTACCCATTCGTTGTGCAGATAGTCATATTGAATAGGTTTGCTTCAACTAGTCATATAATGAGTACTGATTCAGTAATTGAAGACTATCAATGGCAACTGACAGTTGAAGGTCTGAGGTAGGAAAGAAAGCTATATCTACCTTACACAACACTAGAAAACAACAGCGCAAAGGGAATAAGAGGATAAGGTGAAGAAGGAAACAAAAACTAAAAATAGTGGTAGTTTACGTTAAAACATGAAAAAAAAGGAAGTCAGAGATGCTAAACTTTTTTGCATCATGATTATTTCAGTGGAATTCCGAGTAAGATGCTTATACAAAAAATAAATTAATTAATTAAATTCAAGGTTCATGCTATTACATAAAAGTCAAATCTTCATTACACGTGATGGAGGCTTATGGAAACAAGAGAAAGAAAAAGAGAATCTCTAAATAATTTTATTTCAGTAATTTAAAATAAAAAGTGATACTACAATTAATGTAAATCAAAATTTCATTTAATTGTAGTATGTGAGCTTAATATGGCCTCATAGTGGGAAAGGCAAAAGGAATATAGCATGTTATGAAATGTAGCACGGGGATCAAACATTATCAAAAAAATACTACTAGTTCTGATGTATGAATGCAAAAGAAATGCAAAGATCAATGAAGCCACCAGACACATACTTTGAAAATTTCACGGTGTGTAAGATAATTGTGGTTGAGATCAAATACTTTTGAGTAGCTCACTGATGATTGACCAAAAACCCATAAGTTCACTCCCCAGAGGAATACCATAAATGTCTGCAACATAAAAATCATAAAACAGCATAGATGGGAAAAGGCAATTACTTAACTCATCCCAATTTTCTTCATCAAATTGAAGCAAAGTGACAGACAAAATGGTACTCACCACAAGAAGAAGAGGATTATAATAAAGAAATGCCTCATAAAGGAATAAATCTTGAAGATCAGCACTCATTCTCATAACAGAGTCCCAGCTAATCTGCATCATAGGCAATATGAATATCTTAATTATCTCAGATAGCATTTGACCATTTTTCTTCAAACATCATGTTGGTTAGCCAATATTTTCAATAAATCAGAAGATAAAATGTATTGAACTAACCTTGCAACAGCTGATTCCCCATGCAAGGAAAAGGAGAACCTGAATATAACAAATTTAAAAATCATTCAATAAGCCAAAAAAGATGGAGCTCCAACAGTTCATATATCAAGTTTTCATAAAAGCAAAAAGATGCAAAACATATAGGAAGCAATTAAGCTAATGTACACTTATTTAACCAGAAAACAAAAATAGGAACACAACCAATGTAAGTATGAGGTTATGGATGATAGCATAAGTGAAATGTTTTTTCTTTTCCAAATTAATCACATTATTGAATTTTATGGTTTCCACTCTCAGAAATGAAAAGCTAATGTCTTCTTCAAGAAATAATAGAGTTGTCCAATCGTGAATAATCTTTAACTAATTGATACAAAGCTAGTGTTTGAATGTTAAGTCATATAGAAATTTTCACAAAATGGCTCTATAATTATCACTTAGTTAAGAATGTATGACAGTTGGTTCAAACTCCGCCAATAATGAAACCATATCAAAGAAAATAAATAAGTTAAAAAATAAGCAACATCCCTCGGACAAAAGCACTAACTGAAAGTGGGAAAAAGCAAACATCCTTATAAATGGATAAGTAATAACCTTTAATCTCCATAAGAGAACAGGAGATGGTGTTATGGCAGCACCATGGATCAGTACATTCCCACTCTTCAAGTCAACCATCTCAACTGATAATGGTAGACCCTCTCCTTCACTTGTTTCAACAAAACCTTAGCATGCATTGTAGATCAGAAATTCCAATGGAAAAGAACCACATTACATGAAAACAATGATTCCTTATTACAACATCCAGTTACCTTGCTCTGAAAGAGCAGGTTTACCACCTGCTCGGCGGATTACAGGACTGTTTATGGCAGCTGGCAATGAAGCTCCAGACATATCATAGCCAGCACAATCCCTAGTTTGTAAATTTACTTTCCATCCAATAAGATCTGCAAGCAGAAACAAATATATCATGTAATTTCAAAAACTAGTGCATAATTTCTACTAGAACATTTACTGAGCCATCAGCAAGTTAAGTGCTTTTTAACGTCATGTGCAGAATTTAATCTAACTGGTCAAAAAGAAGCGTAGAAATCAAAGATTCTTCTAAGGGTTGTTTGGTTGAATGTATTTAAAATTCAAGCATTTTAGAAATGCAAAATTAAGGAACTGTAGAATATTTTGATTCCAGTTATTTGGTTGGATGCAAGCACCAAGCGGAATGGGATGAAACAATTTTTTTATTTGACTGAAAACATATCAAGTTCTATGAAATTAATTCAGAAGTCGCAAGATATTGTTGCAACGAACAGAACCACCAAAATACACCCAAAAAAAAAAACAATCAAGGTGGCTTCAGAAACTAAAAAGCGATTTCAACTGCGATACTAGGTAGCTGCCGTTCAAAGAAGCTGAATTCTTGGAGAAACCAAGCTTGTCTGCAAGTATGAGCGCACTGACTGAGATAAATCATTCATGCCTCCATAAGAAAGAGAACGGTAAATGTCCCCTTGTCAACAACATGAAAGCGATTAACCCTACTCTTCAAAATCGTTTTCATCTCCATCGAGAACAACCTTACACCAACTATCACTCACACTAACCTTCAATAAAAACAATTAAACTACAATTCAGGAGTAAAATCTAAGGTTTCTGGATTAGGCCCTATTCCAATGTCAAAATCCTCTTTTGAAATCGAATTCTCCAACAAAAAAGTGGATGAAACAAAATTAAAATCTTAAATCTAAAAAAATTCCAGCGGAAAGCTCATAAGAATTAGACATATTTACAACAAATAAACCGACAAACCCAAGCAATAAAAGAAAGGAAAATTTACATACATACGCATTTACATATCTTAACACCTAAAGTTAGATATTAACTTATCTACGTTTTCCTATGATTAAAAAGGTGCATTTCACTTTTTTTTAAAAAAATCCATCTAGTCCAACGATTCATTCAAACACATAAATTTTTAATTACATCTCAGAAATACAAGCCACTCCAACCTGGAAACAGTAGTCGAAACAGAGAGGAACCGCAAATCCGACATACAATAACCAAGATGAGGCACCAATTCAGAAAATAGATCCAAAAGACCAGGAAAAAAAACACACCTCCCTCCCTCTACCCTCCCTTTCCCTTCAAGATTTTGCTCTCGAGCTCCGGGTTTAAGCTTTAAGTGCGCTAACTGGGTCAACACGGCGGTGGCGGGGAATCAGGGTCATCGACGAATGTGGCGACGGCTATGAGATCGCGACGAAGGAGGAACCTCTGGACGAGGTCAGGGCGGGACGGCGGCGGCCGAGGATCGAGGTGGACCGCAACCGATCAACAAGGCTGTGGACGGAGGCCGGCGTGAGCGTGACATTAATGGAACTAAATTTTTTAAAAAAAATTTACTTACATATCATAATTCTTATATATTTATATACTTAATATTTAAAATTAAATATTTACTGATTTAATACTTTCTTATACTTAAAATTTAAAATTTAAATATTAAATATATAAATACATAAAACTCTATTGTATGCATATAAATCCCTCAATTTTTAATATATATTTCACTTTTAAAAAATAATAATATTATTATTTTTATATTATATTAAATTTTTAATTATTATTTACATAAATATTTAAATTTAAATAAAAAATTATATAAAATTTATATAAAACCCCCTAAAAAAACTCCTGGGGATGTTTGATAGCATATTTATTTCACTTTATATTAAATATTAAAAAAATAAAACTCATATATTTATTTTAATCTTATCTTACAAAAAATTTTATATATATAATACATACTTTTTATATATTTATAAATCTAATATTTAAATTTTAATATTTCTATATAAAATATCTTAATATGCATGAAAAGATATATTTGATTTTTAAAAAAATAATGATAGAGAAATTTTTATATGATATTACAAAAATAAAATTTAAATATTAGATCTATAAATAAAAAAAATTTACATAAAATCCATATAAATCCCCTATTAAAAAAACTCCTTAGGGCTGTTAATAGCAAATTTTGAGTGGCATTTGAATAAAATTTAATCTAAATTCTTTCTTTTCTTCTTTTTTTTTCTTTTTTTTTAAATGAAGCAAAAAAATGAGTATCAAAAAAGATTGAATTCTACAAAATAGGAGGAGAGAGAACTCTCTTGGCGGAATTAAGATTTCAAGCGATAAGAAAAAAATGATTTATCCAAATATTTAAGAAAAATAAATTTTTTAACAATAAAATTTTTAAATTATACATATTATTTTCCAAAATCTAAAATGGAATGGTCCCAAGACTGTTTGATCAGTATTTAGAAAGAGAAAGACTTCTGAGTGTAATTTAATTCCTAAATTCTATACGAAATGCCCAATAATTTATCATAATTCAATCAGATTTAATAACACTATTCAGCGAAACAATTTCAATCTAAACTTCACAGATTTTGCCAAACCCTACTGTGAATTGAATCACTAACAGGCAAACAGCCATTAAACACAGAGGAAAACCCTCCACCGATTTTCAAATTTTCATCCGCGTGGATTTACTGACAGGTTGAAGAGTTTCGAGAATTCGGATCAGTAATTATAGGGGAAACAGATGGATCGAAGAACAATTAGAATGTAAAGAGAAGAAAAGAAGGAATCAGATCTCCCACCTCAGATCCAGCAGCGGAGTGACAAGAAGCAATATTCAAGAAACTTGGATCGATAAGAGCCTTCGTCTCGAATTCCGCCTCGGGTGGAGCAGATCGAGTGGCCGCGGACGGAGTTTGAGCAGCTGAAGAAGGAGATCGGCGAGGAGAAATGGAGAACAACAGAGAAGAACAAGCGTCGATCTGAAGGAAGACGGTAACCCAGATCCGAAGAATCACCCTATAATCGCATTTGAAAACCGAAATCTTTAGAAAAAAAAAAATTTTTTTTTTTTTGTACAGTAATTAAAAATAGCTGATTTTTAATTAATATATCATACTAATACTATAGTACTATATACCTACTTCTAGAACTTACTATTCTACACCCTTTACACGGAAGAGTTGGCGTATGTGAGCTAAAATCATCTTTTTGTAATATCAAATTTTATTTTAAAAATTAATTTTTATTTAAATAATTAATTAATTAGTATTTTCATTATAAATATATTTAAGAAAATAATTTTTTGAAAAGTTGATGTATGTGTTACAATTTTTTTTTTTTTTTGAAAAATTCAAATAATAATTTTCTGATAGTCACTGCACTATAATAGCTCTGATTCTTAAAAATAATTTTTCATCACTAAATTTTTTAAAAATAGCTAAAAAGATGATTCTCAAACGCAACTGAATTACTTTTTAGCTACTTTCTCAAAAACAAAGCAATTAGAAAAACTGTCTCAAACACATCCTAAGAGTGATACTCTAATATTATTAGTAAATATATACTGAGCATGAGAGAGAATGAAGAGGAAGATAAAACTAGAGTTCAAAGATCTATAATTCTTTAATTTTGTGTTACGAAGTACAAAATTCATATTGTATGAGTCTATTTGGAAGTGTTGAGTTATTTTTTAGAAATCTATTTATATATTTTAGCCAAAGGTCAATGATATATGAATGATTAGATAGTATAAGTGAAATTATATGACAACGCTTAATTGGGTATAAAAATATTTAAATTTTGTTGATTGATAATTATATGAGTAGTTATAACTTCTATAAATTAAATAAATGTGATGAATTTTATTGGCATTCCTCTTGGAAGAAAGTAGTTGGTTATTTCAATGAGAATTCTAATGAATTCAATTATGATTAAAATTAAAATTATGAAGCTTTAGATTTGATATGGCACTGAAAATTTCACTAGTTTAAGCGAATTTTAAAATAACTGATTATGAGTACTTAACCGATCGATTTAAAATATAATTAAAACTTTGGGATATCACTCTTAAATATAGTATTTATAAATCGAGTGTCTTTGATCTAACAAACCCAAGATCTCCTAATTCTAACTTCATTTGAGCATTCAAATACTTAAAATACATCGATGGGGATCATTTTGACCGTCATGGAGTGGTTTGGATTTACATAAATGCCACTCATCTAATCTATAAATACCTCTCATTTTCATGAGGGGGGCAAAGGAGATGAGAGAGAGCTTTAAGTTAACCTCCATAATCGTAATGGCCGACGTGACCACCGTCTATTGCCGGCCACCATCGCCGACCATTACAAAGCCATCGTCCATCCGTCAGCCGGTACGTGGCCAATCCTAACCGCCAATGTCATATCGCCGCCGATCTCAGACATGATCACCGCTAACCAGCATCCGCCATCGTTGACCACTATTGGGTCACCGATCAAATCACCGCTACGCCACAAATGCCGATCATCATAAGTAATTCGCTAATTGACCAATTAATGTTATACAACTATTGTATAGTTATTGTATTTGATTCTGGGATTTTGTTGTGCTTTCTCACATATGTAATCATCTAAAACTTAAACTTGACTAAAATAGATATATAGTGGAATATTTTCTTGCTAATGATTTTTTCCCTCTTTTGAGTTTTTCAAAAAGTCTAGAGTTTCTCATTCTCTCTTCAAATATCTATGTATATGCTGGATTTATCAACAAGACAAGCATAAAATTTTATTCTACCGCAACTAATTTTCTAGCACGCAACAAGATTAAAATTATGATCAATTACTTTATTGGGCCTTCAAGGCTTACAAAAGATGTTTGAAATAGTATATAAACCTTGAAAGGAGTTTAAAAGAAGTGATGTAAAGAGCAAATGCAAAAGAGGTTGAACAAGGATGTAAAAAGCTTGTCTCAAAGCATTTTTTATTTCAAAATTTAATATGAGAGAAGTAAGAAGCTCTAGGACTTGAAAATACATCGAATAGTTACAAGTATGTCTACTTTTGATTCTAAAGTGTTTAATCATTTTTAAAGATGATCAAATAAGAGTTTGAATCAAACTAGGCTAGGTAGGAGTAGCCTTAGATGAGAGCTTCTAATAAGGGTATTATGAAAGAATGGTATAATTATGTGAAGAATTGTTAGTGTAAAGACTCTATAAATAAATATTGTTAGGGTTAACAGAGATCTTGAGAACTTGTCGCTCAATTAAATAATAGGATTTGAAGAAATCACTAAACTTCTTAAATAATAGGTTGACCACCAGACCTCCTCCTCCAAAGAATTAAAACCAAAATTTTCAACAAACTAACATCAATCTTTTCAATTCATCAATAAATTTTTTTTAAAATGTTCTCATAACAAGAAAATTTTAAAAGAAATATTTGAGAATAGCAGTTATTGGGGCTAGCCATAATGAGATGTAAAGGGGTAGTTATGCATCACTTAAAAAAAGTAAAACTAGCAATTTTAAAGAAAATGATGACTAAAACTAGTTGAAAACTAATTTTAATTTTATTTTCAACCTCTAATTTTATTTAAATTCAATTTAACTTCACCTATATTTAATCCCTCTATAATTCAAAATTTTTAAAAATTAAATTTCAAATTTCAAGCTTTGAATTTTAAAATTTTTAGATTTTGGTAATGTCTAAAATATAAAAATCACATAAAAAAGTCATTGATGGAGGTAGGGGTGTGCACTAGTTGGTTCAAACCAAAAAATCGAACCGAACCGATGTTATTTGGTCAATTTGGTTCAGTTTTAAATCTCACAGTTTAGTTTTTGGTTGTAAATGCCTAGTTATTCATTTTTCAATTTTTTGTTTGATTTTTTTTTTTAAAAGACTCGATAAACCGAATAAACCAAATAAACTAAAATTAGTTACAAAGTCAAATATAAATATGTAATTTTGATTGTAAATGTTTAATTATTTGTATAGATTTATAGATTTCTACTTGACTAAGAAATTTTTAATATATAAAATTTACTAAATTATTTTAATTAATTAGTTCATTAAAAAATATTTTTATTTTTATTTTTATATGCTATTCGGTTTAATAGAAAACCGAACCGAATAAATCGAATTATAATTCGGTTTGGTTAGTTTGGTTTTATATATTATTTGGATGGTTCGGTTATTTTAAATCATTTGGTTCAGTTTATTCAGCTTAACAAAAAATTCGACCGAGCCAACCGAATGCTCACCCCTAGATGGAGGTGGAAGTCTTTCTTTCAATGAGATTAAGAGAATTAAATAGTCATGGATCTTTAAGTTGATATTTAAATATATGTTTTGGAGTTTTTGTGGAATAATGAAGGGTGTAAGTTAATGTAATAATGAGAGTACTTAAACTAGTCTAGTTTGAGCTATATATTGGACTTATTTGAAATATAACTTTAAGGAATGAGCTTTAAGTGACGTAAATGGTTGAAAAATACTTGTAAAAGTTTACTTTAGGATATATATTTATGATCTAGAAGGATGGGGATTAGAGTATAATCAGTGAAGAAGAGATATTACTGAGCAGAAGAAATGAGTAGGCTTGTGAAGAATAGTAGAAAGCTTAGTGGACGCTTGAAGGTGATGCTAAGAAGTAGAAGAAAGATTAAAATAAGTTATATTGGATATTGGAGATGACAAAAGAAAGATACATTCGATAAGAAGAACTATCAAGATTTAGCTACCAAACTCTCAAATCACGAGAATAACTCAAATAATTTATAATTGTCAAAAGATCTCATTTCTTTCTAGCAATGGAGCTATTTATAGTCATTACAATCATCTTTAAAAAAAAATCAAAATATGGTGTGAAAGGTGCACGAATACATCCACTCATTCACATACTATTATTTTATGTGAATTCAAGCACTTCATATGTCATGCTTTGAGCTTTTAAATTCAAAGTTTAAATTTTAGAGTGTCTAGAAAGAAATTAAAATTTACATAATTAAAAAAATGAAATCATAAAATGTGTTTTTGCAAGCTAATAAGCTAAGCATTTTTTTTCTTTCGTGAGTTTTCATGGGCTTTAGTCTGAGATCTAGTAAATGTAACCACATGCTCTAATTTTTTAGATCCACATATCGTTCTACATCAATCATTTACAATAATCATAAAATTTCTTATTTTGAGCTCCGGCTTAAATTGAGCTTGTATCTTCCCTCTATTTTTTATAATTGGACCAATCTCATCAATGAGTACTCCTTGGACTCTATCAAGCCCTAATTAACTATAAATTTTTGTTGGCGAGTTTAAAGATCAAATTGGTCCTTTCTTGCCAACTTTAGCATAAAGATGACTAGATTTAGATTACTTCCAATAAGAAGCTTTTCTAAGGCAAATTGAAGATTTGACAATTGGTCTAATTCTTCTAACTTTTAGAACCCAAATTATGTTTGCAATATAGTTATATTTGCCTTCTTTTAAAAAAATGTTGGTTTCTTAAAGATTGACTTAAGTTTAACTCAACTAAGTATATTCAATTGATGTGATTAGTTCTATTAAAGATTGGTTTTCAAGTCCATTTAGAAAAAAAAAATTTTGGATGAACCAAAAACATCAAAATACTAATAATATATCTATAATTTGAAATAACTTAATAACTTTATATATAACACTATTTGATTTCATTTCTCATTTTCTCCTCGTATTATAATTTATTTATTTTATCTCTGCATTATCAAATTTTATCTTTCTTTTCATAATTAGGTTAAATCAAAATCGAACCAAATAGAGCGAATTATATTTCAATTCGGTTTGATTTGGTTAGCCAAAACTTAGTCCGACTCGAATTTTAAAATTTTGATTAAAAAATATTTGGTTCAATAAATACGCAATCATTTCATCCAAATAAATCAAATGCACGTCATAATAGTTTCTTGTATCATAATTAATGGAGTGTAAAATATTTAATATATTTTGATAAAATTAATCAATTAATATTTAGTTTATGGATGATATTCACAATAAATTTACAATTCTAAATTAGAAACACATGAATGTAGCTCTTAATATTATGGATTTATTTATATTAGTTTGTTTAGGCATAAAATGATAATATTGAAAATGACAAATAGGTGTGAATCATATAAGAGGATTAATAGTGCAAAAGCTTAGTGCTTGTTTGGGATCAACTTTATTTTTTATTGTTTATTTTTTTATATTATTTTTAAATATATTTATTTGATGTATCTTAATATACTTTTTATTTTTTAAATTGAATACTTTTGTTTTTAAAAATACTCAAAAATAACTTTTGAATATTTTGAGTACTTTTAAAAATAATTATTACTACTAAATATATTTTAAATTAAATTAAATATAAATTAAATTAAATTAAAATTAAAATTAAAATAAATAAATAAAAGTGACCCAAACGGCCACTTATTAATTAATTCTATTAAAACTTCAAAACAAGACAATGATAATGCAAAGCAAAGGAAATATAAATGATGCGTTATCTCATTCTTCATTTTAAGCATCATATTATTAAAAAAAATCATCGAACACGTTCTAAAGAAAAAAAAAATGTAATATAAGTAAAAATTGATGTTAAAATTATTTAATTATAAAATATAGAAAGATTTATATATATATATACCACATAATTCCTATGCATTCACATATCTAACACCTGAAATTAAATATTTAATTATCTAATATTTTCTTATACTTAAAAAATATATTTTTTTAAAAAAAGTGAATAATGATGATATTTTGGATGTAATATTGAGGATTAAAGTATTATGCATATAATAAATTAATTTAGGGTTTAAAAATATATAAATTCTTAAGAATTGTGTAATATATATATATATATATATATATATATATATATATATATATGTGTGTGTGTGTGTGTGTGTGTGTGTGTGTGTGTGAATCTATTATAATTAGAGATGTCAATTCAAGTCGACAGGTCGGATTCAAATCTAACCCGAATTGGCTAAACTCAAACATGACCCATTTAATAAACAAGTCAAAAATCTGAATCCTAGCTCGACCCGCCTTCAATTCGATTGACTTGAATCCCAAATGATCTATTTATGTATGCATCCAAGATAAAATCAACTCAATTCAAGTCAAATTTGAGTTCATTGATAAAAAATCGAGTCAATCTATGATTTACAGGTCAATTTCAACTTGGTAGGTCAAAATCAAATCAATTTTGAGTTGTAGAGTCAACTCAAATCATACCCGAAATATTAAACTGATCAATTTCTTCAACACAAATCCAACTTGAAAATTATATATCTCGAGCCGAATCCAAAATTTTCAAATTAAATTCTTGTTGAATTATCATGTCAGATCAATTTTTGACACCACTATATAAAATTTAATAAAATTTCTTAATGATGAAGTGGTGTATAAACTTACAAAGTGAAGTATAGGTGTAAGGAGGCTATTAGAGGTGATTTGACATTCAAAAAAATTCTCTCAAAACGTAGCTTTAGTTACAATAAAACAAGAGATTCTTAAAGGGTACCACCACAAAACTTTTGATTCTAAAAAAAAAAAGAATAAAAAGTAAATACTATTCATGACCAAATATTAAAAAAAAAATTACCTACATACCACATAATTCTTATAACATTTGCATATTTAACAACTAAAAATTATTATTTACATATATAATATTATTCTATACATATAAAAAGGTACATTCTATTTTTAAAAAATTTATGATAATAATATTTTTAATATGATATTAAAAATTTAAATATTTAATATGTAAATACATAAGAATTACTATTATTATTATTATTATTATTATTATTATATATACAATAAAGATGCAAATAATTGATGAAATATTAAACTCATTCTCCTCAAAATTGATAAGAATCTTAAAAATTATTGCTAAAATATTGAATTTAAATCCCACTTATAACATAATAAACTCTCATCTTATGAATTTTAGTGCGCGAAAAAAATACATAAACAACTAAGATATATATAAATCATCAAACATTGAACTCATTCAATTGACTCTCGCTATCTCGCAAAACAAAATTACACAGAATTTATTATAGACTTTCATACAAAATAATAAAAAAAATTTATAGATCAGCCAACTATGATTAATTATATATTTTAATTAAAATTACAAGGAAAAACTTCAATAAAAATGGCAATTTAAAATCTACTGATAGAAATTCAGAATTGCAATTTAGCCTACTGCAAATACTACAAAAGCTGTGGACAAAAAAGCTACTTTCCTTTGATTTTGAGGTAAGCATACAAACCAGAGCCCACAAAGCCAAGAGCTTGGCCTATCACATTAAGCTGAAAAAAAAAATTATAAGCCACAATATTAAATTAGCAGATTCACAAAACTAGAAAGTTTTGTGATGAGAAATACATTTTTGTAATTTGATCTATTGGTATGGTGGTTGCAAGAAAAATGTTGTCTAATGCTTTTAAAGAAAAGAGTATATGATACAACAATAGCTTTCAAAAACATATAATTATTTTTACAAAATAGTATAGAGTTGTTATAGTTGTTTGTAAAAGCAACTATAGAACTATTAAGAGAAAATTAAATTTTAAATATCTACTGTGTTAACGACAACGAGTCTTTATCCCATTATGTGAGGTCGACTGCATGAATCATTCTTCTTCACTGTATCCTATTTAAGTGTCTTATACTATCTACCCAAATGTTATTAGTCTACTTCTACCTTTCTTAACATAGGTCAAATCTAATACATCTACAGTCCCAGCTTAGTAATTGGACGGCCGATATTTTATATGACCGAACCATCTAAGGCAACTCTCTCTAATTTTATCTGCCATTGGAGAAACTCCAACCTTTTCACGAATATATTTGTTTCCCATTTTGCCTCTACATATAAAGCCACTCGTCCACCTGAGTAACCTCATCTCTGTAATATTTCACTTTCTCTCTTAATGGCCAACATTCTGCACCATAAATCAGTGCAGATCTTACCACCATCTTATAAAATTTTTCCTTAAGTCTAAACGGATCTTTCTATCACACAACAGACCCGATGCATTCCTCCACTTCAACCATCCAACTTGAATTCTACTAATAACATCCCCATCTATTTCACCATCAATTTGAATGATCAACCCGAGATATCTAAAACGTCCACTTAACAAAACTATAAAGAATTTCTAGAAAATAAAATTGCAAAAAAAAAAAAAAAAAAATTTATCTCAAACGAACCCTAAATGAACCCTAAGTAATTTAATACTTCACTTAAAACTCACCAAATCAAAAGGAAGACCTCCAAACAATAGCCAACCAAGCCCTATGGTTAAAGATCCTGCACCAAAACACAACATTAAGTAAACAATAATAATAATAATAATAATGTTGCAGGAAGGTCCCAGAAGAAGTTGAGAAGCTGATACCTTCAGATTACCACAGATTGTCTGTGTGACAGCAGAATTCAAAGTTGTATTCAAAAATATGCTGTAGTTCAAAGCAAATGCTAAAATGCAGGAGCAGAGCAGCACAGCCTGCCAAGAAAAAAAATATATTTAACTAAAATAAATAAAATTTCATAATAACCTTCTGTGGAAAGAAGAGTGCACTATGCTAAGCACTGTATATGAAAACTGCAGAATATCTCAGGAAAAATATTTCAGAATTCATCAGTAGAAATAATAAAGAATTGTCTTGAGAGTTAAGTGTGATAATTGGATATCACAATAGTTTAAAAAATAGATATACGAAAACATAATTAGGTTAAACAATATTGTATGAATCTAAATGAAAGTTTATAAAAAATAATTAAGAAGTAAGGTGAGTGCAGACGAAAGAAGATCATTAAAATAAAAGTATAATAAAATTATGAAGAATAAATTAAAGAATTATTATAATTTAAAAAAATGATTTAAGGAACATCTATTAAATATAAGATGACTGAAAAGACTTGGGTGTATTATATAATAACAATAACAACAACAAACTTTTATCTCACTATATGGGATAAGCTACATGAATCCTTCCTCTCCATTGTGCCCTATTAGGATCTGTTTGGCACAGCCGTAGCTTTTTGAAAAGCTGATTCTAAAACTACTGTGTTACAAATATATTTTTTTTTGAAAAATTCAAATAATAGCTTTCTAACAACACCACATTCTAACAATTGAATCTCAAAATATAGCTTTTTACAACAAATTTTTTTGAAAAAGCCCAAAAAAAGCTACTAAACGCAAGCTTTCTAACCGCTTCAAAACAAAGAAAAAAACTATCTCAAACACATCCTTAGTGTTAAATTCTCATTTAAATCTAATAAAATAAGGTCTATCAATATTGTATGAATCTACATGATTTAAGTAACATCTATTTTATATTTTCTAACTAATTTTGTTTAAGTCTATACATTTACTCTCCTAACTAGACCATCAGACGACTTAAGTTTAATGTGACCAAACCATCTAAGATGACTCTCTCTAATCTTATCTACTATTGGAGCTACTCCAACATTTTCATATATATATTTGTTTTATATTTTATCTCTACTTGTAAATCCACTCATCCACCTGAGGCATTCTCATCTCTGCAACGCTTAACTTAGTATTATACAATGAAAAATAAAAAATATGCATATCATACAAGTTAATGAAATCAGCCAAAAGATTACAAAAGAAAAAAAAAATTAGATCTAAAGTTACAAGATTAGGAGTCGATCAAAATGATTTAAGAAGAATAAGTTTAATATCTCAAATATGAACGAATAAAAAATAAGGATTCATATAACATCAACATCAAATAAATATGATAATGAACAGTTTGACCCATCAATAAAAAATGTTCCATTTTGCATTTTATCAAAAGTCGCAAAGAAAAGCCCTTTAGAGAAAAGAGATTTATAGAGCTTTCAACTAGATCTTAGGAAGAAAAAAAATTCAAAACAAAGCCACTGTTGAAGCTATAAATATCAGACTTAGAATACCCAAAGATATTCTTCAACATCTTCCTTTTTTTCTCTCATCCTGGGTTGACATAACTAAATCTATCTGTACTGAAAACAAGAGGAATCTACCCATAGTATCTTTAGACATATCCTTAAAAATAAAATAAAAAAAAACCATCAATCATGCCATCTTTTTGATGGTCTAATGATGTATAGGTAGTAGCTTCTGATCAATGGCACCAAACAGAAAAAGAAAAGTAAGAGGAGATAGTTGTGGTGTTATTTTAACTTATTTTGATAACAAAGGCCTTGAAATATTGTGATTTTCATGGAAATAATTAATTATAAATTGGTTTTGCTAAAGAAATTATTAGAATTGAGTAATAAGCTTATTGAAACTTATGCTTCCAATTTTCATTAATAAAAATTTTTATCTTATGTCAACTTTACTGTTTTGATCACTAAGATGGCTCTAAGTCCACAAAAGTTCAAACACCAAGATCCTCGCCAAGTTTATTTAGCTAGGCAATGATAAAGACCCTAAAGCTGATGAGACAAAATGACTAATGGAATGATAAGTAGGGCTCTTTTAGAGGCTTACCATAACATTGGTGCAATAAAAATAGGATATGACATAAGAACCAGACAACAAGAAAAAAATGGCTTTAATGAGCATAATAGCATTAGATGCTGATATCAATGTCTCAAAAGAGATAAGTAACACTTCACAAATTCATCAAATCACAGTTTCCAGTTAAATGTCATCTAGTATAGGGAGAGATTCAAACTGTGTGAAGGTGCGGAAAGAGGATCCTACCTGGAAACCTGTAGAATGTAATTGAGGAAAATTGATGGCCAACTCCAAATCGCCTCGAACTAGCGTCCAAAACAATAAAATAGGCGCACATACCAGTCCTGAAAAAAATAGAATAAATACCTTTAGAAAATCTCAAGCGTATATTAAGACATAAATTAAGAGTTTATTTGAGATACAGAAAGATCAGAAGTTACTATAGAAAAATAACTTTTAAAAAATTATTATGAGTATTATAACTATTTCTTATTTAAAAAAAAAATGTAATAATAGCTTTCTGACTACCACTACATTTTAACAGCTCTGATTTTCAAAAATAACTTTTCTTCATAAAATTTTCTGAAAAATAATAAAAAAGCTGATAGACAAACAAACACAGATATGGTTACTTTTTAAAGTAAAGCAGCCGGACTCCAAGTAGTTAAGTGCCCCAAATCTAGAAAAAAACATATATCATACCATTGCACCACATGAGACCAAAGGTGTTCAAGCCACTTGATTTGCCTAGACAACACATATCAAGAGAAAATTGTCAATTCTAAACCAAAAAAGTTTAAACATAATCAAAAATTAAGATGTCTTACCAATGCGAGCTATAGTTGCAAGATATATTGCAGTCGTGATGTTGGAGAGAAAAACAATGGTGTAGCCATAGGTATCGAAGGTAAGGTCTCGAGCTCCAGCAACAAACGCTCCAAAAACAATTAACGCCACACTGATAGAATCCTTGGTGTAAAATGGAGAAACAAATCAGAAGAAGCAAAGCATTCACTAAGCTCTACAGTCCTTCCATTAGTAAAAAAGAAAACTATGACTGTAGAAAAAGAAAAAAAACTGAATTAAGCAGAAAATAGAATAAATGACAAACTGCTCAAACAATAATGATGGATTATAGCCAACAAAGAACCACGGAGAGGAGGTAGAAACAATAATACTAACGATTTTAAACTAATAGTGCTTAAGTTTAAGCATGCCCAACTAATTTCATTTGAAAAATTTTAACTTTTTTTCAAAATCAAATAAATTGCAGTATTTAAAGAAGCAGTCCAACTTATTGATCTATACTAAAAATATCTTTAGGACATAACCCCTGTCCAATGTAAAAATATAGTTTTGATTTCCTGATAGTTAAGTTGTATTCAATTAGAGCAATGACTTAAACATAATTTTGTTTGGATTGCATCTTTAATATTTTTTTATTGGCCCAAAAATTGTTTCCTACATTAATTGACATGATGACAGAATTATAAACTTTAACACCAATTTGAAATAGGATGATCAAAGGTTATTAAGACAACCAAGGATGAAGAATGATATGCATAATGAAATAACATTAAAGCCAAAATCCACAGGTCATCAACTTTTAATTTTAGCAAAAGAATCAATCATTTTTATGTAAAAATGGAAAACACATTTTTTTTTCATTCCAAATGATAGTTTAACGGTCATTTGAATTTGAAATTTTATAACAAAAATAGTGAACAAACATGATCAAGTTCAAAAAAAGAAAATCAAATATATATCACACTTAACAAAATTTTAATCACACATAAACCAATAATTAAGCAAATTAAAATAAAAACAATGATAGAAATCACCCAAAAAAAGTAATTGGACCACAAGCAAGTACAAAGAGACTTGTCCCCCAAAAATATCATGTGTGAAGTACTCGTAGAATACACATCTAATGAGCATTCAAACAAAAATTTAAAAGAGTGGAATTCATGGTGCAAAATCCAATGTCAATAAGTTTTACATGTCAAATAGATCCTATTTATAGCGCACAAAAAATTCATAATAAAGCATTTTTGAATCTATCAAAACATAATCAAATATAATATATTTTAATACATCCTTTATGAATAGCAGCATCAACTCTTTCATAAAAAAAAATTCAATTCTCAGTTTAATATTCCAAGCAAGACCAAAAAAGTGAAAAATAGCAAACAAAGTTGGCAGAGCCAAGAATCACATGCAATAAGAGGTAGTACAGCAGGGTTAGCGAGATTGGAGAGGCAATAAACAGCATAACTAGTAGCCCACAAAGATGGCAATAACCAGAATAGCAAAAAAAAATGTAAATGTAAGTAAAAGGAAATTAAATAGTGGGAAGTAGAGAAAGGAGTGAATAGCGGGAAAACAGAATAGAGGGAAGTAGTGAAATCTGAGGCTATAGTAACAATAGGAAGGCAATGAATTGTACAAGAAGCCACAAGTAGGAAGTAGATAATAGCATCAGTAATAGTGGGAGAAAAAAAGCAGGGAATAGAGGAGTGGGTAGTAGGATAAGGAAACCAAAACTCAACAATAAGAGACCGGGCACATTTGTCCAGCAAAAAGTTATCTTTCCAACTCTTCTCATCACAACAATTGTTAAATTAAATATGAACTTCAATGGGCTTAAGTAGAAACCTCAAAGTAATAAAGTAATCCTATTAAAATACTCAACAAATTACTAGATAACACATCCCATCATCTAGGATCATCACATATACATGTTTTCTCACACACACGCAAGAAAAAAAAAATCAATATACATGATTTGAATATCAATTGAGTATAAACTTCAAATTTGCAACACAACCTCTTAGCAATATAAGAATAGAGTACGTTTGTTGCAGACCTAACATTAATGGAGATTCATGTGTTAGCTCTTTTTACTTAAAATAAAAGTAGACCTTAATTTGCACAGCAAAAGATGTTGAATGTGTAAAGGGAGAGACACCAGAGAGAAAGGCCATTTACCTGCCAACAACAGAAAGTGCATATTTCTGTCCTATAAGGAGGTATTCTACAATCATTGTAAAAACAACAGTAGTGCGCCTGAGGGTAGTGTACATGGGAACATTCACTCCACGTATAGACTCCATCCCAGCAAGCTGTTCACAGAGGAGACAATGGGTCAAACTATTTCAAAATACAATTCGAATAGATTTTGTAGCAACAAACAAACCATGTATAGCAAATATGCCAATGAAAGGGGAAGAGTATGCAACAGTGTCTTTGGAGGAACAAAGCTTCCGGGCTCAGCTGAAGGCCAAGAATCACCAGCAATGAAAGTAATGATCTTTCGGCGTTTCAATATATAAAGAAGGAAGGTTGAGCATATCATCTATAAAGAGGTCAGAATAAAAAATCAAGAGTTAAAAAAACGACAAATAAAAAGTTTAAAAAAAAAAATCTAACCTCAAGGAAAATATAGGATAGTACAAATATAACTGAATCTTTAGATAAAAAATGCGAAAAGAAGATTTACATACATATCGCACAATTCTTATGCATTTAAATATCAAACACCTAAAGTCATTAATCTACTTATCTAATATTTTCCTATGCTTGAAAAAGTGCATTTTACTTTTAAAAGGTGAGTGATGATAATACTTTTGATGTTATTTTGAAGATCGAGATGCTATATATGTAAAAATTGAAATTTAGGTGTTAGATTATAAATACAAAAGAATTGTGTGGTATATATGTAAATCCCCTAAAATGGAAAAGGTTTGAGTGTTAACAAGCTTTGAATAAGTAGTGTCTGTTGAAGTTTAAAGCTTATTATAACTTCGAATAAAAAGACAAGAATAAAAGCAAGAGTTAGAAAAATAAAAAATAAAAAGGAAAAAAATAGTCAGCAGCACTTGCAACTGCAGGGAACCAATCAAGAATCAGGTAAACATGAAATCCTCTTGGAAAATAGATGGCAGCGACTATATAACTGACTATATAACTGAATCTTGAGGGAAAAAAAAAAAAAAGTAAAAGGTTTGATTGTTAACAAGCTTCGAATTAGTGCCTATTGATGCTTAAAGTTTATTATAGCCGTTGTATGCAAGCCATTGCAAAGAGGTGGTATATATGTGATAAAGATTATCAAGCTATGCATTTAAATTAAGGGTCGTGAGAAATAAATTGGGAACCACTTTGTGTGTTTCAAAATAAGAATCAAGAAATAATGTGAGTGAGGAAGTAACCTGTAAAAGCGTGATGACATTAGCAGATGGAAAATTATATGAAGACAAAGCTGCTTTGTTGAACATCACCAGAAGTACTGCAAAATGCAAATCAATCATTATGACAAATATGGTTAAAATGCAAATAGGATACCCAATACAAAGTTAATCCATTGCTCTCTGTGATTAGTAAGAAGTTTAAACCTTAGTAATAACAATGATGTAATAACAAAAAATATAAATGGGAAATAAAATAGCTACTACTTTCCCGTAGTTATAGAAACACAAGAGTTGCAAATGAATTATATTAGCTTCCTTCAATTAGAACTATATCAGTTATGAAAAATAATACATTTGGGAACATTTTTTTTATTTTTGAATATCCTTTGTAAGCATCTTCATGTTGAATACAAAAAATATAAACTCAATGTTGAATCTTGATATAATATTATTATAATTAAAAAATCATTGCATTGGTCCACAATTACTTCTAATATAGAGTCTTCTTTAATAGTGTCAACATACTTTTAACACATAATTTTATCCCTTAATGAACACCTAATCAAATCTTATGGTATTCAATCATATCTTCTCAAGATCAATAAAAAACATATAAAAAAATATTTTTCTATTGTGAACTTTTTTATTAAATTTCATAACACAAATGTTGCTTGAATAATAGATTTTCTTGGCATAATAAAAAAATTGTGTCTAGAACCTAACATAATTTTTCAACTATCTCTTCTCAAAATTAATTTGATAGCTTTTAATCCAACTTGAATAGGTAAGCATAAATACATTTATAATATCCTTCCTGATGGCCTTAAGAGCAATCATCCTATCACTAACTCTTCTCAAGTCAACAATTTTTTCAACTCATTATCCATGATTTTCTCAAATTATGTCTATTGTTAAAGTTTTCAACATGCAATAACTTATAGTATTCTACTTAGCATTCCTTAATGCTCTTGGATTTTTCCTTTTACATGCATTTTCTCAAAAACAAGTACTATTTTTTTTCCAATCATTGTTCATACCAACCCTCATCTTCCCAGTCAAAGTTCAAAAATTCTATACATCTAATCTAATCTTAGCTTTAAATTTAGTCAATCCTTGCTCACTTTTCAGCTTTCACCACAACTGAGCTAATTGTGGCAATACTTAGACAACAATGTGGGTTAAGTTGTGGCATATCACTAATGGGTAACTTCCTGGTAAATCATTGCCTACTTCTCACTATAATAGGATTAGGTTGTGATGCATTGCTTCTAGTGAATATCATCGCAGTACAAAATTCTAATTTGGGTCATTTATTAGGGAAATTTACATACATACCACGCAATTCTTCTGTATTTACATATTTCACACCCAAACTTCAATATTTACAAAACTAGCACTTTCCCTATGCTCAAAAAAGTGCATTTCACTTGAAAAAAGTAACAAAGAGTGGTATTTTTGATGTAATAATAAAGATTTATGTGCTATTTAAATAAAAATTAAAGTTTGGGTGTGAAATACGTAAATGCATAAGAATTGTGTGGTATGTATGTAAATCCCCCTTTTTAGTTTTGTACAAGTTTATGATCCAATATTGACTTATTATCAACCCTCAACCCATCTCAAGAGGGAGCTTCAGATTAAAGATGGTGGCTTTAGCTCTTTTATATTTACAGTTTTAAGTTTGAAGATTGGCATCAGATAACACCGAAACCGTGCCTGATATTCTCATCTTACTGTGCATCGCACAGTTACAATTGAACCTCACTCTAATACTCACATTTTTGCACTTATCATATGCTTAACAAATAACAAATAGAACTGTCATTCAAGTCCTCCTTTCAACTACAAACTTGTAGAGTTTTGGTTAAACATAACATTTGAGCCGAACGCACCTGCTCGCCTCCATAGATTGATCTGCACTAAAAAAATTTTAAAAAAAACTTTTTTTTTGCAGAAATTAACGATTTCATGCTAGTAACTCCCAAATCCATATCAAATAAAAATGATAGTCAAAATAAACAGATCAGGAAAAGACGAGAGGGGGGGAACAAAGGCACAGAAGGAAAAGCTAACCTGCACAAAGCATGTAAGAAAGGGCAGCGCGGGCGCCCCTCTTGGTCATGCCGGAGCCCTTGAAGAGGCTCTCATCACCGGAGCGCGGAGGATCAACTTCCGGCAGAAGCAAGCTCTTCTCCTGAAAGGAGGGGGCCATCTAATCCCTCACCGATCTCCGACCGCCGCCGATACCTCTCAGCCTCCTCGCCCACGATTTTGTTGTTTTGTTAAACCTGTACGCGTCAACCGTCTTCGTTCTCAACTATCCAAACTCCAAAGGGCAAGATTCCTTTTTATCCTTCTCGGCTGTGTTGCGTTATGGAGCATCTTAGGAGATCAGGGTAAAGAACTGAGAGGGCGCCGGCGAAGACCCGAGAGAGACTTCGTCAGCAGGGAAAGTTGGGCAGGCCATAAACGGGATTTGAGAAGAAGAAGAAAGCCGGTCTAAAATGGCTGCTAGACGTGGGAGTAGTCGATAATTAGTAGTATTAAGTTTTTTTAAAAAAAATCAAATTTTAATACAAATATTCCAAATTTTCAATATTTAAAACATAATAAAATACTACAATATACAAACTTTTATATTTATATAAATAATATTTAACTTTTTAATATTACAATAAAAATAGTATCACTAACAATTTTTATTAAATTAAAATGCACCTTTTCATCTATAAAAATTTGATATATTATAAATATAAAATAAGACTTTTACATACACATCTTATTCTTCTATATTTATAAATTAATCACCTTCAATCTTAATTTTTTAAATTTAGTTTAAAATATTAAAATTCATAACAAAAGCTCAACTCATATTTTCCATTTTTATAAAATTTTAAAAAATTTGATCGTGGCACATGCAAATACATTAGTCTAGATAGTTCAAAAAAAAAATATAGTGGTTAAATTGTAAATACACATATATTAGATGGTTGATTTGTAAATTTCTCATATAAAATTTTATATATTAGACATATAAATACATAAAAATTGTGTGATATATATATATATATGTAAATCTCCTATTAAAATAATAATAATAGATATCGTGCATGTCTATTATGTGACATGGATTAGGTTGGTTGTAATCTTACCATTGTAGATTGGACCATAGTTTTCTCATCTAAGCATCTCCTTAGTAAGAGTCTGTTTGGGACGGCTATAATTTTTTGAAAAATTAGTTGTAAAATTATTGTAGAAAAAATAACTTTTAATATATATATATATATATATATATATATATATATATATATATATATATATATATATATACTTATATATTACATTATATATACAATGTTCATTTCACTTTAAATAAAGAATATTAGTAATATTTCTAATGTGGTTTAAATATTTAAAATATATAAATTAACTTTTAAATATATTTAAAAACATATAAAAATATAACTAATATAAGTAAATCCCATTTTTCTAGGTCTACAAATGAATCAAATGTTTGACAAACTACTTGTGACTCGGCTCAGTTTGAGTTTGTTCATGATCGTTTGATTAACTAATCCAACAACTTCAACACTTTTGTATATACTCGATCAAAATGAACAATCTTGAATAACTTGTTGTTTGATTCATTTATGTTCATGAATGATGTTTAAAGCTCTTTAAAGAGCTCGATTATGGCTCAATTACCTCTCCATTAAGGCTTGTTTGTTAATAGTATTATCTAAATTTTTATTTTTTTAGGCATAATAAGGTTTAATTGATATAATTCGTGTATATTTCTCAATAAGATGCTCTCCAATAAGCTCGATTAAAACATAATTAAAAATCATTTATTATACTAAACAAGCTGCTCATTAATAAGCTCGATAATCTAATTTAAACTAAACTAGTGAACAAACTTAAATCGAGCTCAAACTTGATAGTAGCAAACAAGCTCAAGCTTAAACACTATCATAAAAAAGCTTAAATCAAGCTCGAGCTCGATAATGATAAACAAGCATTAACTCAAACATGCATATGCTCGGCTCGACTGAGTTCATTTGTAGCCAAATTTTTTCTAAGAAAAATAATAAATTAAAAGTAAAACTAGTTTACAAAAACTAAATAAAATTATAATTCAATTAAGTAAAATTGAATGTTTTTATTCTAGCTTTGATTTTGGAACTATGTGGCACTATGCCAAATAAAAATTGCATAAAACCCTAATCGATACAATCATATACATGGCTTGATGGAAATAATATAATTATAATTAAAATAACTTGAATTCAAAATTCATTTTCTTCATAAATATGCTTCAAAATAAATGCAATTAATAGAACTTAATTTAATTTAATTTTCATATTTTTTTTTTGTTGACATGCACTCCAAAGTCAATCATAATATACTTATTTAGTTGCTCCAAAGATGGTATTAACATTATCATTTTAGAGATTTACACAAACATCTTAATTTTTTTATATATTTACATATCTAACATCTAAATTTTTTATATCTATTCATATAAGATACTAAATTCATTTTTTATATCATTTAGATTTTAAGATGTTAAATAAATAAATATAAAAAACTATATATTATATGCAAAAATATATATGATTATTATAACAAATTAGAGTTTAAGGTGCATTTAGAAAAGCATTTTATCTATAGTGCGATTCAAATTATACTGCTCAAACATTTGAGGAGCAGTGATGAAACTACGACAAAATTTCATTTTGAAAAATCTGTGATAAAAAAATTATTTTTATCAACCAAATATGACTACATGCAGTGATGACCAAAAACCTAAGGTTTGACTTTTTTTAAAATAAAAAAACTTATATACTCGCCGCAGCCTCTTCATATATCAGCTTCTTCAACAGAAGCTCATCATCAATTTTTTTCATGTAACTACAGCTATTCTAAACAAACTCTCAGTATTCAACATTGAAAAATTTTATTTTGCTGAATAAAAATAGAGAATTCAACAGCAATACAAAGGATTTATAAAAAAAAATCAAAGAAATACTCCAAATTTTAGTGAAAACTAATGATTCTTGAGTTTTAAGTCTGAAAGCAAACCAAACATCTTTAAAAGATGAGGTAGATCCCTAACAGTTGTGCCAGCTAGGCCAATGTGTTTTTTTTTGGAAGACGAGGTAGATCCCCAAAAAAATTTGTTAATAAGTTTTAATTGTTTATTTAATAACAGAAGTGATAGGCACAATAGTGGAGAGTAGATAAAGAGACAAAGAGCAAAGAATACTTTTGATTAGGATAAGAGAATTCAACAGCAATACAAAGGATTTATAAAAAAAAAATAGAGAATTCAACAGCAATACAAAGGATTTATAAAAAAAAATCAAATAATTTATTTTCTTCCTTTTCTAACTAAATAAAATAGAAAGTACAGAGCATAATTTTTCTTCAGCCTTTGCTGTAGTGTTTTCAGTTCAAAGGGAGAGTAACAGCAGCAGCACTGTTGTCTTCTTCACCGGGGGACTGCAAAATCTGAGGGCATTGAGTTACAGGAGAAGGTTAGAAAGCCTAATTAATATATAATAAATTTTTTATTGTTTATTAAAATAATAATAGTAATATAAAATAGAAGAACTTATAGACATAGCACATAATTCTTATATATTTACATATCTAACACAAAAACTTTACATAAACGGCACCAAAATAATGCACCTTTTGATTTTGATGTATATGAAAAGTTTTATAGTTGTAAATATCAAATTTTAAGTATTAGATATGTAAATATATAAGAATTGTGTGCTATGTATATAAATCTTCCTATAAAATAACATAAAATTTGATTTTATGTACATTGAATATAAATAATAGCATAAGTTATAACAAAAAAGAACAGAAAAATATATTGCAAGTTTGTAGGAAATTGAATGACCCACCCAAATAAGGACCAGATCTCGCATTCCTGACACAGTTCAGATTCAGAAATTTTTTAATTCAATTATTTTGATACATCCTTTAAAAATTAATATATATTAAATATAAATTTTTAAATTTTATTTTTTACTACAAATATAATAAAATACAAATCAATATATATTTAATATTTTATAGTAAAATTTTACAAATTTAAAATAAACATATTATAGTATTGTTATAAATAATAAAATCATCATTTTCATTAAACATAATGCTCTAAATTTTATTATATATATATATATATAAATCTATAAATAATTACATCTATATGAAAACTTTAATAATGAAAAAGCGAAAAAATTCAAGCTCAGATCCAAAAGCAATTTAACTCTCAAAACGCATCATCGATCAGATCCTCGTATCATATCTGTTTTAATCGATTTTATTGTTCAATATTTTATTATTTACTTCATTTTCTTACAACTAGATATTTTTGTTATTTTATTGTTCCTCTTAATACTCTTGTAATCTTTTACAGATTCTTTGACTATATATACATTTTATTTACTGGTTTTCCTTTTTTTTCGTTAAAATTATTCTCTATTTATTTTTAAAATTTTGTGTCTTTGACTAATATAATTTAAGTGATTTTCACTCTAAAACGTCTTAACCTAAATTTCAAATTTTTTTGCATAATGGTCCTTTTTGTTACAATCTTAAGGATGAAAAGGGCTATGTTGTAATTACAAAATTTGTAATTTTTTATCTTTTATAGTTAATGCAAAATACAAGTTTTAAGGATGACCCAAATAAGGAGTTTGTGAGCTTCCTCGACAATATATGTTATATTGTGGACTGACCAAGTGTCTTCAAGTTTCTATAGATAGGTAAGACTAGAAGAGAAGCCAAGATGCTTAAATCATGCATTGAAGACAATGCTGCGTAAGAGGTGTTTTATATAAATATTAATTATCTCTTGGTCTTTAGTGAAAAAAGCGAAGCCAAATTGCTAAGAAAATTTTAGAACACTTAGGGGTCATTTAGATCACTTCTATTTTTTATTTTAATTTTATTTTATTTATATTTTGATTTAAGATAAAATATATTTGAAAGTGATAATTATTTTTAAAATAGTGTGAACACCTAAATATTTTAAGTATTTTAAAAAATAATAGATTTGTATTTAAAATAAAAATACTTGAAAAATATACTATACAAACATATTTTTAAAATTAACATAAAAATAAAAATAAAAATAAAAAATACAAACAAAATTGGTCTCGAACAAGCCCTTGGGATATTTAAAAAAAAATGTATTTATGATGTTTAATGTAGACAAAGAGATGCACATAGTTCATGTTTCTAATTATTTAGTCCCTCAAAAGTGCTTAAAAAATTTGTTTAGACCATCTTTGTAGTTGAAAAGATGACTAATCAGTCTTGAGTGTTCAAGTTTTATATTGTGATCTCTATGTTGTTTTGGATTCTACTTGTTCCAAGTAAAGGGTCTTGAGGGTTAGTTGTATGCCTTAGAAAAAGATCAATCTCTCTTGGCTGAATAGAGGCACAAGCTTGAATAAATTTGCGGCTGGCTAAGCTGATTAATGGAATCCCCAAGAGGAGAATGGGGAGTGAAGTGGGCATAGTGTTGAGGTATAGCCAACCACAAAGAATCTTTAGTCTTCTTTTATGTGATTTACTTTCTCCATTTTACTAGCAGCCATCACTCTCAGATGCATTGATAGCATCATTCCACACCACTCTTGAGTGTGATTTCATGTTATTTTTTATGTATTTTTCATTGAAACTTCTGATATTATGTGTTCCCAAGACCTAAAAGTGGTATATAAGTCTGTGTGTTGTAATTAGTTCGGTTAATAAGGACTTTTAAAATTATTGATAGAATCTTCAGTTCTAATCCCAACTATATCATAATAAAGTCTCACCTTTTAAATTTGTGGGAACAAAAAATGGCATCAAAGTCCAACTCTCTTCAAGAAGCTAATATCCTCGAGAGAACCTATTGCATACTCTTTTGTGAATATCATTTGTTAACCTCCCACATTTTAATGGTTTTCATTATAATTATTGGAGGAATTATATGTTTATTTATATTAGGGGAATTAATATTGAGTAATAGTGAGGGGTGGTTAATGAGTATAAAATTATGATAAAGATGGAGGAGAGCAAGACAATGCCTACCATTTGTTGAACTCAGTTGAGAAAAGACATGACAGCTACATCCCAAAAAGCATAGTTATATTCATGGCAATTTAGCTCCAAGTAAATTCAATTATATTGGTAATCTCAAATTAGTTGTGATGTTTAGACGAAACTCGAGGTTATTTATGAAGGGACCAACCAAAAAGAGAGTCCAAGATCACTATTGTCATTCATGGTTCTAAGCTCTTCAAGATGTTGAATGATTATCAAGAAGATTTACTTGTTGCACCACATCACCAATAGTCTTGCTTCTTTGGAAAAAAGTTCTAGTAATGAAGAGCTTGCAAAGAAAATACTTTGGCTCCTATTAAAAGATATGATACCAAGTCCACAACAACTGAGGAGGCTCGTGATCTTTCCTAATTTTAGTTTGGATTATCTGTTGCTAAGACACTAAATTAAGTCGATGAGAAGAAGAAAAAAATGATGGTTCGAAAAAAAAAAGGTTCTTGCTTAAGAACTAGCCCATCACCATCATTTCATGAGGCTTCCTTCTATAGTCAAGAAGAACCAAATCAAGAAATCTCCTTCATAGCTTGGCAATTCAATGAATTATGAACTTTTCAAGATACCTTTCGAGAAGATGCTTCAAAAGCAAAAAAAAAAAAAAAAGAGATATTACAAAAACAACAATAAGGGTTCCTCGATAAAAATAAGAATAAACTTACATATTATAAATGTAAGAATCTTGGTCACATACAATATGAGTGCCAATTACTCAAAAAGAGAAGAAGAAAGCACTACAAATTTGGTGCAACAAGAATAACTATTCATGTAAGGAGAACCAAAAAAGTTGCCTATCTTTACCTCGTGGTATAAGAATATAATAATAACAAAACAATTGTGCCTTGATATTGCCTTGATATCAAATCCAAAAGTGATACTTGGATACTGAATGTTCACACCATATGACTAAAGATAATTCCAAATTCATTCTGTTGGAATGAAGAGAAAATTGAAATGTAACCTGATGACAACATTGAAGAAAAAAATCAAAAGTGATGCAGATGTTAGGAAGGTTGTGATGTTTGGATGAAACTAGAGATTATCTATGAAGGGACCAACCAAATATAGAGTCCACGATCACTATGCTCATTCATGACTTTAAGCTCTTTGAGATGTTCAATGATCATTAAGGAGATTTTTACTTGTTGCACCGCATCACCAATAGTCTTATTTCTTTGGAAAAAGTTCTACTAATGAAGATCTTCAAGGAAGGTACTTTGGTTCCTATTAAAAGATATGACACCAAGTATTAAAAATTTCATTAATATCAATGGTTGTCTCATCAATTAGAATAATACCATCATTAAGACACTTCATTTTGAATACCCTTTGCAAGCATCTCTATAATAAAGATAAAATTATATGGACTCAATGTTGATTCTTGATGTAGATCTACAACAATGGAAAACTCGGATCACTCCATAATTACCATTGACACTTCAATATCTCATCATGCATATCTTTAATAATGACAACATATCTTTGAAACATAAATTTATGCCTTAAAACATATCAAGTCAATTCTCATGTTACTTAATCATATCCATTCTCAAATTTAATAAAAAACATATAAAGACCTATTCTTTGTTCAATATGCCATTTCACTAATTATCTTAACATAAAAATTACTTTCATAATAAATCATCTTAGAATATATGTGCAATTACTTGCCCCCATAGATTTCATTATATGACTTAAAGCATTTTATTCCTTCATAACTAAACAATCTTGAACATTACCTTTGTTCTCAAATATTGATACTAAAATTCTTCTTCTACAATCATTTGATATCTTCATAGTCTTCAAAACTCTACTAAAATGATGTGTTAGATAATTCATTGTAATATATCCCATAACTACTCAAATCTCAACTAGCATCTCATTTTGAAAGTCTTACTTTTTAGCATCAATTTCAAAGCAAACTCGACTCTACTATTTCAGATCAATCTATAAGATACTTTAGTATATTGTTTGTCATGCTCTTGTAAAAAAAATTTCTTTCCTAAATCTCTTAAGTAATTCTCAAAGCAATATTTTCATGATGTTTTCATCTTTAACCAAGAATATATTATCTTCACTTTAATATATATATAATTGATCAAAATCCAAAGATTTCTTATTTATTACCTATATATATATATGTATATGTATATATAAACAAATCGATATATAGATAGATAGATAGATAGATAGATAGATATAGATATAGATATAGAAATAGACAAACAAATATATCCCTGTATTATTCATTAATGTCCAACCTATCATATAAATCATCAAAAGTTGTGTATGTTGCTTTACTCATTATCCTATTTACAAAACTTCTGACTTTTTATAATCATTATAAATCTCAATTTTGTAACTTTTTAAAAGCATACTCTTTTCCTGAATAATATTTGCACCTCCTTGCAACATCATCAAGTTTCCTTATAAGCATACAATCCATTTCAGGACTCTTAAATAATTTCTATAGCAATCCTCTTTATGGAACTAGCCATCTTATCCCATAGCAAGTTAGGCTCAACAAAGTATTCAAATTTGGCTCTCTTGGTAACCCTATCTTAAAAAATTAATAAATTCTCATATTTCAAATTTTGCCACTGATCCTAATGCCATAATTTATTTTGATTATTTTCTTTATAAGCCTAAGATAACCATAACTATTACCTTACATTGTGTGATCGTGTTTTCTCATAGAAGCATCTTACATATCTTTGCAAGATAATTTTTATTTCCTTCTTAATAAGAAGAAATCCATTTGTGATATTTGGTATCCACTTCCATAAGCAACCAGTCTTTATCATAAGTATGTATTTACTATGGTAAGATCATATACTACTATGAAATAAAGTAAAATAATAAAAGAAAACCTTTCTAACTGAATTTTTATCTCATATTCCATAGCCACTTTTCTTGCAGTTCATGCTAATAGAACATATTTGCCCAATTAAATCAACTCTAATAAATGCAATTTCTTCAATAAATATATGTTATAATAATTCATTCATTTATACCTAAAAGTTGTTTTTGGAATTATCTTCTAAAATAACTTGAGGAATATAAGCACCGACAACATTCATAATATAGACCTAGTCTAAGTCCTATGAAATGAACAAAGAATCGAGAGAAATCTTGAAAAAATCCACTTACAATTGAGACGATGATGTGATTGAGAGTTGAGAAGAAGGGTTGATGCAAAAATAGGTGAGTGATTGTGGAATCTTACAAGATCAACAAGGCTTGAGATGAGGTTGAGAACTGGTAAGGTTTTTGCACGATTGTAGAATCTTGCTAAAATCTTGCAAGGTTCTTGACACAAGGTGGAGTCAACTTACAAAAGGAGTAACAGATACATCTATTTTTAGTGGAGTAATACAAATGACAATACACATGTGGAAGGAGTGCGTGGTTTCTTGATCTTGAGTGACAATGACAATGATCTGATCCGGAATCCATGAAGGTGAAATAGATATCTTAACTAAGGTTAGTAAAGATTTGGCGAAAAAATAATTGAGAGTACTACAATTTCTCAATAAGAAGATGAAGATGATGCCATGAAGGCACCAATGTTATGATCTTGGATCCTAATTTGAGTGATTCAATCTACTTAATTATGTCAAAAATTAAAAAAAGAAATAAAAAAGAAAAAAATAGTAAAAACCTTCTAAATTAGGAGTATTTGTAGCAAGCAAGGCTAACTCATGCTAACTAACAAACTAACCATCCTCATCAACATCAATTACAACAAACCCACTACTAACTAACCAACAACCAACCAAATTAGACTCACAATACATGGAATCCAAGATTTTGAATTAAGTATCAAGTAAATATGAGATATTAAATTAAGTGATTATTCCAAGATCTTCAATCAAGTATAGAATGGAAGGAAGATCATAAATGATGATAAGATATTAACGAAAATGGGGTGGGTTCAGAGGAGGAAGGCGATAGTACCATAATCTTATCAATTCCAACCTCCGACTGTTTTATATGATGCAAAACAACTATATACAATTATTTCTTTGAAAACAACATCCAAGCATTGCATACATTGCATCCGTTTGCATGCAAGTTGGGGTACCTTCTACTCTTCTTTATCATATGAGCTCCATTTTAATCTTGCAATTAGCAACATATTTCAATTTCAGAACATCATTTAATCCAAAATTTCCATCAGAAAACCAGTTTTGAACTATCTATCAGTCTCCCATTGAGTATATAAACAATCAACATCATCAACTAGCTTCTTTTGATCTCCATCTACTTTAGTCTATTATCTAAAGTAATCAAGATGCTACTTTGCAAGATCTGATTGTTAAAATCCATATAGATGCTCTAATTCAAACATATTACATGCAATAGCCTATTTAATAGATTGAATATCAATGGCCAACATTCATATTATAATAATATTCTATAAATGAAACAAAAAAGAGAACTCCAAAAAAACCTTTGTTCAAGTTCAATCATCTAACAATTTTCTTGAATTTAAACAATTTCTTGTTTATTTAACAAGCCCATATGCGAACAAAATCTTGTTCGATCGTGTTTTGCTAGATAGCAACTTGACTATATTAGTGTACATAATTCATGAGTGTTTCTGCATTGTACATATAATTTGTTTATATTAATATCCACATATTTATATTTATATGAATATATGTATGCACATTTGTAGACATGTATATTTTATAATTTAGATATGACTTTCAGGTTGCGCAAACAGTTCATACTTGCAATTCAAGTAAGTTAGACGGGCACCAACAGAAAAAGTTGGCTCATTTGTTTAAAAACCCAAACTGAACATCACTCAAGGCATACTCAACCTCCACTCATTACACCCCCAGCCAATGTCGACGTTCACGCCTCATCAGTATGAGATCAACAAGCAAAACCGATAACAAAACGTTTTCAACAAACTCTTGATAAATATGGCATAAAAAAAATTGTCACCTCGAGAAACCCAGCTCCAGCAGGAGGTGTGAACAGCTATGTTTGATATCAGACGGGCGGACGCCGTGGCGCTGTGGAGAGGCCTCAGTGACTCCACACCTCCCAGAGCCGATGCGAGAGGTCTAGAAAAACACGAAAAAATGGACCCTAAAACCCTAATAGATGATAAGAGGAAGGAAAGAAAGGGGATAGCCAGCCGAGTATCAATTGTCAGCATCTCACCTGGACGCTACAACGGGCAGTCTTCTTGAGATTGTGAGCCTGGGAAACACGGCTATTGGTCGAGCGCCGATAAATCTGGTGCCGGCCACAACGGAACGGCAGATCGAAGACATTTTAGCAGTTCTGCGACTTTCTTCCTCAGCTTGGATTCCGACTTTTCTTAAAACCCTAGACCCAGCAGACCTCAAAACATTATTTTTTTTTTTTTATTTAAATAAATATTTAAATATATAAAAATTATATGATCTCTCTCTCTCTCTCTCTCTATATATTTTTTCAAATAATGATTTGGGGAGGTTTAGCGTTTAGGGTGGGTTTTGAGTTTATTTAAATTTATCAAATGTTTGGTTATTCAAAAGGGGTGTAATTTAAATGTAAATATAAAATTTTTTTAGTGTTTGGTATGTGATAAATTAATTCAGTATAAAGTTTTTACGGTATTTTAAATTATTTCCGAGCTATTCTCCTGTAAATGGAATATCCAAATTGAGAAATTAGAAGTCACGCGGTTGAAGCGTATGACCTTCTCCATAACCTTCACACAAAAATACATAGATCCTCCACTCTGCGAGAACTGAGCTGCAGAACCCTGAGATCAAACTTCATCCTATTGCGTGTGCCAGCGAGAGGTGGGATCACCTGGAGATTGTGACGGAGAGCCCGACCACTGCTGAGCGCACGTCTTGAGTCTTCACTTCTTGAGATTTCTCGATCATTGGCGATTCTTGCTTTCAAGGTGTGGAGCTTCTTGATTTTTTTCCAATAAATTTAAAAAATTTTCCCCAATTGCTTTCTCCAATAAATTTCAATTTTTTTCCCCAATTGCTTTCTACAATTGCTTCTTGATTTTTTATTTGTATCTTGATGAAATTTAGAGTGTATATTTAAGTTTTTATGTTTGTTTCATACATATTATGGAAGAAATGTTAGTTTAATTTTTAGAATAATGGAAAATTTCAGGATTATGGAAAATTTGATGATGATATACATATATTGCTTTGTAAGAATAATGGAAAATTTCAGGATTATGGAAGAAATGTTTGATTAATTTCTGCTCATTTGATGCTTAGCAATAAAATTTAAAAAATCTTATTAAAACACTTCATTGTTACAATATCCTAAGTTATTGTATTTATTTATGTATTTAAACTAAAAATATATTTTTATCGACTATCACATTAGTTTCTAATTTAATTTATTGGATTTCAACCTCCGTTTTCCATATAAGGTTGATTATATCAATTGACCTTATTTGTGTTGGAATTAGTCTATGCTCCTATAAGTTTCTTTGTGATAATGTGGCTTGCTTACATGTAATTTATGGGAATCCCTTGTTGATGTTGATCAAAGACTAGAAGACAAGGAGTTTATCATGAGGTGACAGCCCTTTAGCATAGAATGTGAAGAATTTTATTTTCAAGTTATGTTAAGTAGTTTTTTTTTTATATTCTAATTTGTCTTGCCATATTATTCTTAATTGTAATTTTAAATCTTTTGGCTGTTAGTGGTTGGTTGTATGTTGTTAAGAGTATAATAACTATGGAAAGATGGGGTGAGAAGTTAGAAAGTTGGCAAGGAAGCTAAAATAGAGAGCTCCCATTGAGTGTGCGCCATTTTCTTCTTTGTTGGAGTTATGTTTTTTATTTTTTGTATGAAGAAGAATAATCTTTTGTTATAAAGTGAAAATTCTTATTATCATCCCTTCTTATTTTGTGTCTACAATATTGTTCATTTTTCCACCTCAACAATTTGTTCTAAAGTAGGGGAGTTAACTTAAAGGATAACATATTACCTTCAACATACATAGCATCATCTTATGAATTAACTTCCAACATTTACTCAATTTTGTTTGCTAAGTATTCCTTTCTAAGCTATCTTATTTTTTTTCAATCATACACATTTCATTAAAAAATTCTTATAACCTAGTCATACATAATGACATGATCTAGTTATAGTTTAGTTACACTCCTATAATTATACTAACATATTTTCTTGAACTTGATTACATTTTTTTATCAAGCTTAAGCTATCGTTGCCTGACTCTAACAAGGTGGTGCTTTGCTTGATAGTTGTTTTGTTCATTGTTATTAAGATTTAGTTTTAAATAAGAACTATATTTGCATTGCAGGATTATCGTGATAATGTTGCAATCAATCAAATTTTATTTGTTTCATTATGTAGTACTTTTCATGAAAATTATCTTGCTAATTTTTATAATAGTATTATTTAGCTATATACTATTATTTAATATACAATATATAGATTGTTAGGGAAGACATCGAGTTTACATAAATGTTTCATGATATAAAATAAATAATGCAAGAAAATAGTATTCCCTAAAGATTGCTTCACCCAAATATATTAAAAAGAGAAGTCTCAAATCTTCCAAAGCAAATAAGAAAATTAAAAATGTAAATATAGAGTTTTATTAATGAGGCTGAAAAAAATATAAGGAATTCTCGATCCATTCATACATATTTATAAATTTAGTCAAAAAAATTTTGTTCTACCTTACTTTATGTTTAATGTGATGTCCATAGATACAAAAATAATGATTCTCTTCTTCTATTTTTATTTTTTTTTATAATTCCTTTGTTTCTCAACTAATTTGATGGCTTTGTTATTCTCCTAAACACTTTTTCTTATTTTTTGAGGATCAGCTTAGTGAATATCGTTGTAAAAATCAATGACTGACACATCTGAAGAGGGTGAAGGATGATCCTCTGATTACGATGAGTTTTCAAATGATGTTGAGATCAATGAAAATCAACTTGCTTCAGCCATTCATATCTGCATTGCTGGCTCAATCACTATTATATATGTTTTATTGGATTCACTAAGGAGAGATCAATAAAGAATTAATCCTGAGTGAAATATTCAGTGTGAAACATATCTTTTTAGATTATATCATGGATCCGATTCAGATTACGTGAATATGGTTTGAATGAAAAGAACACCTTTTTTCAAATTATGCAATTTATTTCGCACAAGAGATTTACTTGTAGACACACTTAATGTAAAAATTGAAAAACAAGTTGTTATATTATTACATACCCTTGGGCACAGTGTGTGAAATCGGGTCATTCGATTCAACTTTCAATGATCTGGAGAAACTGTGAGTAGGTACTTTAATGTTGTATTATAGAGTTACGTCATGAGATGATAAAGCGTGCGACATTAGAAACTTCACATAAAATACAATCTAGCGATAGATTCATGTCTTTCTTCAATGTATGATAATGATATTTTATATAAGTATTTTAATGCTCTTACTAATATAACATATTAATTTTAGGATTATATCGGTCCTCTTGATGTAACCCATATTAAAGCTAGGGTTCCTAAGGAGCATGAATTTGCTTTTAGAGGGAGAAAATCTTATCCCACCCAAAATGTGTTTACAGCAGTAGACTTTGATTTGAGATTTATATATATTTTAGCTGGGTGAGAAGGTTCAGCACATGATGCTACAGTACTCCGTAATGTCTTAGAACGACCTGATGGTCTATTTATTCCAGAAGGTATAAAATATTTCTGTCATAAATATCACTTACAATAAGTATTTCACTTATACGAATGATTGATTTACGTTTATTCATATTTACCTAGTGGACGGTGGCTACTCTACTAGGAAGAGTTTTATATCTTCATTTCGTGCCACAATATATCATCTTAAAGAATTCGCTATCATTAGACCAACCAATGCTCAGGAGTTGTTTAACCTTCGACATTCATCACTCCGCTCACAAATGGAGCTTTTTGGTTCTTTGAAAAATCGAGAATTATCGGTGACCCATATTTTTATTACAAACACAAGTTGATATTGTTCTCAGATCTTGTATATTACATAAATAAGGGGTGATGATTTCATTCTTCTGAGGATGAGTGGAGAGCAATATATTAGGCATGACAGGGTTATAGGCAATCTAGTGAGTGGTTGGACAAAAGAGACCAAATAGCTCATGCAATGGAGATGAGCGAAGTTGGATTATAGAAATTTGGACAAATATCCTTTCAGCACATAGTCTATATTTTGGGATGTTATTATTATCCTTTTGTAAATCATATTTCATTAGTCGTAAATATTTTTGATGTTGATTGTTTATCTTTTGGGTGATATATATATATATATGCAATTCCAAATTTTTGTTTTAATTTATAAGAATACCTTATTATCTAATAGCACATATTCAGATCAACATACTCACACATGATTTGTAAAGTTGAAATCCATTATGGTTTTGTATGATAAAAATGCTTTCTTTTATTTAGTATGGGGGTTAAGATTGTCCATTTAACGTAATTGGATAACCATTATATAGAAAAATATTAGTAGTTATATATATATATATTTTTTTCAATTCATATATGTAATGGATGATACACAAATTTATTTATGGGTAGAATAAAACATCTTTCTTTTTATAGATTTATCTTTTTTTGGCATAATTTTTTTATAAGATTATTTTTAAATCATTATAACTACTAATATTTTCTTCTATATAATGGTTATCCAATTACGTTAAATGGACAATCTTCTTCTTAACCCCCCACTAGCTCTACAAAATAAAAGAAAGCATTTTGTCTGAAGTACAAAACCATAATGGATTTCAAGGCTTTTACAAATCATGTGTGAGTATGTTGATGCGAATATGAGAAGTGCTCAAGGCTTCAAAGATACTGTGTAAAAAGGTATTTCTTATAAATTAAAACAAAAATTTGGAATTGAAGTCACACCGGATCAATGCAAGAATCAGATCAGACATCAAAGAAGAATATGAAATCATATCTATGAGCTAAAGAGAAAATCAGGTGTCTTATGATGAAGATAAAAAAAAATGATATTAATGGGACAAGAGGAATATGCATCACATATTCAGGTATTTTTTGTAATATATAGCTTGGCCACATGATATTGCTAAGAAATATATGTTAACTTTTGTACTTCTTGCATTATAGGCTTTTTCAAAAGATGCTGACTTTTTAAATATTTCAATTGTAAATTACAATGAATTGGAGAAAGTTTGTGATGAATGTTATGCCACAGGAGAATGGGCAAAGTCAGGAAATTTTGAAACTTCGTTTGATACTCAACATATTAGTTTAGATGATGACGAGCCTCCAATTTTTATCGAGACATGTACAGATGCATCCCGACCCATTGAGTTTCCTGATGTGGATTTTGCATAGGACTCTACAGAGAAGAAAAAAAGGTCAATACCTTCATCTTCGAAAGGATTTACTAAACACAAGAAAACTAAAAAGAATGAAAGTGATCAATCTCTGCATGATTTATATTCTCATGATACGATGAAATTGTCAAATGCAATTCGAGTTCAACAAGGATTTTAAGAAAAGACAAATGTTCAATGAACTAATGATAGAGCTTTATAGTATTCCAGGTTTTTCTATTGAAAAGATTGACACAATTTATGAGAACTTATCAAAGAATCCTACAATGATTCGATCCTTTCTTTCGAGACCTATAGAATCAAAAGCCAGATGGATGCACAAGTTAGGAAGATGATTCTGTATTTTGAGATTATGTAATTATTGTTCAATCTTTATGTTAAACACTATCTCATGCAACAGTACTTTTTGTAAACTTAAATTTTCTTTTATTGAATGTGGATCTAAGTAATGGTTAATGATATTTGGATGTAATGCACTATGATATTTTGTTGAATATACCAAATTTTGGATGTATGTTTTTTCTATTTTGTTGAGTACTTTAAATTATGAGCAAGTTTATTGTGATATGTTTAATGTACTGTAAAGTACTTTCATTTAGATGACATCGAGGTCTCTCGATTCTGATATATGTGAAATTACATTTGTGACTTATTTTTCCTAATCGGACAATGATTAAACTATGTGATAAGTTATTTTTAATCATTATCGATGTCTTGAACACATTAAGGCGATCGATTTTGTAATCGTAGGATATCTCGATCAATTTTGACTACGATCAACGCGTTTGTTTCAACTTCGATTTGCATGATGTCGCGCTTAATTTTCACCAATTTCTTTATGCATGCGCTCTTATACTTATGGAATTTATTTAAAGGTCAATAATAATTTTTCCTTAGTGTTCTATGATAACATTAACAAGTCTTTATTGTGAAACATTTTCTACAAGAATAGTTTTTCATCTCTTGGCATTTGCTTGTATGATAATATATTTATTTCGCCACCGATCTATACCTTGCTTTTCAATTATCGCCTTTAGGGAAAGCTGCAAAGTAGTTGTTGTAACCATAGCATGTGTTCCTTTTTTAATGATATATTTGTGTTTTTATTTCATTAGACTGCAAAGGTATCTGGAACAACTATCCAATGGATTGATGTCTATGCAAAATGTGTTTGAATGACGCCTGAGTAGTAATCTAAATTATTTATCCATAAAAGCGTTGGTAAAGTTATTCTTTTCATAAATGCATTTTGATGGCTTTATCCCCGGTCGGGTCATATAATTGATGATGCAACCTATGAGTTTGATTGTTTGGCATCTCAACACCGCCTTCTCCATTTTTTTTTTGTCTTTGATCATCAATGTGCCGGGTGCATAGAATAGAATTGAAAGTATCATCTTTCATGGGGGGGTGAGCTTAAGAGCAATGGTCGGTTACCCTACTCATTTGGAGGAAAAGAATTTGAACTATGAAATTAGCCTATGGTACTCAACATATTAGTTTAGATGATGACGAGCCTCCAATTTTTATCGGGACATGTACAGATGCATCCCGACCCATTGAGTTTCCTGATGTGGATTTTAAATAGGACTCTACAGAGAAGACAAAAAGGTCAATACCTTCATCTTCGAAAAGATTTACTAACACAAGAAAACTAAAAAGAATGAAAGTGATCAATCTCTGCATGATTTATATTCTCATGATGGCTGATAGTGTAGCCCAAGTTGCAAATGCAATTCAGAGTTCAACAAGGGATTTTAAGGAAAGACAAATATTCAATGAACTAATGATAGAGGTTTCTAATATTCCAGGTTTTTCTGCTGAAATGATTGACATAATTTATGAAAACTTATCAAAGAATCCTATGATGATTCGATCCTTTCTTTCAAGACCTACAGAATCAAAGCCAGATGGATGCACAACAAGTTAGGAAGATGATTATGTATTTTGAGATTATGTAATTATTGTTCAATCTTTATGTTAAACACTATCTCATGCAAGAAAGCATTTTGTAAACTTAAATTTTTTTTTATTGAATGTGGATCTAAGTGATGGTTAATGATATTTAGATGTAATGTACTATGATATTTTGTTGAATATACCAAACTTTGGATGTATGTTTTTTCTATTTTTTTGAGTACTTTAAATTATGAACAAATTTATTGTGATATGTTTAATGTGCTGTAAAGTACTTTCATTTGGATGACATCGAGGTCTCCCGACTCTGATATAGGTGAAATTACATTTGCGACTTATTTTTCCTAATTGGACAATGATTAAACTATGTGAGAAGTTATTTTTAATCAATATCGATGTCTTGAACACATTAAGGCGATCAATTTTGTGATCGTAGGATATCTCGATCAATTTTGACTACGATTAACGTGTTTGTTTCAACTTCGATTGCATAATATCGCGCTTAATTTTCACCAATTTCTTTATGCATGTGCTCTTATACTTATGGAATTTATTTAAAGGTCAATAATAATTTTTCCTTAGTGTTCTATGATAACATCAACAAGTCTTTCTTGTGAAACATTTTCTACAAGAACAATTTTTCTTCTCTTGGCATTTGCTTGTATGATAATATATTTATTTCTGTCACCGATCTATACCTTCAGTTTTCAATTATCGCCTTTTAGGGGAAAGCCCGTGCAAAGTGGCTGTTGTAACCATAGCATGCGTTCTTTTTTTAATGAGATATTTGTGTTTTTATTTCATTAGACTGCAAAGGTATCTGGAACAACTATCCAATGGATTGATGTCTATGCAAAAATGTGTTTCAGAATCTGACGCTCTGAGTACCTGTAATCTAAATTATTTATCCATAAAAGCAGTTTGTTAAAGTTATTCTTTCCATAAATGCATTTCTGATGGCTTTATCCCTGATCTTGTCATATAATTGATGATGCAACCTATGAGTTTGATTGTTTGGCATCTACTGAACACTGCCCTTCTCCATTTTTTTCTATTGATCATCAATGTGCCAAGGGTGCATAGAATAATCAATTTAGTTGAAAGTATCATCTTTTCATACGGGGGGTGAGCTTAAGAGCAATGGTCGGTTACCCCTACTCATTTGGAGGAAAAGAATTTGAACTATGAAATTAGCCTATCTGTAAGTAGTACAAACCAACCAGCTTCTAGCTTTTAAACACTAGTAAAAGTTTTAATCTTTTGGTAGATTTCTGTATTCCAAAGAGAGTTTTTTTTTTTTTTTGTAGAATCCTTAGTAGCAGCTTGCGAAGGCAACTTCATGACAGTGAAGATACTTTCTTATTTCTTGTATCTTAGATGTTTATTTATATATGTATTGGCAGGCATTGTTGTTCACAATTTGCATTGATGGCAGTGTCTACTATTGTATAGTAATTATGTGTTCTATTTAACACCTGCCAATGAGTTCTTCTGTGCCATTTTTGCTTGTAAACGGCCTTATAGAGGGGGTACATTCACATGCTTGAATAAGGCCGATTAGCGTTGTCCTCTTCTTTTTTAATGTTTTTGATAATATGGCATATGTTTGATGTTTTGTTTCAGTGAATGGGTTGATTTTGTCTTATGCGGAATGAGGTTCAATGAAGCAGCCAGGAACAATCCATTCTTTGTTTCTGGATGTGGTTATCCAAATGGATAATCTTGTTTTTTTTTTTTCTAAATCTGTTTCTTTTGGTTGTTGATTAGTTAACTAGTTTCATCCTACTACAATCTTTTGAAGAATTTGATTATGTACTTTTGTCATTATGCATTTTTGCTGGCGATTTTAAGCTGTATATGATTTCGTTTGTATAAAGCTGCCATTTTTTTTCCTCTTTGATTTGTATTACAGAATTGCATTGTTCATTTTGTTTGATCCAATTTTATAATTTTATCTCTTTGTTTGATTCATGCAACTTTTAGGTAATTATTGTAGGTAATTACCAAAAGTGATCAGCATCAAAGTTGTAGAGAAGTTCGTTAGCTTTCCAACGATGCCTATTTCATCTAATTCGGATAAGGAACGAGTGAGATATGTGCGAAAAACAGGCGCAGGGAATATTTGTTCTGAATTTCAGATTTTTTTCATACGGTGTTTGTGAGAACTGTAGTGAATCCATAGGTAATTACCAAAAGTGATCAACATGAAAGTTGTAAAGAAGTTCGTTAACTTTCAACGATGCCTATTTCATCCAATTCGGATAAAAAACAAGTGAGAGATGTGCGAAAAACCAGCGCAGGGCATGTTTTTTCTGAATTTCAGATTTTTTTTATACGGTGTTTGTGAGAACTGCAGCGAATCCATAGTTAATTACCAAAAGTGATCAACATAAAAGTTGTAGAGAAGTTTGTTAGCTTTCCAACGATGCCTATTTCATCCAATTCGGATAAGAAACAAGTGAGATATAAAGAAAACTGATGGCATATTTTTTTTCTGAATTTCGATTTTTTCATGGGTTTTTGTGAGAACGAAAAGTCATATGTAATTACCAAAAGTGATCGACATGAAAGTTGTAGAGAAGTTTGTTAGCTTTCCAATGATGCTTATTTCATCAGGATATGGGAGAAATCTAAAATATTCAATTTTTTTTTTTTTTAGTTTGCCATGATTTTAGATCTAAAAATGGCATAAATGAATTTGTCTCAACATTTGTGGAATGCACTGGAACTAGCCAACAGTCAAATTAATGGAACTTACATTTAGCAACTAATATTTCAAACTATTAGTGTGCCTGTGAATGATATTGGGGAAATCTAAACTATTCACTCTTTCTAGTGTGCCTTGTTTTAGATCTAATGTACTCAATTATTCATATATGATATTTTGTTGAATGTGTCATGATATTCTTTGACATTAAAACTTGTAGTCACAAATGTACAAGCTATAGCTCATCCAAATTCAACATCTAAAATGATTATAAGTTCAATAACTTGTGAACACACATTCAAAATTGCACCATTATTCCATAAAATTGCAATAGCTGCCCAAAAATCCGATTAGCCAAGAGTTCAACCAGAATAACATTTCCTGTTATATACCTGCTTTGTGACAGATGAATGAAACTTATCTTTTTCAAGATTGTGTCATGAACTGTTTTTGGCATAAATATTTGATCTTTTGTTATTGTTTTTAACTGTGTCACTCTTGTAGGCCAGGAATCTTCTCTCTCGTGATGAATTAATTGATTTATCTACTAGTTGTTGCTATGAAATGCTTGTTGATTGCTTTTATTGACTTGTTTATGGAAGGAGACTCTCCTACTAAGCTCCAAAGCAAGGTAAGCTACTATTCATTTTTTTACAGGTAGGTGATTCCAATTCCTTAACCCATGTAATGGAAATGTCATTATTAGGAGATATATTTTGGGATTTAAAAATAAAATAAAATTGAAGATAAACTATTTTTCACTTTTGCAGGGAGCATGTGATTTAATTTGATGCACATGGAAGGAATTTGGCAAGCCAGATGCCATTCTTGCTGATATTTTTATGCTTTTTTCAAGCTATGATGAGTACAAATCTCCTCAATCTTCGAAGCAGCAACCACATCAGATTTCCTTTGTCAGTTGAAGCTAAGGTGGATGCAAGTTTGGGTATCCTATGGCATTTATTGCTCTGTAGGTACAACTCAATCAACTAAATATTTATTCAATTATTTTTCTTATTTTCTAAGTATTCTTAATTGTGTAATAGTCAAACTATTTAGTTGGCAACATCCTTGTGTTATTGTCTTGATTGTCTGGACTGTCGCCGCTCGCGTGGGTTTCCGCATTGTAGGTATGTTCTTCAACTCCGGGAGTCTTCTTACCGGCCGATCATCACTTCTTCTTCAGCTTGAACATGGAAACCTTAAGGCCAGCTCTGCAGCGACTGTATATGACTCATGCTTCAGCTTATAGAGATGCACTTAAAAGCTTCATACAAGGTTATTAAGAAGGGGTAAAGTCAGGCATGGAACAGATCTTAGATACCAACTTGAAGATGCAAGACAATGTTGCTTATGAGTTTTTAAATTTGAATTGACTTGCTTGCAAAGTGATTTGATCTCTCTCTCTTGTGGGGTAAGATTTCATTTTGTTGTCCTAATTAGACAATATTCTCAAGTTTTTTGTTGATTTGAAACTTTGTGGTGCAGTTTCTGTCGACCTTACAGATGTGAAACACATTTTGCTTTTGGCTGAGAGTAAAGATGTCAATATTTTCTCATCTGTATTTTAAGGTTTTGAGTTCTGATTGGCTGCAGGAATTAGATATTTTTATTGTAGGGAGAGCAACTCTATTCCATTGATTTACATCCTTTGATGTTTTGTTATCTTTTGGGTGCATATTTTATTTTATGTCTATTGATGATAATATTTTTTTTTTTGGGTGCTCTTTGCTTGTTGGGAGCTCTATTGGTCGTTTTATCTAAGATGCGAACTTATACATTTGGGCTTGATGCTTAATGGATTGATAGTGTGTTTGGCTTCTACTAGGATGTAGCCATAGCTTTTCAAGGAACCTTGTTGAATGTAAGTTGTAGATTTGTAGTTTGGAAGGGTTTTTATCTTTTGGGTTGCATGAAGGTTCATTTAACAAGTTATCCGCTCGTTGGGACTCTTTTCTTGAAGCACTCATCAATATTTAAAAACTCATTATAAGTTGATTGATTTAGGAGATCCCATCCAAAGTTGTTTCTAAGAGTACTTGATATAGGGGAATTCCTTGAGCAAAGTGTAATATGTGAGTCTGGTTGTCATGAAATTAAAAAGTTTGAGATGTCTTTTTATTTTTATGTAGTTTTTTTATTGGATTCATATTGGTTACTAGTGCTTCAACCTCTTCTACGAGAGAAGAAATTTTCCTCGAAAGTCATATATCAAACAAGTTGTACTTCTTAAGTTTGAAAACACAACCAATAGAGATATATAATATATATATATATATATATATAATCTTTAATATCACTTAAAAAATAGTATCATTATTTTTTTTAAAAAGTAAAATGTACATTTTCAAGCATAGAAAAATATTAGGAAAGTATTAGAAGAGTGCAATTTTTTATCGATCATATCATTAATTTATTAGTATTAAAAATAATAATTTAATTTAACCCCTTTTCGCTTTTATATCACAATATTATTATTTTGTGAGAAAAATAATAAGACTTTGAAATCACTTTAAAAATCTACCAATATGATTCAATTAATTCATTAATATTAACTCAAATGATATAATTTTTATTTAAATGATAAAATAAATGTGATTTATTTATTTTAGTGTTCAAGTTATAAAGTTAATCAACATATCAAAATTAATACTTTTTTTGTAGTTTTTAATATATATATATATATATATATATATTGAGCTTCCTATGAAAGTAAATAAAAAATATTACATAACAGATATCATTAAAATAAATTTATTTATCAGTTCAAGTTACATAGAGGTCCTCCACAGTGTTCAGTTTTCCACCATTAAAATAAATATATCTTAATCCTTTTTTAACCAAGTAGTAAATTTTTATTTATATTTTAATATATATTTAATTTATTAATTTAATATTTCAATTAATGGAAAAAAATCATATAATTACTCTACATATAATAGTTATATGGATTTACTTTACTTTACATACAACTAAACAAAAAAAAAATATAATTTTATGTATTTATGCATAATCAAACAACTATATTTATATAATCAGTATTCATTTACACTATATTTTTTTTACACTACATTCCTTTTTCAGCTAGTGATAAAGTAGAGGTGGGTTTTTATACTTATTCTTTAATTGATGATTTTTTTATTTAACTAATTTCTTGAGGACTATTTGGGGTCAATTTTATTTTGTATTTTTTATTGTTGACTTTAAGGTTTTTTTTTTTATGAAAACATATTTTTAGTGCATTTTTCCAAGTGTTTTTCTTTTTTATTTTTAAAAATATTTAAAATAAATTTGAGATGTTTTAAATATTTTTAAAAAATATTTTTCATCATCAAATATATTTTTGATATATCACACATAAAAATTTAAAATAATGCACTTATGTTATTTTACATAACAAAATTAAATGTTTCAATAAGATAAGTTCAATATCACTAAAATCGGGTCAAGTAGAGCTCAATGAGCTCGAATTAAGCCCAAAAGCTACACTTGAAAACTTAGAGACACATATGTTTTATTCTACCGCTATGAGTTTTCGGGCACGCAATAATTTTATTTTGAATCAATGAACAGAATAAAATAAAAACAAAAAATAAAAAACAAAAGTAACCTCAAATGTCCCCTTAATGTTTATTTTTATTTTTAAAGACATACTAACATCTCTTCTTCAGCAGCATCTGATTTTCCTCCTATTGGTGTATCTTTAAAGCATTCTACTTCCACTATTTCAAAGAACTTCCTATCTCTTCATGCCAATTCTATATACCAAAGGAGATATATTAAGAATGCTCTTTTATTTGGTGATTATTTTTCTCCTTAAATCTCACTAATGATGGCTACTATTCTTTGGTAGACAAAAGATATAAACTTTATCTTTGATTTAAAAATAATTAGTTTTATTTTTCTTTGGGAAAATATTACTATAGCATAAAACAAACTTAAAAATATGAGATTATAGTGCATAATTAGTTTTAAGAGGATTTATATGCATATCTCTTCAAAAATATATATTTACATATATTACACCCGAGCTTTTATGTTTACTTATATGACATCTAAAAGCACCCAAAGCCACAAATAGAATAGTCTATTCTCCTATTTAGCTTCTTTGATTAGTGTCACAAGGGAAAGTAAGCCACATTGGTCCATTCATTTTCTTCTCACAAGCCCAATCTCTGCCTACTTATGGCTAAAGAACTTGCTTGCCAAAGGTTGAAGAAGTGTTGATTTTGTTTCTCATCTTCGTGCCCTAAATGCTCTCTTACTGACTGAAGAAATAAATGATATCAAATGAAAATATGTGCTTCAAAAATTTTTTTTCACTCTTCTTCTTTATCTTAGGGTTTCATGTATTTGATATTAGCTTGCTAGTTTGGAACTATTTGTCTTCCTATTTTTTTTTCATATCTTTGTTATATTGGCATCAAGCATAAATGTAACTTTAGTTTTTGATATGGTTTCAAACTTTGGATTAGTAGCTTAGTATGCTAGTATTTATTCAAGTATTATAAGTCAAGCTATTAAGTTCCTATTAACATATTTCTATTGAACTTGCAAGTATATAATGGCTTATGAATGTCTCATCTCAACACTTCTTGAGAAGGCTCAATGGAGTATAGTTGATGATTGCATAACTGTGGTTTGCAATGTTGTGTATTTACTTCACGTCGAGAAGGCAACTATGGATGAAAAGTTTAGAGGTGTCTTCGAAATCGAACATTGAATGACTGTAATTTTTTTAGATGAACTAACGATTACGAAGAGACAACTGCAGATAGTGATCATATTTGGAGAAGAGCTTTGTAAAATAATTTTTTTAAAGATTTAATAATTTGAATAAAAAGCTTAATATTATGTTGGTATTACTAGTCACAAATATTATCTTAATTTTCATGTTATTTAGTGTAATGTGATGTGTTAAATTCAAATGTCAAATACTAGACTTATGAGTATGTATGAACTTCCAAAAATTTTTTTTCTGATTTTGTTGATGCTATATGACCATAAGGGTAATTTTGTAACTTTTTCTAGAAATATTTGTAGCATAGCGCCTACACAGCTCAATCTTCCAAACCGTTAAATTACTTCATCAGAATCATCTTTCTAAAGATCTTTTCCTAACAACTTCATGCAAAAGTACAAATCCTATCTCTTTCTTTTCTATCATATCTTTGTTATATTGGCATTAAGCATAAATGTAACTTTAGTTCTTGATATAGTTCCAAACTTTGGATTAGTAGCTTAGTATGCTAGTATTTATTCAAATATTATAAGTCAAGCTATTAAGTTCCTATTAATATACTTCATTGAACTTGAAAGTATATAATGGCTTATGAATGTCTCATCTCAACACTTCTTGAGAAGGCTCAATGAAGTATAGTTGATGATGGCATAAATGACGACTTATCTAACACTTTATGTCGCAAGAGAAACATCGCCCCAAAAAGGAGCGAAAATTTTCCATAAAGTAATATAAGAAAAGCAAATAAATATTCACACATAAGGGAATGGTGCTTTAATAGGTTGACTAAGTTCATAATTATCACAACTTGCAATGGTGCTTTTATTTTCCAACAAATAATAACTATACAATCATGAGAGAGAGAGAGAGAGAGAGAGAGATGATATACATATAAATTTATGTGTTTTGGGTGCAACTTATGTAAATGGTTGGGATATAATCAAAATATATCTAATCATTTATAGATAATTTTATTGATATGTAATCTCTTGCAAGATTTATGAATAAAAGAGGAACATCAATTAATAAAATAAATTAGAAAATTTTACATACATATCACATAATTCTTATGTTTTACATATTTAATATTTATCATTAGATATTTACTTATCTAATATTTTTTTTATACTTAAAAAGTTATATTTCATTTTTAAAAAGTGAGTGATGATGATATTTTTAATGTGATATTGAAGAGTTAGGACATTATATATATAAAAAAATTTAAATTTAAATATTATATATATATATATATATATATATAACACTGAAAATTTTACTAGTAATAATCTTGATGTCAAAAGTTGATTCTCATAAATTAAAGAACTTAAAATATCATGAACTTTGGGATATCGCTTAAATCCCTAAATAACTCTTAAACATGAAATATTTATACAAATCGAGCGATATATAAGCAATATCTCATAATTTCGACTTAATTGAGCATTCAAATATTTTAAAATACATCAAATGATCAAAGGAATATTTATAGTGTGATTTTATTACAGAGACGCCATCCAATTTATAAATAATCCTCATTTCTTATATCGGGAAGAAGAGAGAAGAGAGCTCTAAAGCTGAAAATCCTAAGAATCGTGTCACCACTATATTAAATATCGTAAATATGTCAGAATTTCCGTTTACCATCATGACGATTCATCGTTATATCCTTTGTCATCATCATTTACCATAAGAATGCTACAATAACGACTATATATTTATAATTTTATAGCTCTTCTCATGTATATAATTTGTAATCTCGTTATCGTAAATTTTGTACTCAAAACAAATACATAGTAGAAGATTCTTACTTTACAGATGATTATTTCTTTTGATTTTTTCACTTAAAATTTTTTTGTTGTATTTAAATAGTATTAATTTCATAACAAATGATAAATTTTCATCTACCACAGATTTTAGACAACAATATATATATGTAAATCCTCCAATAAATTATTTACAATCAAAATGTATCTAACATATATATCATAATAATTAATAATAATAAGGGGTATTTATATATATAGCACAAAAAATTCTTATATATTTACATATATATATATATAATATCTAAATATAAATATTTACATATATATATAATATTTAAATTTTTATTATTACAACAAAAATAGTATTTTTCTTATTTTTTTGAAGTTAAATTCATTTTTTTAAGTATAAAAAATATACTATATTTATAAATATTAAACTTTAGATATTATATATCTAAATGAATAATAATTGAATAATAATTGTGCGCTATGTATGTAAGTTTTCCTAATAATACATTGGTATTCAGTCCAAGGAGTAGGAACAAGGAGTAGGAACAAGGCAAAAGACTCCGAATTTGCAGAAATGCTTTTGGCCCGCCGCCTTCGACTGCCGATCTCGCTTGCCTCCGCTTCGTCTTCCGAGCTATTCCTGCCGTCGGCCACAGTAAGCCTGTCTTCTTTCAACCTCGCCCTCCGCGGACTTATCCGGCGATACCCGGAGCAGCCATGGCGTGGGTAGCCAGACGTTAGGGCGAAGGCTGCTGAGCCTAATCTACCCCAAGCGCAGCGCGGTGATCGCCCTCCGGAAATGGGCGGAGGAGGGGAAGACCATTCAGAAGTACCAGCTCAACCGTGTAGTTCGCGAGCTGCGCAAACACAAGCGCTTCAAGCATGCCCTCGAGGTACCCTTCTCTGTCCAGCTCTTGCATTGCCTATTTTCGAATCTCAGGTGATTTAAGGGTTTCACGGTGCATTGGTGGAGTTTTGAATCGTTATTGACGTAATTGTGCATCTAGCGTTAGTAATGGGGATTTTAGGTGTGAATTTTTTTGTGAAGGTTTGAGTGATCTATCTGGAAGAATTGTTTTTTATGGTTATGGCATGCATTCCTCTTCCCAGAATCTCAGGTTTCTTACATCTGATCATAATATTTCGAGGAAGATTTGACTAGTGCTAGAAAGACTGGAAGCGTGGATTGTAATCATTAGGCAAGGATTGGGGAGCATGCCTTAGAATGGATATCAAAACAGGGTTGATTTTACAGCGAGTAAGAAGGCTCTATGCCATTGTTGCTGAAACAAGACATCATCAGGTTGGTTTGATCGACTGATTGTTTTGGGTTTAATGGTACTGAACTTAAAACCACAAAGGTTATTTCTTGATTGAATTGAGAAATTCTCTTTGGATGACATTTTTGTTCTAGCAAAATCTTACCATGCTACTTTTCTTTCCGTCAACCACTCTGTATCAACATGCTTTAAACTTGTATTATGCGGTACTTGGAGCACACACCTTGGTCTTTGTTTTAAGCTTCTTATTCTTAATGATTTTGTTGAAATCATTCACAAAGTCCAGTTAGTTAGCACTCTGGTAAAACTTGTGAGCCTTTGATCTTGCAGGCTTCTTGTGTCCAAGATGACTTTCTGTAAACATTTCTTTGTATCTAGTTCATATTAGAGGCATTAAAGTGTGACTCTGCTTTTATGCTTTCACCTCAAGGCAAAAAAGAACCTTGTTGACTACTTGGAGTAGAGTATCCTATGCTATTTTGGACTAGCATTGGAAACTTTTACCTTCCTTCCATGAAAAGGAGTATGTGCGGGGATGAGGAAATCTAGCGAATTTGGGAAACTGTAATTACCTGGTTTGGCAACAATTTCCTGCTACTCTGTTTTCCTCTTTAAATGTTGGAACCAGGGTTTCAGTTTATTAGATGGTAAATTTCATGAAATTTGAAGATCCACAGTATGAAGAATGGTGACACAATTATTCATCACAAAAAATGGATGCATGGTATTTTGATTCAAGTACCAAGAAAAGCTTGGTGTCACCCTTTATGAAAAAGAAAGAGTGTTGGTGGCAATTTAGGCTTACACTTAAAGTTGTAGTTTTTATTTTAACACTACCATTGCCGATTCCAAGTCCGGATGTGAAAAGTGGAGGGTTGTGTTAGGTAGTCAACAACCAGCTTAAAACTTGTCGAAATAATCATGACATGAATCCCTTAGATCATTGTGTTAATGCTTATCAAATATTCTTGAATACAGCTGAAATCTATGGTGCAGTGTTAAAAGCAAGGTTCCCATATATTTCCAAAGAAGTTAGTCCATGAAACTAATTATGGATCTAATATATGATTCTTCGTAATTAATAGAATTATAGATATTATGAAAGATAAATATTTTATATATTCAAGCTAAATGAGTTGTGAGAAAACCAAGGAGATTGATATTGGTTTTAAACTTTGATATTCAAGTCAACTAAACTACAGAAAAGGATTATGATAAAAGAATGATAATGTTATGAATATTAATAGGAGATAATTATATTTTAAAGATTTTATACACTAAGATTATCAATTATAAGTGTATCAAGAGGTTTGGTATACAAGAAACAAAATTTTGAATGAATTGTAGATTATCGAATCATAAAAAAAATATTTATGGAGGAGATTTAAAATGGTAGAGTAGAAGATTTTAGTGGTAGTTATGGATTGGTAATTAAGACAAGATGACTATATTAGATTTTAAATTTTACGATTTTGTGAAGCTAATACTTTATTTAAGAAGAGATGAACATATTATTACTTATAAAATGGATCTAAGAAAACACTGATTGATTATTTCACAAGAAAAATAGATCGTAGATTGAAAGATCAGAAGGCCATTCAAGTGAAAGTTTAAGTAAATCGATTTTAATTTGATTTTAAAAGATTGTAAGAGAAAATAAATCAAATCATATCCAAGATGATGACACTTAAAACATAAATAAAAAATATTTATGAAGAAGTACAAAGATTGTGGAGTTAATATTTAAAAAAAGATCAAATTAAACAAGAGAAAAAAATTAGAATCAAAAGAAAAGTTTCTTTAATAAAATAATGGTCATGAGTCGATACGCAAAGAAAAGATAAGATACAAAAAGTTATAAAATTGAAAGAAAACGAAAAATCAAAAAAAATAAAGTTTACAGAGATTCTAAGAAAGAAATATATTTGAAAAAAAATTTAAATTTTAATGATTTATACAATGATAGATAAAAGAAGGTGAAAGATGATATATGTTATTAACCAGAAAGTATAAGAAAAGACATACCAAGGAGGTATGATTAAGATAATAAAGTTTTTCTTAGAAAAGTTTAAAAATAAATGGATAGATATTTGATAAATTTTTCAATGGATTCAATATATGACGATTTTAGAACTTAATAACTAAACAAAAATAGAGAATTTTTTTTTATCATCATATTAGTAAATTTGAAGTTAGTGAAGTTTTAAAGAAAATGAAATGTGGAAAAAGAGACCTGATAATATTCCAATGAAATGTTTAGGAGATCAAATTTGCTTACAAATCTTTTAACGTTATTTTAAAGACTAAAAGATGCCAAGAGTGGAGAGTTTTTGCCCTATATTTAAGAATAAGGTGATTAATAAAAGTGCAAATTATGAAATTAAGTTAATGCCATACATTAAAATTATGGGAGAGTAATCGAGCATAGTTGCGATAATAAGTTCACAAGGTTTGGTTTCATGCCGGTAGATCTACTATGGATGCTATACATTTGTTAGGGTTTGATGGAAATAGAGAAAGTAAGGAGGATCTACATATGATATTTATTGATTTGATGATGATAAAGTTTCAAGAGAGTTCTTTAGAGTTCTGAAGTAAATGAGTTAATATTATTTATATCTGTCATTAAATATATATATATTAGACATTGTGTCCAAACACAGGAGGATTGACAAAATATTTTCCTATTTCTGGATTACATCAAGGAGAAGCTTATCTTATTTGCTATTAATGTTCTTGCATTTACAAGAAGATGTACCGGTGTATGCTTTTTGAATGATTCTTCTTGTTGATAAGACTAGAGGTCAAAACTTGAATTATGGAGGTCAACTCTGTGAGTAAAGGTTTTCGTTAAGTAGATCTAAAAATATATGGAGTAATTAGTAGAAGAAAAGTTATGACATTAGGTGAACAAGTCATTAATAAGTGAGTGTGATATTTAGGCTATTGTTCAAAATGATGGTGAAATAGATGATGTTATTAGTAGAATTCAATGGGATGGTAACGATCCGACCTAATATGTGATAGAAAAGTTCCACTTAAATTTAAGGAAAATTTTATAAGATGGTAAGAGAATGACTTATACAGAATGTTGATAACAAGACATCACTAAGTTAAGATGAGATATATTAGGTGGATGACTTTTACTCAGTATATTCGGGAAAAAGTTGGAGTAGCTCCATTAGATAAGATTAGGGAGAATGCTTTAGGCCACATAAAGCATGCCGTCAGCCCTGAGAAGATTTATTATTGCTTGTTAAGAAATATAGAGACCCAAAAAGACTTTTAAAATGAAAAATGATCAAGATACTTGATTTAAAGGAATTTGACACAATATGACAATCTGCATTCATGTAATTACCCATATCTTTGTTTGTTGTTTGTTTTCTATCGCATATAGTTAAAATTTATCACATAGTTTAATATTAATCTAATAATGCAAATGCTGTTTGGATCAAATTAATTCATATACAGAGGTTAACATTAGTTATTTCTCATAGTCATGTCAAGATATGTGGTTATGCTTTATTAAAATTTATGTGGTAGATATATAAATAAATAAGAATTATGCAGTATTTAGGTAAATCACCCTTTATATTATCATAATGTTCCTTGCAAGGTTAGAGTAATGTTTGTGCAAAAGAACAAATTTTGTCACCATATAGCCTAGTTGCCCTTGGACATGGTTCAATACAAGGTACGGCGCCTCTGGATCGGGTTCAAGACAAGGTTCATGATGTAGTAAGAATATTCTAAGAATATCTGGTGTAAGCTCAACAGATTGCATCCGCCCTAACAAAATACTTTGTTTCATTATGCAACCAATTATGTTCTGCCTAGGGGTTGATCCAAACCTATAAATAAGGAATGACCCCCGCGTGGCGAGAGATCTGATCTTTTTCCTCCTAATTGAAAGACTTGGCTCTCTAAGTTTTCTCTCCGATTGTCGCTTTCTCTTCGTGTTCTTTCTCTTTTCCTCTATAGCTCTTGCCTAAGTGGTGTGAGACCACTTATTGTTCAAGATTCAACATCACGAAGCTGGCTATTTATCCTACATGTTTCAGATGCTTTTGGTCAGATGAAGCACGATGGAATCTGAGGGAAATCTTATGTCTAGATGTTTAGCAAAATTATACTTTTTTAGTATCAGGCCCTGATAATGGTCTCCATATTTTCCTGCAGATATGTGAATGGATGAGAACTCAACCAGATATCAAGCTACTACCAGGAGACTATGCTGTGCACTTAGACCTAATTTCCAAGGTCCGTGGTCTCTCTAGCGCAGAGAAGTTCTTTGAAGATCTTCCTGACAGAATGAAAGCACAGTCTACCTGCTCGGCTCTCCTCCACGTTTATGCACAGAACAAACTGTCAAACAAGGCCGAGTTTCTCATGAAAGAGATGGAATCTCATGGCTTCCTGAACTGCTGCTTTCCTTATAACCACATGCTAACTCTCTATGTATCTACAGGCAAACTAGAGAAAGTGCCAGAAGTAATCAAAGAACTGAAGAAGAACACTACACCAAATGCATTCACTTATAATCTATTGGTTAACTGCATACGCAGATAAAGTTGATGTCAATGGCGCAGAAGAAGCCATTCTCGATATGGCAAGGTACAAAGTGACTGGAGATTGCATTACATTCAGCATCTTGGCCAACATCTATATCAAAGCTGGTCATGCCATGAAGGCAAGAGAAGCATTGGAGAAGATGGAGAGGAGGATTTCGAGGAAAGATCGAGCCTCCTACTGCTCCCTTATAAGCCTGTACACAAGTCTATCTGATAAAGAGAACACGCAGAGAATATGGAGTAAAATGAAATCAATGTTCCGAAAGATGAGCGATGAAGAGTACAGATGCATTCTCATCTCACTCTTGAAGTTAAACCTTGTCGATGAGTCTGAAACTGTCTATAGTGAGTGGGAGTCTGTTTCAGGAACTGGAGATTCAAGAGTATCAAATGTTCTTCTTGCATACTACACCAAGACTGATATGGTTAAGGCCGAGAAGTTCCATGATCGCGCTGAGCAAGCCGGGATTAAACCTAGTTACACTACTTGGGAGAATCTGGCATTAGGCTATCTGGGTTTGAACAGGATGGATGAGGTTTTACTCTGCTTGAAGGAAGCTTTCTCCTGCGTGAACAAGTGGGAGCCTAACGCTGGACTTGTGAGTGAAGTGCTGAAAGGATTTGAAAGTGCTGGTGATACAGAAGGAGCAGAGAAGTTCTTAGTGCTGCTTCGTGATGCTGGATATGTTAAGACTGAGATTTACAACTCTCTGCTCCGCACATATGCGAAAGCTCAGAAGATGCCTCTGATAATTGCAGAGCGGATGAAAAGGGATGGTGTAGGAATGGATGAGGAGACCAAGAGATTGATCAGTTTGACAAGAGGATTCTGCATTGCGAGTGCTGAAAGCTTAATCTCATGATAAAGACTAACATTAAGGAGCTATTTGGTAGAATTTTTCTGCATTTAAAATGCATGAGATCTTTTGCTTGGTTGAAACCAAATAAAAATAATTCTAAAATAGAAAAAAAAAAAAACTAATTGGGAGCTTGCCTCTAGTGCTGGGTCGCGGTGGCAGCGATGCCCCTCTTGCCAAGAGTTGCGATAGGAGCTCACCTCTTGTCGAGATTCATGATGGGAGCAGATGAATTGGAATTGGGCTAGATGCATTTGAGCAGCAAACCGCAACAAGAATTTGTTTGGAGCTAGAGGTACGATTGGCATGAATTGCTATGGGAATCACACGGTGGTGTCGATCGGAGCGATGATGTGTGAAGGATAAGAGAAAATCATAATGAGAGCTCGATCGAGACTACTTTTTATGGTAGAGAGAAGTCACTTGAGTGCACGGAGCATTTGGTGTAGTTTGGATTCATCTAATTTGTTTGGAGCTAGAGGTTTGATTGGCTTGAATTGCTACAAGAATCGCATGGTGGTGGTGTCGATGGGAGCGATGGTTTCTGAAGGATCAGAGAAAATCGCAATGAGAGCTCGGTTGAGACTACTTTTCATGATAGAGAGAAGTCACTTGAGCGCACGGAGCATTTGGTTTGAATTCATCTAATTTGTTTAGAGCTAGAGGTTTGATTGGCTTGAATTGCTACAAGAATCGCATGGTGGTGGTGTCGATGGAGCGATGGTTTGTGAAGGATCGAGGAAATGCAATGAGAGCTTGCTTGAGACTACTTTTCATGATAGAGAGAAGTCACTTGAGCGCACGGAGCATTTGGTGTAGTTTGAATTCATCTAATTTGTTTAGAGCTAGAGGTTTGATTGGCTTGAATTGCTACAAGAATCGCATGGTGGTGGTGTCGATGGGAGCGATGGTTTGTGAAGGATCAGAGGAAATCGCAATGAGAGCTCGGTTGAGACTACTTTTCATGATAGAGAGAAGTCACTTGAGCGCACGGAGCATTTGGTGTAGTTTGAATTCATCTAATTTGTTTGGAGCTAGAGGTTTGATTGGCTTGAATTGCTACAAGAATCGCATGGTGGTGTCGATGGGAGCGATGGTTTGTGAAGGATCAGAGGAAATAAGCTGAGGTATTTCAAATTCTTCAAATATTATTTTACATTTATTTTACTTACAATCAAACATAAAAAAAATCTTAAAACTTTTTGCATTTGCTACACACTACACTCATAATACTTGGAATCAAACTGCCCCTTAAGTTAAATAGAATAGCACAAGTGTTTTTTATCATTATCAAATGGTTATTGGTGCTTTTGTTCATGAGCAAAATTCATTCTTTTTAAAAGTTTGTAGAATGCTTGGAGCCCTATTGCAATTATATTAGAATATTCTAATATATTTTTCTGTCAAAAATGTAATAATAGATGATCAAAGTTAAAAAGTTAAATGCTGAAAAATAAATGATATTTAAATTGAAATAGAAGACAATACTAGGGATAACCTTTTAAGTTATTTAAATTTTATATTATGCCTCCTCTAAAATTTTAGAATTTAGCTATTAAGATTTTTAAAAGAATAAAAGATTATATTTATAAAAAAATTATATATATTATAAAAATGTCATTATCTTAATATAATTATTTATGGTTTTTTTTTCTGTTTATAATAATTAATTAAAAATATTTTAAATTTATCTAAATGATCTTATATTAGTATTTTTAATGATTTTTGATAATCAATTGAAATTTATATTATGGATAGACAACTTGATGAATAATTTTTATTCTTAGAAGACATTAGAATGCTCTTGAGACAATGATCAAAAGAAGGAAAGTTATTTTATATTTTCTTGTTTTTAAACTATTAAAATAACTCTATTAGTTATTATAACAAGTGTTGAAAGAGTATTTTTTTATTATGAATAATATAAGAAATTAATTATGAAATAAAATCAGAGATTAAGAGATAAATGATTTTTTAGTCACTTATATTAAGAAAGATAACTTTTTAGATGGTACTGATAATGAAATAGTTATTCAATATTTTTAAATTATTAACATTGGAGATTATAAATTATAATATTTTTTATAAATATATTTTAAATAAAAAGATTTAGGGTATTTTTTTTTTTTTTAAATTGCTAGATTGTGCCCTAATTTGCCAAAAGTTTTGCCATTGATAAGTGATATTAGCGCAAGTTAATTTTAAGGTGAAGTGGGAGTCAAGTAATTCCAAGGTAGTGTGGTATTAGAAAGGGTTTTGACATTGCATGTGTGGAGTTGTTGCAACTAAGTTGAGGATGGGAAAAACAATGAGATCCTTCCACATCTAAGCTAAGGATGAAGGCTAAGGATAGCATCTTTGGCTTTGATTCTGGCCTATCTCAGGGGTAAGAGGTCGTGAATGGCATGAGGGCTTAGATAGATGTCTGAGGCAAAAGAGTGAGTAGCTTAGCGAAAGGGGATTTCGCCATCCAATCTATGATGAGTATGCTACTGCAACTAGAGGAGTCTTTAACGAACAAAATGATGATGATGCTTGGGGAGTTCATGGAAAACCTAACATAATACTTGCTCACATTGAGGATTTGTTCGAGGATGTGGTCTCGTGCATGCAAGCATGCATTGGTAATGACTTTCTTCGCCAGGATTAGTGAGATCGAGGAATCATGCAATGCTATATTTGAGAGGCGTGGATCAACATAAGGAGGAGTCTCACCATGACTTTACCTTGGTGAGGAGGAATGAAAGAAGTTTGTCTAAGAATGTCGAGGACTTGGATAAGCCCTATTTTGGCTACTTCTTGTGTAGAGGATCTTATTGGGGATAAAGGAATGCCTTCTATTCCTGACAAGTCATCAAGGAAAGATGGTAGAGGAGATTGGTGATAAGGCTACATGCATATGGCATACACATATGCAGTTTGTATCAGTCGAGGGGAATATCTCATAGGAAGGTGTATCACAAATTAGGGAGGACATCTTCAAAATAAGGCTAGTCTCTTGGCGTCCCTTAGCGAGATAGAGAAGCCAAGGTCAAATGAGAACAAGTATCTACAAAATGGAACTTCTCGGCCGCACATTTCTCAAGTACAGACTAAAGGAAAATATGCAGACTCTGACTGGTGATTACTCAAGTACAAACTAGTAAATCTTGACCTAGTGTAGTGAGGGTGTGGACTCTTGATGGTATGTCTAGGAGTGTAAATGAGCCGAGCTTGAACTAGCCAAATATTCGGCTCGTTTGAAATTATGTGTTTTGTCGGCGTGTTGAAATAGAAAAATTTTGCGTTTTACCGAATTGTTAACGACTGTATCACCGAAATCACCAAAAATAAAATAATCCGAAAAATCTGTAAGAGAGAAGATTTGAACCTGGGCAAATCTTTTACATAACAGAAGTTTTAACTATTAAGACATACATATAACTATGATATATATATATATGTGTTTGTATATTATAATATAATATAATAATTTTTTTATTTATTAGTGACACGCGTCGAACAAATAATTATTAAATGACTTCGTTTATAAATTGAGCAGAAATATTTCTGTGTTTTATTTCTTATTAGCAGTGAATCAATTTCTTAATAGTGAGCGAGTTGTTTGAACGATGAATTTTTTGATAACTCTAAATATGTCTCCTCCTATGAATCAACTCGCCTGCCTCTGATCATAAGGTGAATGTTTTGTTTGAATCTTGTTCGAGTCAGGTTATAAGCATTAGGTGAGTCATGTAAAGTCGTCCGAACGGGTGGTGAGGACAAAGACTTATCTCCTGACTAGCTAATTCCAGATGGTCTTATGATAACTACTGGAATCTTTATTTTTTATTTATATAATTTATATTAAAATTTATCTTTAACAGTGGGCCGTATGGCCTCCAGGCCATTTTTTGTTTTTTAGTTTTTAATCTAAATAAAGTGTTAATGTTAATCAACTAGAAATAAAATAAAATAAAATAAAAACTCAATTTCTGATCAGTAATTAATTAATAAAAAAAAGTTGCACTAAATTTTTTTATATAAATTTAAGTGAGTGAAAAATAAATTTAATTTATTTTTTTTATCATTATCATTTTATTAACCTTTTTTTAGTTTTTTTCCTCTTTTAATTTTTTCAAGTCATGGTTTTTAATCTATTTTATTAAATATATTATATGATTTTTAACTAAATTATTGCAAATTATTTAATAAAATAAATAAATAATTATACATCTACCAAATCCAAAAACTCCAAAATTGTTTATTTATAGATTCCAAACAATTTATCCAACTTGAAAAAGACAAGGAAAAAAAGTCTTCACTAACTCCTTGACCTAGAGCAAAAGAAACCCTTAACATTTTTTAATTACAAAACCTTTCTATGAAAAAAGATAAATATTATTTAATAATCCTTTTTTTTTATATAAAACTAAGTACATTGCCATTTGTACCTCAACTAAGGGGCAAGTGCCATATTACAACCATTAATACTAACCTACTAAAAAATAGAAGAAAATAAATCTTTGTAGTTTAAAAGTAGTCTTAGAAGGGGGTGATAGAATATAATATTATGTGTTGATTTTTTTGAGATGTTAAATATATTCTTATATTTGACCAAGTTATCTAAAACTATTTTTATTATTATATCATCAATAAATGTCATAAAATCATCTCTTCAATATAATTATTTATTAATTTATCTTTTAAGTTATATCACACATTTTTCTTAATAATATAATGTTTTCTTTGTCAACCTAGTCATCAATGAATTTTGCCCTTTTTGGACACCTAAAATCATTCATACCAAGATTGGGTGAACCAAATCAATTAAGGGGTTGTTTGGATTGATGCATTTTGAATGTAAAGTAAAGTAAAGTAAATGGAGAGGATTTTAATTTTGTATGTGTTTGACGTGGTACAAAGTAAAATTCAAAAATAGTGTAACGTATTTAGAATATACTGGAAGAGTTAATTTTGATATATTTGAAATTAGATGATTTGAATTCAAATCTGGCATGGATTGGTTCTGGCTATATTGGTTGGCATTGCTATGGTTCCACTACCCATAATCCCAAAATCAACAAGAGGAACTATGTTATCTATTTAGTTTCAATGGTCGACTAGTTTATATCCTCATCTATATTTTCATTATTTTATGCGAAGGATTTAAAAATCTAAAATACATATCACAAAATATTAGTTTATCTTCTAATAAAAAGTACACTAATTAATTTAAGAAAAATTTACATACATAACATACAATTCTTATACATTTATATATTGAATACTTAAATTTTGACATTTATAAATATATCTCTTTCTTTATATGAAAATGTACATTTTACTTTAAAATTTAATGATGATGTTATTTTTTATATAATATAATAGATTTGAGTGCTCTTTATATAAATATGAAAATTTAGGTGTTATATATGCAAATAAATATATAAGAGTTATATGTTATTGATATGACACTAAAAATTCTACTAGTCGAAGCACGAATCTTGATGTCAAAAGCAAGTTGATCCTCAATTGAAACTAGTCGAGATCAAGCACTTAAAATATCATTGGAAACTTTGAGATATCAGTTAAATCCATAATAACTCGTAAACATGAGTGTTTATAGTCAAATCGAGCGTCTTGACGAGCCGAATCTAACAAGCCCAAGATCTCATAATTCTGACTTCATTTGAGCATTTAAATACTTAAAATACATCAAATGATCAAAGGAATCATTTTGAGCCGTCCAATGGAGAGGAGTGGTTCGGATCTTGCATGTATTTACAGAGACGCCACTCCTCCAATCTATAAATAGCCTCTCATTTTTCATATGAGGGGAGCCCAAAAGCAAGAGAGAGGAGAGAGCTATAAAGCTTGAAAATCCTCCAAGCACAATCGTGCCACCACTCGACGGTTGTCAACCACCACCGCCGGCCGCCACCGTCAGCCACCGCCGCTGATCCTTGCCGTCGTCAATCTCCGTCGGTCACCATCATGACGACCTTCATCGTGGCCATCGATCCGTTGTTCATCATCATATGCTACCACAAGAATCGTTACAACCTCGAACGTGACTATATGGCCGCTGATTCGATTCTAATTGAGCCCTTCTCATAATTTGTAATCTGTTATTAGGAAATTTTGTACTCAAACAAATACATAGTGAAAGATTTTACCGAGTACCTCGTAGTTTTTCCTCTTTGAGATTTTTCAGTAAAAAATTATGGAGTTTTCTTGATCACTTTAAATACTCATGCTTTGGATTTCATAATGCGCGTAAACTTTCACTCTACCACAATCGATTTTCTAGCACGCAACAGTTTTGTATATAAATGACGTTTAAATTAAATATCATATACTCAATTTATAAATTTTGTAATTATATTTTTATTAGAATTTGATTGTATATTTTTGAGATTAGTTGAGAGACAAGACAAAAATAAACCCATGAACACTACTATGTAACATAGTTTTAAATTTGATTACATTTTTACAAATGAGTCCCATTTTTATAATTTTTCCATTTTTAATTATTTTTATGAACTCTTTAAATTTATCTCATTCAATCACATCATTTATAAATTCACTAAAATCAATATACGATTATCTTTAAAAATAATTTTTAAATTTTTTGCTTTAATTTGAATAATTTGTTAATTAAAATATATTTAAAATAATTAATTTTGCGAATCATATTCATAAATATATTTTGGAATCATTTTTTTAAATATAAAATTCTTATTTTTCCGATCATTATTAACTAGAGTTATTGCTTCACCTAGAATCCAACTAACCCTCAATTGCATTAAACGTGTAGTGTTATGGTTTTTGACCAACAACACATGGATGCACGATGAGGACTAGTCCTTTGATTGATTTATTCTACATGTTAGGAATAGAATTTTTTTTTTTTTTATCCACCGTCCTTAGCTAAGTTGTCATCGGCGAGCACGACTGAAAATTCCTGATTCATATTCGATTCCTCATCAGAATAAGATGTATCTGCGAGAAAATAAGTAAGACTTCAGGTGGACACCCCGTCATAAAAAAAAAATTATTTTTGGATTTTTTAATTTTATTTATTTTGAAATTTTAACTTAAACATTTTTTTTTCTAGAATCTTAGGATATATTTAGAACAATTATAAGTGTCTGAAAGAATAATAATAAAATAATTATAAAAAAAAACTTATGATATATTTAGAACACTTATAACTATCTAAAAAAATAATAATGAAATAATTATAAAAAAAGTAGTGATAGGAAGAAGCTGCGATATATATAAATTATTTTTATTTTATAAAATTCAAAATTATTTTCTGACTATCACTATAATTAGTCTATTATTTAAAAACACAACTTTCTCATCGCAGATTTCTCAAAATACAGATAAAATATAAACAAATTATAATTATCAGATGATATAGTGTCGCAATGTTGTCTCACCGTTTCCCCAAACTCACCCTTAGATCAACTTTTGGAGGAGAAAAACAAGAAAAATAATTAATGTCTAAAAATTTCTAATTAAAGTCATGTGAGAATGTTATTTGACTAATCAATTTTATTGAATTTTTTAATTATTTAAAAATTATGATTCATTTATGATTTGATGGGCCCCTCAATGGAAACTCAAGAAAAATAATATTCCTAAATAGATTTTGAATAAAAAAATTTACATAAATTAAAAAAGATATTAATTTTTTTATAAAAAATTATTTATGAAGAAGTCCTCAGATAGAATTTTTATTCAAAACAAGAGAAATCTTTCAAAATTTAGATTTATTCTTTAAAATTAAATCTCAAAAAATTAATAATAAATTTCAAAGTCTTCATCAAATATTAACATACAATATTTTCATTATATTTAAATGATATAAAATATAGATTTAAAACAGTAAATATTATATATATATCAACAAAATAATTAATATATAAAAAACTAACACATTAATTTTTTTTAAATCATTCACCAAAAAATTAATTTGGAATATTTTGCTGCAAAATTTATCAATGTAAAATCCTTTCTCAAACCCTAAAAATCACAAACTGAAACCCGAAAAAAAAAACACTTTTGAATTGATTAAGCTATGCCTGAATCCATAATTTACAATCCAAAATCATCACAAAAAAAAGAAGAAAAAAGAAAATGGAAATCATTAGAGAAGCTAAGCACTGAATTTGCTGAGATTCGTCTCATGTCGGAGCAATTTCATCTCTGCAGATCTCACCTAACGATTTCCCAAATGAAGAAGAAACTAAGATTTAGAAGAAATACCAGAAAGAAGAAGGAGATTAGAAGAAGTTTCCTCCTCCATTGCCGACCATCATCGTCTTAAACTCGTCGAAATTAACCATCCCATCACCATCCAAATCGACCCGGTTGATCATATCGCGGCAGGCCTCGGCGCGATCACCTTGCCTGAGCCCGAGAGATTTCAAGACCATGCTGAGCTCCTCCACTGTGATCAGGCCGTCGCCGTTGCCGTCGAACACCTCGAACGCTTCTCTGAGCTGGCGATCCTTCTCTTCGTCTGCCTCGGCTTCTGATCCGAGGGAGGCGTAGAGCTCGCTGAACTCGCTGAGGTCGATGAGGCCGTCGCCGTTGGCGTCCACCCTTTCCATCATGCTCGTCAAATCGTCTCCGGTGGCGTGTAGGCCTAGCCGACGGAGGGAATCGCTGAGCTCGGAAACGGAGATGTAGCCGTCACCGTCGGCGTCGAAGGTGGCGAAGAGGGTTTTGAGATTCGAAGAATCGGCTAGGGATTCAGATCCGCTATCTTCGTCCCCCTTGCTGAGATCTGGTTTGGGGGCTTTCGGCTTGGATTCGGGAGGGCAGATGGCGGACAGGAGAAGGCAACGGAGCCATGGGAGGAGTTTGGACGATGGAAAGAAGAGCGAGTTTAGGAGGCCGCACAGGAAGAGGAGTGCGAAGAGGATGAGAGCGTCCATGACAAAGCCTGCTTCGCCGAGGAGAGGAAGAGAGAAAGAGAGAGCTGAGAGTGAGCGAGGTGGAGGGGGAAGAAGCGGGCAGTGGCGACGGTTTAAAGGAGGGGAGACGGTGAGGGTGGTGGGGGAGACGGTTAGATAGGCGTATTACGGAAAGCGGAAAGCGCGTGAAAGGAGAAAATTAAAATTAATTAATTATTTATTTAAATTAAAAATTCCGTTCGTGTGCCACACTCCTCGCCGAGAAATTTATAATCTGACGGCAGGCATTAAATGTAACTTTTTATATTTGTAAATATTAAATTTTAAATATTAATTATATAAATGCATAAAAATTAGTTGATCACTTTTGCTATGTTTATAATATTATACTTTATAATTTTATAAACAAACATATAATATATAATTTCTACCCACCACCTTTAGCTTGGTGAGAGGGAGTAGAAGACTTGCGTGCGTTCGATTCCCCTTGGATAGGGCAATACCTACGGTGAAAAGAAGAGGGTTGACTGGCTGGGGTTGCGGCCATCCGTGATTACTACGTCCAAGTCACACGCCACAAATGAATGAGAGACATAGATATATATATATATATATATATATATATATATATATATATATATATATATATATATATATATATATATTTCATGTTATATTTGATATAAGCGGCTAAAATATAACGCTAGAGATGATATATTTGAAGAGCGGTGGTCGCCCACATACATATACGCGATGTTATATAAATAATACAGATAAAGATTATAGACTATAGTAATAAAATCAGTGGTATTTGCAAAAATGTTAGTCATAAATATTTGAAAATGATATCATCATAACAAATAGTTATAACAATTGATTGAAAAATCTAAATCAAAATAAAGTGAAAAATCTTCATATATAATTTAATGATATATTGATTATTGGTATACTACACCCATTTTATAATATGACAAAGAAAATTTATATCATTTTAATATATTAATTTTAATGACAATTTCCTTTTAATTTTATATGATTTTGCAAATGTTTATTTAAAAGGAATTCATAAAATTTATTAAAATTAATAATTCACATATAAAAACACCAGCAAGCCTTTATCCCAGTGTGGAGTCAGTTATGTGAATCCTTCTTCTCTATTATGTCTATTAAATGTCAAAATCTCATTTAATTTTAATAAACTATGATCATTTTTTATATATCATAACTAAGTCTTTTTAGATCTACCTCCGCCTTTGTTAACAAAAGTCAGATCTATTACATATGCTGTCCTAACTGTGTCATCAAACAGTCGACGCTTTATGTGATCAAATCATTTAAAGCGACTCTCTCTAATCTTATCTATCACTAGAGCTGCTCCAGCTTTTTTACGAACTTATTCATTTCACATTTTTATCTCAAAGAGTAAAGCTTCTCATCTATCAGAGCATCCTCATCTCTGCAACACTTAACTTAATCTTATGCTGCTTTTTTTTTATTGGCTAATATTCTGCACTATAAATCATTATAATTCTTATCATCATCTTATAAATTTTTTTCTTAAATTTATGTATTTTAAGTTAGATGGAGTTAATAAGTACTCAAGAAATAAAATAATATAAATAAATTTTAAAAAAAAATATCTTCTATAATACGGGTCACAATGAGAATAAAGTCTATATTCACAAAACTAATAATTATTTTTATTAAAATATATGATTATACTCACGTCTCGGTTGACCTCTAGGAATTTGTCAAAAAAATTAATAATAGAAAAAAATAAAAATAAAAATATTAAAAATAATAATATTGAATATTCCTTTTAATTCTCTGCAGGCCATTTGGACGATTTCTAGCAACCCCGAATATTAATTTTTTTTATTTTTTATTATTGTATTCTTATGCTTTGCCTGTAATATTTGTATTTTAGCTGCTGGCCTTGTTATTATTATTTAAATGAGGAGTCAGGTTTAGTTTACGCGGTTCTAATTTTTTAACTAGAGGTTGCTCGAGTCAGGTCAACAGCCAGTGGTCTCGTTAAAGCTGTCATTAGTAACCGGACTTCATTATATCACATTATTAATTTTTATTTTATTTTTATCATTATTATTTTGAAATATTTACACATATATTATATAATTTTTTTTATATTTATATAACTAATAGTTTTTATGTGCATAAAATTATGTATTATATTATAAAATTTTATGCTACGAATATATATATATATATATATCACTTTATTCTTATAATTATATAAAAATTTATGAATAAAAAATTATATTTTGATTTAAGAAAATAATAATGATATTATTTTTGATATGATATTAAATATCTAAATATTATATATATAAATATTAAAATTTAAATATTATATATATATAAATATATAAAAAGTACATGATGTGTATATAAATTTCATAATTTTATTTTAGAGTTTAGTATAAATATAATTATTATCAATTGATGGTTTGAAATTGTATTATTCATGAAAGTAAAATTATAAACAAGATGCACGTATGTTATATTTTTTGAGCAAATTCGGTTCGTATTTATATAATAATATTAAATGTTTATATTTACTTATAAAATATTTTAATGTTTAAATTACATTAAAATATAAGTTTGAAGCTAGTTATTTTATTTTAGATAAATTAGTATTTATAATATTTTTTATTTTTATTATATATTAAAGTGTTATATAATTAAAAATAAAAAGTTAGATATTACATATATAAAATATATTTTTTTGGGACTATTTATAAATATTTAAAAATTATTTTGAGCTTATAAATTAAATTATTTTTGATTTAAAATGAAAATAACTAAAAATATAAATAAATATTTAAAAAATTAAGAAAATTAAAATATCTGGATTGTAGTGGACGTTAAAGCTTTTATTCAACCTTTTTAATTTTTTTTCAAAGCTGTTTCTTCTCATAGTCTAATTTAAAGGGTTTGAACTTCTTGATTCTTAGTGACATCATAATTTTTGAAATATTTGAATTTTGCTTTTTTATATTTTATTCTTTTAACAAATTCTTCTCTCTTTTATAATAATTTTCCTCTTGTTAATATTATTTCAATTTTGTGGCTAACAAAAAAAAAAAAAAAAAACTCTTTGTAAGTCTACCACATAGTTTATTTCTCCTTTTATATATATATTATATAAATTTCTTGGGATTTTACATAGACAACACCTAAAATTTATCAATTTACATAATTGAAACCAAAATCACTATATTTATAAAATTAGCACCTAAATTCTTCTAATAAGCATAAAATTAGGACTCTGTTTATTTCTGTCATTTGCTCCTTCCTCCCTTCTAACAATTGAAGAATTGACATTTTGCGATAATATACCATTTGATATATCATCTTAAAATTTATTAAATCCAACGTAAATCTTAAAGCAATATATATATAAGTAATTGAACTAAATGTCCCCACGAAATAAGTCCACCAACACCAGATTTGGGATAAATCAAATCTAAATGAGCTCAAATCAAGCCTTAAAAAATATGTAAGAAGACTTCATAAAATTAATTGGATAGTCAAATAATCTCCAAATTTAACGTACTTATAGTTAATTCGAGCGGTTCAAAGAGGCGAATCTAATGAGCCCAATATCATTCAAATCGGAGGTAATTCAGATGGTCAAATCGTCAAAAAACTATCTACGATAAAAAAAATTAATATGAACCGTCTGATGTAGTGTTTTATGATCTTGGCTACAATTATCAAATTCGCCCTCTAAGAATTCCATAAATAGGACTCTATTCTTATCATGAAAGGGAAGGGAAGAGAACCTAAGAAAAGCTACAAGAGAACTATAAGAAGAAGCAAAAATCACTATAATTATTGCTGACCACAACGGATATTATTTGCAGCTTACCTTCCATCACATAGCCATTTTCTAAAACTTCTATCTTTTTGATTTCTCAAATAGTGCATTGTAATCACTCAATATTTTTGGTGTCTCTTATTTTGTTTTATAGTATCTGAATGTGTATTAGATTTTCATGCAAAATCAAGATATAAAGTCTACTCTACTGTTATGAAGTTTTTTTTCTGACACACAATAAAAATATTTCATAAAACACAATAGAAAGCAACGTGTTCATTGAACGAATCAGATAACGAATGTAATGTAAAAGAAAATAAAAGAATTACTTTATAGTTGTTTGGAGCTTTACAACGACGACTTTGCTTTTTTTTGTTTGATTGACAAAATGTAATGTAAAAATAAACCGAAGGTTTGACATCGACGACGGGCGGCGCATGGGCGGCGGTGGCGCGGAGGTGGCAGTCACCGGCGGTTTGGCCAGCGGGCCGGTCGCCGGGTCGCCACATCATTTGTTAGGTGTATTTAGAATTCCAAATCTGGCGAATTCAAATATAATAAGATTTCTAGTGTATTTGAAATACATTACATTACAAATTTTACACTTACAACAAAATGCTTGAAATGAAAGCATTTACGCAGATTCCAAATGCAGGCAACCAAATATCCCCTTTGATGGAGTGCTTAATAGTTAGTGTGTTTATCTTGCAATTAGTACTAGCATCTCAACTACGACATCATCACCATGAAGAGAAGTAGCAATACCAACATTGAAAACAAGAGAAGGAGAGGGCATATGAATGGAGGGAGGGAGCACCACGAATAGAGCAGTGGTATACTGCGAATGTAACGGAAATAAATGGAAGAAATTATTTTGTTGTTTATTGGCATATACATAGTTTTTAAACATCAGTTTTTTGCTAGTATATAGTATGTACACCAGTTTTTTTTAGAGTTTTGAGGGTATTTTAAACACTTTTAACACTAGTACACAGTACACGTATATAAATATTTTGAGCATAATTTTTAAAAATTTTAAAAAAAAGCTAAAATGACAAATTGTTTTGTTTTTTTTTTTTAAGTTTTAATTGTACTCAAAATATCTCTGCACACATATTATGTACTAGCATTAAAAGTGTTTAAAATGCCTTTAAATTCTATGAAAAAAGAAAAAAATTGGTATACACACAAGCCAATACAAAGCGAAAATTCAAACTTAGCTCTACATCCGAACTTTACATGTAATGATTTTTCAATTAAAAAGTGTTATTTTTGTGCTTATTAAATATAGAGGTTTTGATGTGAAATATGTAAATTGATAAATTTTATGTGTTATGCATATAAAAATCATAATTTTTTTAACAATCATCTCACATATATTAAACATATATATATATATATATATATATATATATATATATATATATATATATATATATATATATATATATATATATATATGAGTGTGTATATAAATAAACTACTTTTTTATGCATGAAAAATATATTTTATTTTAAAAAAGTTAATGATAGTGATATTTTTGATATGATGTAAATATTAAAATTTAGGTGTTAGATATGTAAAAATTATGTGGTATGTAAGTAAAGTCTCCTTATTTATATTATTGCTATATATATATCTAATATATTTTAAAAATTTATATATCCTATTTAACCAATGCTCTATTATATATTTTAAAAACTCTTTGGATAGTTTAGATTTTGTTTTACTTATGTTTTAAGCTTTAATTTAAAATGAATGACTATGATCAACATTTGAAATGCATAATGGACAATCTAGATATTACATTGAAAATTTTTATAAAAAATTATGTACATATCATATATATAATTTTATGCATTTATATATTTAACATTTAAAATTTAATATTTATATTTGTTACATTATTCTGTGCATAAAAGATGCATTTTATTAAAAAAATATTAATAATAGCTTTAATGTAATATTAAAAGTTTAAATATATATATATATATATATATATATATATATATATATATATATATATATATATATATAAATATTAAAATTTATATATTAAATATATAAATATATAAAAATTATATGATATAATGTTAATCTCTTAAAAAATTTAAAGATATCTTATTTGAACAAAATTTGAAGGGGCTATTTGGACGCAAGTTGGATTTAATTAAAGTAGAATTTAATAAATCAAGTAAATTTAGATTTAGTAAATACTGAGTTAGTTAAATCTTAGAAATTATTTTGTATAATAATAGTTAAATCCAATTAAATTAAATATGAGTAAATGTTTGACTATAAACTTAAGGATTTAAATTAGTTAGACTAAATATAAATTTAATAATAATTATATGAAAGTTATATTTATTATATTTATTTAATATATTTGATTCTTAATTAGACTAATTAAAATTTAATTTAGAACTTATTAAATTATTTAAAAATAATAGTTTCTATGCAATCAAATTTATTTAAATAAATAATTATGATTAATATACCTTCTAATTAATATATTTACATTTAATTTATTTGAGAAAATATTAATAATCATAATTAGTAATAATTTAATAAGTGAATTAAATAATAATTTATATTAAGTTAATTTACATAAAAATAATAAAATCATAATTAAATTAATTAAAATATAATAATTATTATATAATATATCAATTAATTATTGAATAAAAATGAATTAATTAATCAGAAGTTATTAAAATTAAATTAATTATTTCTAATTGCATTAAATCATAATTAATTTTAAATGTTATATTAATTAATTATTATGTAAATAATTTTAAATTAAATTAAAATAAATCAAAGTAAAACAAATAACCCCGAAAAGAGAAGGGATTGACGGGATCTCGGCGCACAAACCCTGCAACTGAACAGCTCCGAAGGGTTCGGCTTAGTTGACCTGAGCAGAGACGCAGGGAGAAGAAGAAGAGGAGGTGAGAGATGCATTCGTTCGGGCAGCGTGCGAACGCGATCCTAACTTTCTCTTTGACGATTATGGCGGTGATTTGCTCACTCGCTTCCTTCACAGACAATTTCAACACTCCCTCTCCGACCGCCGAGATCGAGGTACTCCTTCTAACTCTAGGTTGCTCAAAAGTCAAAACCGTGATCACGAGTCTCATTTTTCGGGTTTTGGAGTCTAATCGTCTCGTAACGTGGAGGAGGCAAATATTCTATCTGTGAGTGATCTTGATTTTTGAAAATGGAATAATCGTGAAAGTAAATGATTGGGAATCTCTTGATTGTTGAATATGGAACAGTGGGCTTAACAGTATGAAAATTAGTTTTCGAGAACTAGGGATGATCCAGAGTAATAATATTTCTTGAGTATCGCAGGAAGTCTACTATTTGAATCGTGAAATGCAGTGAAATTTTTAGTGTTGCCTTGCCCTCGTTGAGGAGTGGAAGGGTTTTCTGTGAAGGAAGGTTAGAGAAAGCACATTGAAGATGTTTTAGGCTTACAAAGTTTGGAGCACAGGACATTCTAGTAACTATGAGGAATTTAGTCATTGTTGGATGGAGTATAATAAAACCTTGAAATCATGCTCTGGTTAGAATATTTGTGGTTTTGCAGTTTTTTGCTCGTTGATTTTGATTCCAGTTTGAGACTTGGATTTAGTTTTTTAAAGGATTTCTTAGAATTTAGTCATTCTAACAAATTTTGTATACGCAAATTCTTAATAATGATGATGATAGTCTAAAATTGGAATGGAAGAAATTGGAATTAATCCATTTTTCCTGAAATCTGGACTCTTCAGTTGGAGTAAATGCAGACCTATATAGTGATTGATGTATGGAGAAGAATTCATGAATTTGATCTTATGATTTTGAAGTTGACTGACAATGAGGACATCTTTGAATTTATGGTTGATAAAACCCCCTTTCTTATGCCTCCATAAATATAAAAATCTACTTTAGGTTTGAAATAATATCAAGCTTCCAATCAACGTCTTTCTTGGGTGCAGAAATGGTTTTTGCTCTAGAATTCATCAATGGAAGCTATTCAAATTTGAAAGAATATTACTTATTGTTCAACCTATTTAATGGGCACTGATTGAGAATTAGGCTAGTCTTTTATTCAGGAAAACATATTTATTTTGATATTAACTTTTTTTAGGCCATCATTTCTACTTGAGCAATCATTTATTTATTTATTCTTGTAAGAAGAAGATTTTTTCTCTAGAATTTATCAATGGAAGCTATTCAAATTTCAAAAAATATTGCTTATTGTTCAACCTATTTAATTGGATATCGGTTGAGAAATAGGCCAGTCTCTTATTCACGAAAACACATTTATTTGTGTTCTTAACTTTTTTTAGGCCATCATGTATACTTAAACAATCATCTATTTATTTAATTCTTTTTGTAAGAAGCATTCTCTCATTTTTTTTTCTTCATAAGAAGCATTCTCTCCACAAGACAAAGTATTATCCTTTTGATATACTTCATCATAAAATTGAAGCAAGGTTTATAGATTTCATGTTTTTACTTTGGCTGAAGATACAATATTGGTGGTTTTGTAATTTTGCTCTTTGATTTTAGTTCTTGTTTCAATCTTGTTTTTTTTTCCATCCAAATCTTGTATAGCAAGTTCTTGATAATGATGATACTGATGATAGTCTAAAATTGGATTTGAACAGATTGGAATTAATCTGTATAGCCTGAAATCTAGAATCTTCAATTGGAGTAAATGCAAATCTTTATAGTGATGTATGGAGAAGAAGAATTCATAAATTTGATTTGAAATTGTTTAGTTGACTATATCTTTGAATTTTTTGTTTTCAAAGCCCTTCCTTATGTCTCCATAAGTATAAAATCTAATTTTAACTCTGACATGCTAGTAGAAATGATCAGCCTATGGCTGCAAAGAAAATATTCTTCTCTTCACAAGGCAAAATATCATCCTCTAACAAAAGATTTAGTTAAAAAGTTGATGATGGTGTTTTTAGATTTCAGGTTGTAACCTTGGAGTAAATGCAGACTTTTGTAATGATGTAGTCAGAAGAAGAATCTATAAATTTGACCTTAAAATGTTGTAGTTGATAGAAAGTGAGGATATCTTTGAATTTATTGTTACTAAACCTTTTCCTTATGACTCCATAAATTTAAAACTACTTTAACTTTGAAATGGTATCAAACCTCCTAACAACATTTTTTTGGGAGTAGAAATGATCAGTCCATGCCTACTGGACATGGTGCCATCCTCGATACATGTCAAAGATTTGTCTTCATGGCCTAGAAACTCATCTCAAGTTTCAATATGGCAGATGTTATGAGCTATATATAGAAGGTCTCTGCTATCTAGATCTGTGGAAAAGTATGTATGGGCATGGAGAGGCTAATTCAACTTTAACATTGCAAAAACATAGCAGTTGCAAAATTTATGACCATAAAGTATCATTGTGATAAATTCCTAGAGGTTTGGCGGCACTATTGGTTACAGTCCTACTAGTTTTCTTGACACACCTCCCAACTTTATTCAACTTTGAATTGAAATCATATTGCACAATCTGTTTCTGTTAAGTTTGACATATTCTTTTGTTGTTTTTAACTTTCTCAAGGTAGATTGACATAAGTTGATGAGGACGAAAGAAACATATGGGAAATAATTAGAACAAATTAAAATTAAGCATTATTCTAGTTTGTTACATGATCTGTCTTTTCAATTGACATACATGTTTTAAGGACACCTCAAGACAAAAAAAGATCATGGATTCTACTAAACAAGGCGACTGGGTTTTGATTTTGTAGGTTTATGGGTAGGTTTCACGCTATAAATGACAAGAGCTGTGGCCTGATCTGCTGCTTGTTTTTTTCTGTTCGTTGGTTGCAATAACCAGTGGAATTGAAGGCTTTAAGATGATTTTGGCACATGTTAGGGTGGTAGTGAATTTTGGCAGCTAAGATAAAAATGGATGTTGGTAAAGTCATCAACTTATCGGTGGTGAACCATGCAGATCCTGAATCCTCTGATGCTAAACTGATACTGGGCGCTATTAAATGGCTTTGCTTCACATAGGTAATAGAATGTAAAGCGGTTAGAAGGGGAAAAAGAAAAAGAAAGTGGTTTAGAAGAGAACTATAGTAGGAGATACATTAATTGAGTGAGATTTGTTAGGTCAAATTAGAGTGAAATTATAAATTTAATTTGCTGATGTCAATTACACTATAGTGTCCCATATTATGTAGACGCCCAAAATACTAGTATTATTATTTGTGTACTTACACGATAGGATAACAGATATCATTAACTAGTAGTTTGGCATATTAGCAACTTGATTTTATATAAAGCTTAATATAGGAAAATCTGCTGAGAAGCAACTTTATTATAGAACATCAAATACTGAAGGTCTGTACTAGAATCATATAACAATACCTGTTTTGTTGGTCATTGGTGTGTTGACAGTCTGTAGTCATTTTCACCATTCAGGTGTTGTTATGCACGTTTCCTAGTGTTGAAAATTATAAAAATATTGTTCCTTGTAGTTCATTTACTGCTTTGTGCTAACTTTCTTTTTTGATGCTGATAAGCATTTACCAACTACTTTATTTTTCTCTTTTTTCCCAAGTCAATGTTAATTTTTCCATACTAAATTTCTATCTGCTACATTTGAAACGACTGTCTGATCTGTTTAATTGGTGTGTCATCTGTATAATGTGTTTACAGGTTTCAAACTTTAATTGGTTCCAAAAGCAGCGAAATGGAAATGATGAGGTGATTATTTCTCTTAAAAATTTCAGTCATTTCTTTGAATTGATACATCAAATCTCTGCATTCTTCAGTGGAGAATGAAATTTCACCACTGATCTAATTTTATTTTAGGACTTTTTGGTTGCTTTCCACAGTATTCCTTCTTTTGTTGTTGTATATAGTCAGTGAATTTCATTGATGACGGTTAATTTTGTTTTTAACATATGATCATGGTTGAAGTTTCTTTTACTAATAATTCTTGATCTCTGTTGGTGTAATAAAATTAACAAAACAATTTACTCTTCTTAGTTTTGCACTCATCTTCAATTTTTTTTTTTGCACATGGCTGCATTTTAATGACAGCCATTATAGTCTCATTTAGTATATAATTATATTTGTAGTAATTTTTGCTTGTACTTTCATTTGATGATGCCTTGTTTCTTCATATTGCTTACCTTCATATCGAGAAGGTTGAAATAGGATTCAGGTTGGTTCATTCATCTAGGATGTATATAGAAAAACATTTCAATTTTTCACATTTCTATTGGAAGGCTTGTAGTTTTACTTACCAAACTAGTATGAGTTCATATGCAATAAGTGTGTTAAGGATTGATTTGATAATCATATTTCATTCTCTAGGTGTTTGCAAAACACTTATGATTAAGGAAATTTTTGACTCTATGCATCTTAGGTACTTGCTTTATGCAATTTATTCTAGATATAATGCACTATAACTTCATGCATAGTGAAATGTGTGGTATGGATGATACTTTATCAAACTCTTATGATTTCATCTTCCACAGTTCTTATGAATATCAATATTTTAGGACCAAGCTAAAAAAAAAAAGAGGACGGGGAGGGGGTGGTTTGTTTGGATTATATGACTTGGCATAGTTTAGAGCAAGGTTGAACAATTCCCACCAATTTTGATAGCACAGAGCCATTACTAGGATTTAATAATTATGAGCTTTATCCTTTTTTTTATGGTCAGACCTCACTTCAATCTTTTAGTTTGATGATCAAGCCTTCTATAGGTTCTCAATACCTAAGATTTAAAAAAGTTCTATTTAAAGTATCTACAGTTGATTTCTTGATGTCATGATCTTTTCATACCTCAAGAAGCTTAGTATGTCAACTAGAAGGAATAGAAATCATCATGTACATAAAATTCATTTTATGCCTTTAAAATATGTATACAATTTTCAGGCCATATAGAAAATCATTTTGCATTTATTAGATTGATGGGTTTATTCAAAGATTTTTCTATTTTAACTTTATGCCTTCTTAAATTCTCATATGATTTAAAAAAAAAAAACTACAAATAAACTACATAAAAGAAAATATGATTAAGGTTATAAAGATCTAAAAAAGTTTTTTTGGTTTGATGAATTGGTAATTTTTTTAGATTTTGGAAAAAATAATGCAATATATATATATATATATATATATATATATATATATATATATATATATATATTATATATATATAGATAGATAGATAGATAGATAGATATGCATGCATGCATGGAAGATCTAAAAAAGTTTTTTGGTTTGATGAAATGATAATAGTTTTTAGATTTTGGAAAAAATAATGCAAAATATACTACCATTTGGCTACTTAATAATTACATATGAATCAACTATTTCTAATAAATTTAATACAATGATGTAAATGTAACTAAGATAAAATTAAGAAAATATTTATGAATTTAAATAGAAAATTAGTTGAAAGATAGATAATTAATTATAATTAAATGAATTGACATAGTTAATTTGATTTTTTATTACGAAAACAGATATTTATTTAAATTATAATAAAATGAATTGAATTGATTCTCTTTTTTAAATGAAATTATTTTTTAGTGATCTAAAGTTACTTGAGATCCCATGGTATTAGTTTTATCCAAAGGTACCATTAATCAATTTGTGGGCTAGGAGATATTGATTCTTTCTCCAGTGGGGGCTTTATTTTCCATTTTTTGGAAAAAAGATGGCTTACTCTCACTTACACGTGCAAAGGATTCCGCTTATTTATCACCTATTAAATCTGCTTATAATCCATTTCTACTTTCACCTCAGTCATCAATGGAAAATTACAAGTAATAAAGAGAGAGATGCATGAGGAGTAATGGCTAAGGTGTGAGAAGGTTTTTTTTTTTGGAGTGGATGTGCTCCTTAAGAAGTGGGCTGAGGCTTGAAGGAGAGAAGAATAAAAGGTCGAACTATGGCTACAATAACAAATAAAAATGAATCTATATATATGAAACATTCAAGTACCTCTGAACTTTAGACATATTTTTCAGATTTTGTATCTCAAGACCTGCAAGAACTTTATCAGATGGACTTTTTTACAATCCTTCTAGTATATGGCGAACACCCTATCCCCTTTATATAGGAGTGGGTTTCATGAAGGGAAATAGGGAATGGTGCTTTAACACTTTTTACAAGTGAAGGGGTGCATTTTTCATATTAAGAGGTTCACCTGAATGGATGGAACATTTCATGAAGAGGTGAGTGAGTGGATGCAAGCTTTTATGAAGAGATGCTTTACAACTTAGGGCTGTTCGGGGCTGCTGCATTAATCGAGCCTCAGCTGTTTTGATGCATCACGTTTCGCCAAAATTTCTGAATCCGAGGCAAAGCCACCGCGAAGCTGGGACTTGGGAAGCCTTCCGCGGCCCGCGTTTGAATGCCTTTTTTTTTATAAATTACCCCTCTGTGGTCCGCAGTTTGAAATGGCGGAGGGGTAATACTGTTATAATTTATTATATAATTCATAATTCATAATTAAGAGATTTAAAATATAATATTAATTAATATTTAATTTATTTGAATTAATCTTATTTACTTAAATTTAATTTAAATGAGTTTTACCTAATTTAATTTATTATTAATGATTAATTAAAAATTTTAGTTTATAGTAATTATAATTTAATAAATTTAATTATAAATTGTATATTTTATAATGATGTGGTTTATAATAAATAAATAACAATTAAAAATATTGATTAATGTTTAATTTATTTAATAAAAAAATGATTATTGATCAATTATTGTAGTGAATAAATACTTAGAGATTTACTAATTAATATTAAACTATATATTTATAATTAATTAATTTAATACTTTTAATATTAGTATTATTTATTATATGATATATAATCTCTTAATATAATTTAGTGGACTTATACTTATATATGAAAATTAGTTATCTTATTTTTCTCATTATGTTTCATAACATTCAACACATAAGAATATTTTAGTATTTTCTGCATAAACAGCTGCAGCACAGTAGATTCTAAATTGAGTTTTCCAAATAGATTCATACAACAGCCTTCTCTAGTTTCTTCGGTAGCTTCATTTCTTTTGAAAAAATGCATTGTCGGGCCTTAGTCATCCTTGCATCAAAGGGATGCCTTGTCATCTTTTAGACCAGCCTCCTCTCTGTGGCACATCCCAATCATCTTTTAGCCCTCTTTGTAGCCTACTGATGAAGAACTAAGAAAAGAAGCCATCAAATAAAAAGGAAGCGAGGGGGTGTGCACTAGAGTTGAAGAAGAATTGCTTGAGAGAATCCTTGTCAGGAGTTTTCTAAAGGTTTAGTTAAACAAGGGTTAAAAATTAATTTAGCTTTTAACTGGTACCGCTTTTTACAAGGCTTACTGATGAAGATCTAGGAAAAGAAACGAGCAAATAAAAAAGAAGAAAGGGTGTGTGCGTAAGAGGTTGTCAAAACTAATTCAGCTTTTAACCAGTACTGCCTTATACAAGTATCTGAAAAGCTGACACCATAGTTGGCATAATACTGTTGTTGATGGAGATATAATTATGGATATGTTTACTTGAACATGCAAAGAGATGCATTTGAAATGAGTAGGGTTTACGTATTTTTAGTATCAGTAAAAATGTAAAATTTTCCATTGGAGTTACCTCTGAAAGATTGAGCTGTTACAAGTCAAAGTTTGGTTTATAGAGCCATGGTTATTTATTAAATTGCTATCCGATTTTATCAGAAATAATTTTTCATTTTGAAGCAGCTATACAGTCTCATGCTAAAAAAATTCAGAGAAGTTTAGGAAACTGAAAAAGGAAATATGACAGTCGCAGTTCCCAAGCATGGTATGCTTTCTAACTTGTAGTCTTGGGGAATGTCTTTTTTTTCTTTTTTTGGACAAACAAAAAGCAAAAATAAAAAAGTTTGTCCTATTAAAAATTAAACATATAATCCAGTTCATCAGTGATTTATTGAAGTAATCAGTAGTTTTCTTTATTATCAACGCTTTGATGCCTATACTCAGTCTGGCTCAGTCTGGTTGGTCTGTTGTTTTCTTTTGCATACGACAAATAAGAACCTAGTAATAAATAATTGTTCCTTGCTAACGGATTGAAAATGTGTCTCACTAAAAATTAATTATATAATAGACTTGGATCGGCTTTAGAAATTTATACTCCAAAGCATCTTTTACATCAATCGGAGCAATTATTAGGTTGCTTCTATGATGACCTATATGCCACTAGGCCATGGGTTGATTGCTGCCACTGTTTTTCTACAACAAAGTTAAGGTTGTGTATGCCAACCTATCACGAGATACCACATTTTGCAGCAATCTTATGGGCTTGGCGCACAATTTTTCTAAGCATGCTTAATTTCCATCATACCATAGGATAAAAGGAGGATCTTTTGATCGTTGTGATGGTAAACTCATGATTTATGTTCTTTAAAGTGAGTGTCAGATATCAAATTTTTGTCTTTAAAGTCACATTTATGACACAATTTCATGTTTTAATATTTAGTTGTCTTTAGTTTAGCATCGTGTCAGACTCTTGTCATGCAACATCTACCTTATACGATCTTATTGAAATGATGAAACACAATATGTGCTCTTTATCAAAGTTTATTGTTTTTGTTGACTAATTCTTTTGTTTTAAATTACACAGGTTAGCTTGACATTGAACATATCAGCAGATCTGCAGTCTTTGTTCACTTGGAACACGAAACAGGTTTATAAAATTTAAAGTTTATAAAATTATTTTGAAAGTCATGCTTTGTATTTATTGAGATTCAGTTAGTCGTGCTGTAGACGTGTTTAATGTGTCCTCCAATATAGGTTCTTTATTCTATCATCTGGTTTTCTGATTTTGTCAGCAGCATACCTGTTCCCTTCTCTTAAATTAAATTGGTTTGCTTTTATGGCCTTGCCCTAGTTCATTACGAGTTATTTTATTTTATTTTATTTTTTTAGGGGAGCCTTTGACATGAATGATCAATTTATTTCAGTCAGTGAAATTGCAGTATCATTTGCCATTTTTTACAGAATTCTTTCATAACCTGCCTTATTTAGAAAAGAAAATGTGAAATAGAACAAATTGACTATGATCTGAACTTGGTAATTTCTTCTTCAACATTGCTGAGTTTATTATAGTTGAATCTTGAGATTCGTTGTTTAACCTTGCAGTTTAAAGCAACTGCTCAAAATTTGTTGTGGATGACTTGTATAAATATATGATCAAGCATTGAGTAATTGTTGGATGTGAGGGCACTGCTTATACTGGATTAAGAAAATAATCAAGGTGCATCCTGCAAATTTGCAATAATTTAAATTAATGAAAGAACTTTGCAGAAAATAGAAAAGTTTGTGCTAGTTTGGATTTGCATGTTATGGGAACATCAGTGCCATAATGTTGATATTATATCATTGGAATGATGCTTTGGTTGTGTGGCTGATGTTTAGTGGCTTTAAAAACTTTTCAGTTTATCGCTTGGAGAACTCTAGTTTATTTTGAATTGCCCTAAACTGATGAAGTGCTATGGTTTGTAGAGAGATGTTAGAAACAAGTTTATCAAACCATCTATTGTTCATGAGTTACTTGGTTCAACTAAAGAGTTTTAACTTCTTGTCATAGGTTCCACTTTTTGATGGAAAGCTTCTTGATTGAACTATTCTTTTGATTTTCTTTTACTTCATCCATTTTGAAATCATTTGACTTTTTCTGTCTCTTGAATTCAATCTTGAGATGGAAAGGGTTTATAAAAGGAAAGAGGTTGTGAGAAATTAAGAGATCAGCTATTTCCTTTTAGAAAATGGATTGTAAACTTATTGGCAACAAAGAGGGGCTAAAAATATCTATTTGTGTTGGAGAGAGAAAGACAAGCCCCAAAATTTTATCCTTTCCACAGGGGGAGAGAAGACTGCCATGCAGAGGGAATCAGGGAAGGTTGCTCCTCTTTTTTGAATCACGCTCTATAAATTATATCAAGTTAAATCTTAAATCTTAACATCCATGCGGAATGAAAAAGAAATAACCCAAAGGATAATTCCTATATAATTTAAATAGAAGATAAACCTAATAAAAATATAAAATACATACAATTTTTATGGCTTGTTCTTATTTGGATTCTTTTAGGGAAAATTTTATAAGATGGGTAAGACTCGTGACTTATGGTGCAATGTTGGAGATAAAATATAAAGTAAGTTAAGTGTTTAAGATGAGGATGCTTGGATTCTTTACCCTTAGAGATAGAATGCAAAATGAGTATGTTGGAAAAGTTGAGTAGCTCTGGTAGATAAGATTAGGAGAACTTAGATGGTTTGGCCACATAAGCTCCATCCGATGACCGATTGAGTAGATCATTAGATTTGCCTTATGTTAAGAAAGTAGGTGACCTAAAGACTTGGTTAAGATGTATAAAAATGATCTTAGTATACTTGAATTAAATGAATTTGACATACATACAATACAAAAGGATTCATAAGCACCTAATGGGATTCTTGTTGTTGTTTGTTGTTGTTGTTCTTATTTGGATTCTTTCTGGAATTGACTTTGGTCATGGCTCCATGTGCTGCTACATGGGCTTCATGGAGCCAAAAGAACTCATCTTTAAGGATTTTAAACTATGGTATTTTTCAGGTAGATCTAGCTTCTCTTCTTCATCTTTTTATATGTGATTCACTTTAATTGGTGGTTGATTCTTTGATTAAGTATTTGGTGCTCCATAGCATAGGTGATGATTTCATCATTTATATATATTTTGTCTTTCTAGTTTGCTCAACATTGGTTGATGGAAGCACATGGACAATAAGTTTATTCGTAGAAGTAGAAGCTTCACTCAAAGTTTAAAATTACGCAATCGAGTATTGAGATATTTTTTGTTTGTGATGTGAGGCATAAGCCTCAAAGTGTTTTGAGGCGTAAGCCTCATAATCAATAAATTGCGTAAAGTAAGCAGTATTATACAAACATTAAAGTAGAAAACAAGAAATATCTTAACTTATTATTATATTAAAATATAATAGAATAATATCCTAACATAGTAGGAAGTAATAAAGTGCACAAAGCATTAAGTAACATATTAATATCTTGATAACAAATCATAAAGCAAGATTTGTTATATTAACATCAAAGAAACATAAAATATCTAAGTAAGAACTAATGACAATAATTCAAAATAAGTTTTTCTCCCCCACCCTAATTATACAATATCAAAGTAAGAATATCACAAGTAAAGATGGTGATGGCCAACATTGTGCATGAGGAGCATAGATGACACAAGAGGAGAGATGCTTACGTAATGTCTATCTCAAGATTGGCTATTTGTGTGTTTGGACATATGAGTTATTTTGGCAATTAAAATTTATATTTGAGTTTTTAAACCTAGATCTAAAAGTATACACCTCACAAAAACTGAGACGAGGCGAGGCTTGAGGTGGGCCTCACATTATGTGAGTGTAAGTCTCACAGAACACCAATGTGGTGTAAGCCTCATTGTGATTTTTTCAAAAAAGCGCTGAGGCGGGTATTTATTGCACAATTTTAAATAAGGGCTTAACTTATGGAAGACTATCTACATAAGTATACATTGTACAAGGCTAAAATCAATTCTTGGAGAAATCAATCAATAATCATTTGAATCTAATTTTCTAAGAATTCTTTATGGAATAAATCTTGCTTGGGGCTTTTTAAATTTATGTGGTGAAAAACATTTTGATTTAATAGTAACGATTACAAATCTCTTCATTAATGTTTTTCTTTCATTTTTAAACATTACCTATAGTATTATATTTTTCATATTTCCTAGCAATTTATGATTTTATATTGACATTTAGTTTATGAATACTGGATTTATGTCATGATTTCTTGACAAGGTTTACACTGGCTGTCAATTACGTAATGCAATCCTTCATTTTTCTCATTTGGGACTTGGGACCTAACAACGATAGTGGTATTACGAATCTTTTTAATATTATTTTAAAGACTAAAAAGATGTCAGATGAGTGAGAAAGAGTTTGTTGATTCTAATTTTTAAAAATAAAGGTGATGCAAAAGAGGGTGCAAATTATATAGGAAGTATAAAAATGACTTGGCCTATGTTAGGAGAGTTGATGCATTAGACTCGGTATATATTAAGAAAAGTTGAGGAAGATCTAAAATGATTTGGTAGGAAGTATAAAAATGACCAGTTATTAGGATTAAATGAGAATATGATACTTAATAGGATACATGAGAGAAAAAAGATTCACATAGACGATTCCAAATAGTGCTGTATAAAGGTTTGTTATTGTTGTTGTATTCAATTTATGAATATTCTTAGCAAAAGATGCCCAATTTAAGAGTAGGTTGAGATATCCATGTTTTTTAGGGTGTACATCATAAAGAACTTCAAAAAGAGATTTCTTAATAATATAATGCATAAAATAATTAAAAGCAATCTTTGCCGTCAAAAGCATTATATCTCATTTGCCGAAAATATCCCCAAAAAGACATCACAATAGATTACATATTACTTGAATAATTATTGACTACCTCTAGTTGTTCATTAATCTTTTGATGATATGTAGTTGAAAAACTCAAAGTAGTGCTAAACAATTAAAGTTCAACACAACAACAAGCCTTTATCCCACTATGTCGGCTACATGAATCCTTCGTCTCCATTATTGTAATTAAAGTTCAACACATTGTTCTAAAAGTCTGAAAAGTAATTTTACTATATGTGAGTAATAAGTAATTTTTGAGCAAAATTTGGAATATGTTATCTTAGAAAATCTATTTACTACATCAAATATATAATCATGTATATGAGAAGTGTTAGGTAAACCTGCAATAAAATTCATGCTTAAGTTAACTCAAATGATTTGGGATAGGTATGGGGGGGAGTGCAGAGCCTAAAAGGTTGTAAAAATCTTACCCAATTGACAATTACAACATTATAAAATAGCATAACTTCTATTAAAATTTATGAAATGCTAATAGAAATGCGATATGAAACTTACATGATAGCCATATCCTACTAAAGGTGTCATGATTGTCCAGGAACATAAAATTGCCTTGTGAAAAAGTTGCACAGTGAAAAGCAAAGTATTCGTGATAAAATACCCTTAAATAGATGCATAACATTCACTTGAAAATCTTTTTAGCGTATAGCTATAGTTTTCTTAGCAGAATGATGCATGAAATAAAAATCACGGCAAGGAAGGCACCTTTTTCTTTTTAATCTATTAAATCAAGCTAACTTGATTAAAAAAAATTGGTCAATTGAGAATGCGCGTAGCTTAAGGAATTTATTATTTCATTATCTACTCCCATTCAGTGGTTAACTTCTGAAGTGACCACTTGAAGATAGATAATCTACTTAGTATGCCTACAACACTTTATTTATTTATTTTTTGTGAATTATAGATACTTCAAAGACTTGCAATTAAAACATAATACAACATCTTATGGTAATATGGTGTTTGAGTGTTTGGACTAAAATTTAAAATTCTTGATTATAGGTCTTGCATTTTTGGTTTGTTGACATCAATTTAATGCTAAAGTGTATCATACTAGATATTTCCTAATTTTCAGGCATGTGTTTTGGGAACCGGCAATTGAAGTATGGAAAACTTTGCTTGCTCTGTATGAGTTAAAATAATTGGCCTTATACCCAAAAATATATATAACTAGCCTTATACCAAAAAAACATGTAAAATTAGATACATTTTATGTTATCATTAATAAATATTCACATATTTTTTTATTCAAAAAAAAAAAAGTTTTTGGATGACCATGTTTGCTTAGGATATTGTCAATAGCAACATAAGAGCCATTGTTGGATGCAATTATAACCTTTGAGAAATAAAATTTTTTTAGAATTGGAGTGACAGTGAATTCTCTACAAAGACTCTTTTTGTAGGAGGTGGATGATGAAATTTTAATGTTTCAATATGTCAATTAAATGAGTCATAATGTGCTAAACTTCTTCATGAATCTATGCTTGAAAGTGGCTATATCGTGGAAGTTTCGCATATTATTTATTTGTTTAGGTTGAGGCTAATCTGGGTTTACCTCAATAGTAAAAAGATCAATAGAAATATCGTTGGTAAAGATTAGGAAATATAAGAAAGTAACTTTAGAGTGTGATGGGTTGGAATGTGAAGACATGGTGAAAGAGGAAAGAAAAAGACATGTCAGTTTCTTGTAAAAACAATTAGTAGACTACTTGATATTGTTGATTTATTTAGAGAAAGAGGGTCATAACCCCTATTTTTTAGGAGAGATAAGGGAAAGAATATAGATTTATACTTTGTATAAGGAGAGAGAGAGTTGTCATATGGGAGGAGAGATGAGGAGAGTTAATCAAGGAGGTCTTTAAATTCAATTCAAAGATAATACTAGATAATGTCCTTTTACCTCTTATTTGTAGAAATAAGGTTTACATTTTAAAAGTCAAATTAATTCAAGTTAAGTTTAAATTCCAATACTTCAGTTCAAATTAAAAAAGGAAACTCATGCTAAATAATACTTTTTTAGTGTAGATAAAGATTAAGCTTAATAATAAAAAATCTGATTACATGGATTACAATGATCTGTCTACGTCTGGGAAGTCTCATCATATGGGCTTTGATTCATATGTTGCATCACTCTTGTATATTATTACTTTTAGATGCTCTCAATATTTATGTTTAGCAATTTTCTATTATCCTCCTACTTCCTATACCTATGCAAGTTTGCTATGCACAACTGTTTTCTTTCTAGTGAGCTTTATTTGGTTTTGCGAGTTAAATCACTCATAATTAGCATGATTTCTATCTTAATAAGTATCATATTTAGCTATAATATGCAACATTGTGTACAATATATACATTTACTTCATATAAAATTTATTTTTCAAATGTCTTATTTGCTCTTAAAGTGATATGGTTGCCAAATATCTATGACACCATGCATCGATTGACCACTTGTCCAAGTTAAATGAGGTGCTAAAAAGAAATAGTTATTTGTTATTTCTTTATTAGACTCTTTTTTAATTATATGGCATACTTTTAAAGAACATAAAATTATAATTATCTCATTAAACTTTTTTAGGTAAATAAAAAAAAAGTATGTGTCAATGCATAAATAATTTTAATATTGATTATTATATTTTCTTATTCATAAACGAGTCGAGTTGAGCTCAAGCCATAGGTAAATCGAGCTTAGCTCATTTAATGTGTTGATGGTTTAAACTCGAGCTCAATGATAATTCTGAAAATTACAAAAATTTTGACGGTTGAATTTTATAAATCCAATTAAATTTTATTTGATAATCTATAGCAATTAATTTTCTATTTATAATTCACATTACGCTTGTAAAGTTCATCGACATTAAATAAAAAATAAACTTTTCAACAATTAACATCAATTTTATCAATTTTGTAGCTTACAAGCATAAGAAAAATAAGAAATTAAAGTCAATCGAAGAGACTAAAAACTCAATTGTTCATAACATGACATTAAGACCAACATAAAGTAGAGCTTATAATCAATATAATTTTTGATATCTCAATTTTTAACATGAACTTGAGCTTTCAACCAACAAAATATTTTTCATGTCCAAATACATGGTACAATAAATCCATTGAAAAGTCAAAAAATGATGATAAGATATCTCCGACTTCATGGCATTCCTTGTAGCTAATTAACATACAAACCTATATCTTCAAAATTTGATGTGTTCGGTAAAATGACAGATATAGGACTATAGGAGTGACTCCAAATTTGAAACATAAGATCAAAGTACTTATTTAAGTGAAAGATAGTTATATTTTTTTCTTTATAAATGACATAAGAGCATCATTATTTTTAAATAAGTATATCATTTAAAATGTATAAATGACAAATCATAGATAACTACCTTTTTTTTGTTCCAATAGAAAACAATAGCAATGAACTTTTGTAAATCAACATACATAAATGTAAGTTTCCGTTTCTTCAAAGTTTTATCTTACCTTTTATATTATAGGTAAGGAGATCTCCATCTCTTTATCATCTTCTTTTACTATTAAATTATGTAATTGTAATGAATTATAAAGAAATAAAAATCTATTAAAATATTACTTTGATTCATTCTTTCAACCTGTAATGAGAATGAAATAAATTTGATCAATAAATAAGGGCTTACACAACTTCTACACCTAGTTTGGAGTGATATGTATTGATGAATCTCTTGCTTGTACTAAATGTTAACTTAGTAGCAATGGCGTTGATTGTTATAGATAATATGTTTACATCTATTGTTGATAATATCTTGAATTTCATATATTAGTTTCCAATAATGCAATAACTTCAAATTTTTGACATTTATAAGTCATCCACCAAATGGTTGTTAAAAATTGATTTTATAAGTCTCTTATTGTATCAATTTCAAATGTAGTGAAATTATGCTAGCCACTTTATTTCTTGGTCCCGCTAGTTTAACTTGTTCTAGCATAATTATTTTCACTATTGTACCTAATGTTTTAGCTCTAAATGTGTCAATCACACCTTCAATTTCGTACTCAAAATATGTAGCATACTTTAGTAAGCTCATATAGCAAGTTTCAAATATGTGAGAAATTCTTTGTACTTTTATTAACAATGTAAATCTAAGAATATGCAAAGTTAATCACAACAAATTTCATTCTAGGATTTATTGCTGCATTAAAGCACATTAGAAGATTGCATTCACCCTAGTATTTATCAAAAATTTCTTTCATTTTTCTACTCATTTGCTTAATGAAATAATCATAACAAATTGCAAAATTGTTGGGTACTTAGTCTTTGAGATAATATTAGTTGATTGATTAAAGAAATCAAGAATATTACAAACTTTTTCAATATATCCCACTCCTCCATGGAGCAACTCACAGTGCAATCTTTCTTTCGCTCTATGAAAAGGAAGTTTCTTTAATTATAATGTAATAGTCAATTGCATTTCACATAGCTGGTGTTAAGCTTTTTTCTAAATAAAGCATATTTCGATGCTAGATTTTTGTTAAAAGTTTTACTTAAATTTGATTTTTTTTTCTTGCTTATGAACGAAACTATGAAATATTGTGACTTAATAAAATTCTTAAGCAATATGATCATAGTTTTGCAAATCATAAAAAACATGTTGAAGTGTTGAATTGAATTGAATCAAACAAAAAATTTAAAACAATTGAAATAATGAGGAGAAAAAAAAGAGTAATCTTATATGTAACATAGAAGTCATCTATGTTTGGTTTGATTTGAGTAGTCCTATATGAATGGAGTCATAGTTCTCTTATGAAGCTATAACAAGATTTGAAGAGGTGTTGTCTAGGCGCCATCCTGAGAGTTTGCAAGCCAATGTGGAGGCGAAGTCGTCTTTGGGTGCTAAGATTTGTCTTTTTTAAATGGCTATGAAGAGAGGTTGAGCTGACGCAACATGAGAAGAGGAGACATGCCAAGAAGTTGTGAGTCAACGAGGTGGTGAAGCCATCCTTGCATGCGAAGAACTATGAAGAGAAACAAAGTCGAGTGAGTGCATGATAGTGAGGATTGTTGTGAGTTAAGTATTAGAATACAAATAAAGAGTAATATATAATATAAATTAATTAATATTAATAATAGTTTTGAGAAAATAAATTAAATAGTGCATGTCCCAATGCAATGTTCCTTGTGCTATAGCTCATCAATAGCACAAATGACATGCTATTTTGAGAACCAATGCCTTGTTATGTAAATAGAGTACGAGGAAGTGCCTCACCACATTATAGGCAATAGTGTGCACTATAGCATGTTATCGACATGTATGGTTTGTCCATCTTTACCAAAGTCATGAACTTTAAGAGAGAGAGAGAGAGAGAGAGAGAGAGAGGTTGCAATTTACTTGTAACTTTAAATGGAAGGCTATGGATAATACTCTGGTCAATGGAAGAGCAGTAATACATAGACATAGAAGTAATACCCATTGTGATCATATTATTTATTTATATTGGAGCATGGAATGGTGGGCGAGATCATAGACGAAGAGATAGAGCTTATTGGAACATGTTTGTGTATTAGTGAGGCAGGAAAAGATGGGCGAGTTCAACGTTGGTTTAGAAAGTATGAGAAGTTGATAAAGAGAGAGTTTGTGAGAAGATAATGGTAAATGCCTTAGGGTTTTAGAGAGATTGGAGAGATATTTGGCTTGTTAAAGTCAGCTTACAAGCTAAGTGATAAGCTAAAGTTGAATAAGTCCACTCTCATCCCCAATTATGATCTAATAATGGTGTCAAAATTTAAGTTTGTAGGAGATCTTAAAAAATGTGGTTTATTTTAAGTAGATGTGGTGATTTTTGAAATTCTAATTCCATTTTAGTTTTCACCATTGTTAGTTTTTCCCAAGTACTTAGGCCAAATTTATAAATCTTAATTCATTCTTGTTTTGTGATACTTGAGTTTTAACCCTTTTTTGTTCCAATTCCTTATGTCTCTCGCCATATTACTTTTGGTTTACTTTTTTTACCCTAATCCTTTGATAGCAATTTTTACTCGCCTTATGTTCATCTTCACATGTTGGAATCATCTAATTCTATTTTCTATTATCTTAGTTTAAATGTATTACTTTCACTGTTCTCTAATATAATGACTTACCAATCTATAGACCCATACCTACAGCCTTGATATTATACAATTTCCTTTACTCCAGTTTTTTTGAAATCAGGTTGGCGGAACTAGCTCTCTTCTTTCATTCTTAATGACTTTTAATCTATCATCAATTTCCAAGTTAAATATTGAACTCCATCATCAAAACTAAGAGCTTCATTTTCAGCATATAAACAAATAGGCTTGGATCTCTTGGAATTATGAGTCAAATCTTAGGTTCATTTACTTAGACTTTTTTCTTAGTAGCAATATTTTAATTTTATTAGTTTCTGTCATTGAGTTGATCAAGCCAACATAATTCCATGTTACGATTCTGCCAATATTCTTTTTTTTCTTTTCTTTCTGTAGCTTGTCCTTTCCTGGTGATTTAATATAATAGATATTAATATTTAATTGTTAATATATTATCAATTCCATTGCTTTGCAGGTGTTTGTTTTTTTAGCTGCTGAATATGAAACTTCCCAAAATGCCCTGAACCAGGTATATTGTAACTACTCACTATTGGCCAGTACCTTTTGTTCGGATAGCATTATGCCCCTTCTTTTAATCTGTTAAAATTTTGTTTTGTTTCAAGATTTCTTGAAGGAAAATTCATTTGTTCTTGCCAGTAATATTGTTTAGTTTTCTTGGTTTACACTAGTTTATTCATGATTGCTTTGATACAAATTAGGCCCTTTATTCTATCACCACATTCTGATTGTCTTTTTTAATGGTTGGATGCAACTGTTCATTTCAATCCATGCCTACAATTTAACTACATTTTTTTGATTTCATAGAGAGTTTGGAGTTATGTTGTATTTTTTTAATAGAAAAGAGATTGTTCTACAATCATGTTTGGAAGCATTTTGGGTTTAAAATGGAAGTATATCAAGGATCATTGTAGTCAAAAACTGAAAGACGATTGTTTGGTTAATAAAGATAACAACTAAACATGTTGATATATTGAGCTGTTAATGCCGCTTAATTTCCTTGAATATGTGTTTGACTTGATTATTCTTGAGATAGACTTGGTCATGATGTAAGAGATGAGTTTCATTTTGAGCTAGACAACTTAACAAATTAGTCATGAAGAAAACCTAGCTGTTATTGTTGGGCTCTATGGTATTTCGTGAAACACATTTATTCACGAAGGCAAGGTGCTGAGCATGACAGTTTGCGAGTTTATTTACTAAATGAAGTCAATATTCTTCATAAAGGAAACTAGGTGGACAATCTTATACAATGCCTTGGGTCAAACATGTTCATAATTTTCATTGATGAATGCATAACTGATCATATTTCATAATTTGTATAGAAGAAACTACTCAAATTATGTGGAAGTTTGCGTGCATGTTTAACTTTGCTTTCAGAGTAAGGCTAATGACTTTAATTTTCAAAAGATGATCTTAAAAACAAGAAATTTATCATAATCAAATAAGACCTATGTTATTCTTATGATCCAAATTTTTTGAAAGGAACAATGACATTTTCCTTTAGAAAAGATCAAATAAGCCTATTTATAGACATGCATATAAATAAATGTAAATGGAAGTTTATGTAAATATAATATACCGTAAGTAAAATATCAGTTGTTCAGTCAATTTTCTTTCTTTTTTTAGTGAAGCTAATCAAGATTATAGAAATTTAAATTTATTTGATGCTGTAGGTTTTTTTTTGTTTGATTAAGCATGTTTTTGATTTGCATTAATGTCTTGTCCACATAGTGTGATGTTATGTTTATCTTTAATATGGGATAATTACTCAAATCTAATTAAATTTTTTGGGTATAATAGCTATCTTGAAGGCATTCTATTAATATATTCTATATTTATCTTTATGTTTTTCCTTGTGTAGTTATAATCTTTTTGAATGAGACGGAGTTCAGACACTTGATAGTTGGAGCAAGATTGAATATACAAAATATGATTTTGAAAATTTACTATAGTATTCATTGTTTTTAATTATGATTAATCATCATGGCAAGATTTTCTGGTTGGAGTATGATTGAAGGTATTCCTTGATGGTTGCGTGAAACATGTTTTTAGCACCAAACAATTTTAAGAATGAATGTATGCCCTGGAGATGGTCACTACTCTGTCAAAGTTATGTCAGATAAGTTCAATTCTTGTATTATTAAGAAAATGAATTTGTATGCTAAATATTATGATAGATCTAATATCAATAAATTATTAGCTTACTTTGAAATTAAAAGTGCCCATAAAAAATAGACTACTTAAACAAACACAATAAAAATAATGAACTACTTCAAATATTATGAGCAAACAAATGATGAAAGAACTAATCATCGGACCTATGTACTGATTGTTGTAATCCTACTGACTAAATTACTACTATGGAAGAGGAGAATTAAAATTTGGAAGAACCATATGAGCGAATACTTACAAATAGTGACTTGCCAGATTTAAAAATAGGATAATTTAAGAATAACCCTATCATGGATAACCAGATTACATAGTTTATATCAATTCAGGTACGAAAAGTTTAGACTATATGATTATAATTCTGAAATTTATTCTGAATTTAATTGAAGGGAAATATCACATCTAGTAATGTAGACAACGCCTAGCTGTTCTAATTTAAAAAATAAATGTAATTGTTGTAGGGAAAGTCTATATTGAAGGAGAATCAATTGTAACAGATCTGAGGAATAAGAATGATATTTTTGTATGGAAAGTGTATATAAAAGGAGATTCAATATTAACAAGTCAAAGATGTAAGAGATCAAACCCTGAACTGAAGTATCGGGAGAGATTTTCTCAAATTGTTTAGGACGCAATAACCTTCATTAGTCATTTTTAGGGAATGCTTTCTACATAAAATGAGTATATATTGTGGACTCTATATGCCATCCAATCGTCTCTTTTATATTCTTTTTATACATGTTTAATGTATGGTTTTTTCATTAAGAAGCCTAAATGAAACTAAATACTTTTAACATATTAATCATATTTCCTGTGTGAAGCATGAACAGTGTATTTGAAGGTGTAGACTTAAGAAAAAACTTTTATCTATATGGTTATGTGTTAGTATGTATTTCATTTCAGCTTTGTTGACCTTTTAGTCTCATTTTTATTACTTTATACTTGCCAAATGATAGATTTTGGTCAAACTGCACGAAGTAATTTCTATCAATATATACTAAGTCGTCTATCGCTTTTAACCTTGAGATTATCCTACATTATTTCCGTCTATCTCTTGCCCACTCTTCTTTTTCTTTTCTCTTCTATTATCTTGTCCTTTCATGGTTCACTTCAATCATTGCAGCAGCTTCCCTCCTTGCTCCATTTCTACCATTGTATTATAATTCTTAAGTAAATAACTACTGTTCTTTTATATTTCCTTGACTTATGGTTGACCATTGGCACCTATAAGATCGTCATCATCACTATTACCAATTGCTATATCACTCCCTAATGTACATATTTGGTGTCTCTTTTCTTTATTGTTATCTCCATATCAATAAAAGGAAGCAATTGTGATACAAGATGATTTAGGATTTAGATTTCTTAATATAAATCAGAATGATGTAATGAATGAAGATGACATAATAGAATTTAGAATTTGGATATCAAAAATCATTAATACACAACTTTCTTTCCAGTAGCTACAAACCTAAAAATTATAACTTAATCAATAATATAATGATTGCATAAAATTTGAACAAAATCAAAAACTCTACCAACTTAATAACAAATCTGAACAAAATCAAGAAGTTGAGTAACCTAATAGCAAATTATTTAGAAGAATCTAGATGTAAGAAGGATAAAACCAAATAGAAGAAAATTAAAACCTTCTGTTTGTACAAGTAGATAGCTTCCCTCAACATTTGGTTGTTGCACATGTATTACACTTTAATGAAATCGCATTTCATATTTCTCACACCCCAAAAAAAAAAAGAACCATAAATTTTGTTTAATAAAAGTTAAATATTTACATGTCTCATACTATGTATTTTTAAACTTCTTTTCCTTATGTTGATAGATTTGGCTTATCTATGATAAGCTTAGTTTAGTTTAAAATTATTTCAAAATTCAAGTTACATTTGAACAAACTTCAATATTTATCCAATTCAGATTGAGCACCATATGTGAAACAACTAAATCTCATAAAAACATTGTTTTGCAATATTTGGTGATAGAATAGTGGCAATCACATGGAAAATGAAAAATCTTGAATCTTATGCGAAACAATATTTTGCACTTATTACGACTATGATAGTTGGATGAAAAATAAATCTCGGAGCTGACTTAAGTAGTGCTTGGATTGTGTAATGTACAATCAAATAAACTTTCTTGAACCTGAAAGTTATTCTTGAACTAAACTTAATCCAATCTTACACCAAACCACTTGACTAACTTAATATTTGGGAACTCTACGAACCTAATAATTTAAATTTGGTGCAAGATTGCCTATTCCTTTTGGTCTATTAGTCGCACTATGTTTCTGAAAACAAGATCACTTGGTTGAAATTATATTGGTCTTAGAAGTTGAAAAAAAAAAGTAGTTTGACACAAGTAAGGTGATTCTCTTGCACTACGATTGAGGGCGTAGTTTAGAAAGCTCATCATGATGGCTAGTTCATTGACCTATGATCGTTGCTTTTTGATGCATAGTTTTGGGATTTTTTTTAATTTGATAGATTCTTTTGGCTTTAAAGATTATTGTTGATACTAAGATTATCAATTTTATAAGTGTCTATACTCCTCAAGTAGGTTTGGAGGTAAGTAAAGAAAAATTTTAGAATAATTGAGGGATTAATACAAAGAATCTCTTGAAGAAAAATATTTATTGGAGGATTTAAATTATTGGTAGAGTGGTAGAAGAAGGTAATGAAGAAAATTTTAAAAGTATTCATGGTGGTTATGGATTTAGAGTGAATAATGAAGAAGGTAAAGTATATTAGATTTTCTTTCTTTATGATTTTTAGAATTCTTACACTTTATTTAAGAAAAGAGATGAACATATTATTACTTATAAAATGGATCTAGAAAACACATTGATTATTTTCCGATAAAAAAATAGATCTTTAGATTGTAAAGATTGTAATATTCTTGAAAATCTAAATCTCGATCGTTAGTTTTAGATTTTAAGATGAAAGGTTGTAAGAGAAAAATAAATCATTATTGTCACAGAATTAGATGGGAATGAAAAACATAAATAAAAATATTTTAAAAAAAGCATGAGATTAGAATTTAGGATATGTTACGAGGTAATATTATCTAAAAAATATAAGTGAAATTAAAGTTCTAAAGATGTCTTGGAGAATCGAAAAGGAAAAGCTTTTAATAATAATAGTTGGTCAAGAGTGCAAAAGATAAAATAAGAAGTATTATTTATAAAATTTGGTTTAGATGTAAAATTGGTATAAAATATATAAGTGGCGCTAGAGATTCAGAATGTTCATAAAGAATCATAAGAAGTTAAGTATTCTGAGAGATGAGATGCTTAGGTGGATGAGTGGCTTTACTCTTAGAGATAGAACAAATATATTCGGGAAAAAGTTGGAGTATATGGTAGATAAGATTAGGGAGAGTCAGATGGTTTACACATAAAATCGTCATTAACGATTAGGGGAGTAGATGTTAGATTTCTATGTTAAGAAAGGTAAGTAGACTTAAAAGACTTGATTAAGATGTATAAAAATGATCTTAGTATCTTGATTTAAATGCATTTGACATAAGATTGATAGGCGAAGGATTCATGTACCCCTAGTGGGATTAAGGCTTGTTGTTGTTGTTGTTGATAGATTCTTTTGGCTTTTATTTTGGCAAATTGGGGTTTGTTTTTGATTGTGATAGGCAAAGATGGTCTGAACGTGCAGTTCATACTAGCTCAAAGGATTAGGAGTGAAAGCACCTCGAACCACTTTATGAGATATTTGGCGAGAACAAACATATTTTTAAACTATTTGAACGATGATGAGAAAGGTTCAACGAAATCTCTCTTGGAGACCATAATAGGCTAGCAATGGTATATTGGTGAAATTTTTTTCCCTGGCTGATGAAGGACATGTCCATATAATTGACACATTTTGAATCTTTTGAAAATTATTTGACATCATGCTTCATAGCCAGTTAGTAGTGGTGGCCTTGATGGAGGATGCTTTTAGCCATTGATCGTCTTCCTCAATGACTTCCCTACTTGACTTCATGCAATTCAATGAATAATTGATTTGTTTAACAGATTTCCCTTTGGGATGCAATCATCCCCGCAAAAGAGCATGCGAAGTTCTGGATTCACACCTCAAACAAATATCGCTTTATCGATCAGGTAATGTTCTTGCATTCTCCTCTATAGCTTTTTAATGATCCTTGAAATTTATTTATTTCGAATGCTAAATCACTTTAAAATTTCAGTAATCAGCACTTATTTAACAACCATAATACATAATGAAACTAAATTAGTAAGAGTATATATAGCCGAGGGATTTAGAAAAGTACTGTACAGTTCTTATATATTTACGTATCTAATATCAAAAATTTTATTTTTTTTCATACGTAATATTTAAATTTTTAATATCACGTTAAAATATTGCTGTCACTATTTTTTTTAATATAAAATACATCTTTTTATTTATAAAGTATTATATATATATATGAAAATTTAAGTGTTAGATGTAAACATGCATAAGAATTTAGTTGTATTTATATAAAATTTTCAGAAAAAAATGAATGTAGAGTTTATTGTGCCTAAAATATGCTGATTATTCATGAATATATATATGTAAATATAAATGCAGGGAAGCAATTTACGGGGTAAAAATACAATTTAACGCTGCATTGGCACGTGATGCCTAAGACAGGAAAGATGTTTGCTGGTAAAGTAGTAAAGACTGGTCATCGGCTTCCTGAAGATTACAGATAAGAGCAAAAGCTACAGCTGCTGAGTTATTTCGGCCTCCTCCTTCTTCAGAAGGTAATCTTGTCAACTAGAGTTTCTCCTGCTTCTAGACTTTAATTTCATTTTTTTTGTTTTTTAATGTTCTGGATAAAGAATTAGTCATTTAAGTCGTCTAATTTGAGAAGTAAATTGAGAAATTATTATTATTTTTTAAATTATAAAACACCGAGGGATTTGTTTGATGATGTTGTGCTGTTTTGATGCTATATAACATTCAAATCGTCATTGTTTTTTCACATAAATGAGTAAGTTTATTGTAAATTTCAAACAAATGTTTGTTTAATTTCAAAAAATCTAAAGAAAATGAAAAAAAAGTTTAAAAATCGAATCAATTCTAAAAGAAAATAAAGGTGGAATTGTGATGAAGATTTGTATGCTTACTAATGCTTAAGTACACTCAACATCGATTATTGGTTATAAGATAGTATTTAAAGAATAATAATAATAATATGTTTTAAAGTGAGCAATGTCTTAGGATATTGGATATTCTAGAGAAAGAGTTTGTTGATTCATATTTTAAAGAATAAATATGATTCACAAGAGTGCAAATTATAGAGGAATTAAGTTAATGTGCTGTAGATTAAAATTATGAGAGAGAGTAATCGAGCATAGATTATGATGTGATATAAAAGTTTCTTAAAATTAGTTTGGATTTATGTTGAGTTGGCCTAGTATGGATTCTATACATTTATTGTTAGGTTTGACGGAGAAGCATAGATAGAGTAAGGAGGATCTACATGTGATATTTGTTGATTTAAAGAAAGCATACGATAAAGGTTCAAGAGAAGTGCTTTTGAGAGTTTTAGAAAAGAAGGGAGTTAATATTGTTTATATGCAAGTCATCGTAGATATATATACTAGAGTTGTTATTTGTATTCAAACATAAGGAGGATTGAGCAAACATTTTCCTATTTTAGTTGGATTACATCAAGGATTGACTTAAAGCCCATATCTTTTTTTTTTATTTTAGTTATGAATATTCTTAGTAAACATTTACAACAGGATGTTTGTTGATAAGACTCAAGAGGTAGTTCAAGAAAAACTTGATGCATGGAGGGCAACCTTAGAGTTTAAAGACTTTTATTTGAGCAGATCTAAAATCAAATAGATGGAGTGTAATTTTAGTTGTAAAAGATTTAGGGTCTGTTTGAGAGAGCTATAGTTATTTGAAAAAGTTATGATGGAGCTGTGGTAGAAGAAGTTGTTTCTTGAGAATCTGTTGTGGTGTTTGGGAGGCAATTGTGAAACTACAATATTGTGGCTGTATGCCAGTTTGATGGAACGAATGTGCTTTTCAACCATAATAGAAAGTATTACAAAAAAAAAAAAAAATCACATATTTTAAAATGTTGCATTCATTTAAATTGATTGAAAGTTCATAATTTCTAACATTACAGAACACTAACCACAAGAACAAATGCCACTCCTATACCAATATAAGCATAATGATGTGTAAACCATTTTTTTTTTTTTCAAATTGCACTTGACTCAAAGAATAGAGAATACATTGATCGCTAACCACAAGAACAAAAGCCACTCTTGTACTAATATTTGTAAGCATAATGATGTGCGAACCAATTTTTTTTTTTTCAAATTGCACTTCACTCAAAGAATAGAGAATACATTGAGGTGAAGTGTTAAGGATGTCACTTGATCTATAAATAGGTCAAACAAAGATTTTCACATGAACTTTCGGCAAGTGTAATGCCAATCCGAAAACCCTAGATGTCGTAACGTGACGAGAGTGCGAGAAGTAAAGGGTAAAGTAGTAGTCACGAGATTATTATAAAAGGTGGCAATGTAGGGAATGCCAGAGCAATATTGAGGTGTAACACCACTGGTTTGCACCGCTAATTTACTTCATCGTGACTCCACAGTGTCTCCCAAACATCACATTGTCGTGTTTTAAGGTGTGACGTGATGGGACCACTTGCCCAAATGGGCCCTATAGTGGTGGAGTGGTCATAATGAGTGATCAAATCATTAAAAGAGTGAACGTTTTAGATATCTCGGGTCGATTGTTTAGAGTGATGGTGATAGGAGGATGATAGGGGGGAATGCATCTACCCCATTGTGTGATAGAAAAGTATCATTTAGACTTAAAATGAAAATTTTATAAGATGATGGTAAGACTTGCAATGATTTTTAGAGTAGAATGTTAGCCAATAAAAGTGAAGCATAAAATTAAGTGTTGCAGAGATGAGAATGCTCTTGAGGATGATTGACTTTACACTTAGAGACAATATGTGAAATGATTATATATATGAAAAGGTTGGAGTAGCTCCAATGGCAAGTAAGATTCGAGAGAGTCGCCTTAGATGATTTAGTTATATAAAATGGCGATCATCTGATGACTCGGTTAAAAGAGTAGATGTATTAGATTTCACCTATATTAAGGTAGAGGTTGGCCTAAGAATATTTGGTTAGATAATATAAAAAAAATGATCTTATTTTATTAGAATTAAATGAGAATTGGACACTTAATAGGATGCAACGGCGAAAGATTCATGTAGCTCATCTCGCGCTAAGGGCTATTGTTATTGTTGTTATAGGGTTTGTTTGAGATCAATTTTATTTTGTGTTTTTAAATTTTTTGTTATTTTTAAAAATACATTTGTTTGTCATATTTTATGTAAATATTTTTATTTTTAAAATTTAAAATAATTTATATTATTTTTAAAAATACTTTAAAAATAGGTGTTTGAATGTTTTTAAAAATAATCATTATTTTTATCAAATGTATTTATTTTTAATCAAAATATAATTTAAAAAAAAAGTGATCCTAAATGACCCTTTAGAATATCTATATTTATAGCTTTGCTTTAGATCTAAAATCAGTACAAAATCTTATATACATTTTAGAATTACTCATGTCTTGATAATGTCACCACATAACATAATAAACTTAGGAATTTCTAAATGGATTCATAAATGCTAACCAAAGAAGGATGTGTGAACTATAAGGCTTAGGCAAAATTATTGATAAAAAAAATTATTAGTATCTTTTTATTTTGAGTTTGATTATAAATCAACTTAATCACAAACTATCTTATAATTTTTAATTAATGCTTATTATATATTTTTTGAATTAATCTTTTTTAATTTTAAGAAATTTTTTTTGATAAATTTACCATTTGATGTCTTATCAAATTGGATTAATTTTATTAGCTTTAATTATTTAAATATTAATTTTATCAAGCGATTTAACTCTGCTTAATTAAATTAATCAAACAAGGAATCAAATTAATTAAAAATTATGATTAGTGGGTTAAACTATAAGGCACCCCTCATTATAGTAATTAATCTTTATCGTAAGGAAATCAACGTTCTTCCCAAGTGGCTAAACCATTGGATTTTCATTTGATTGGAACTTAAAAATTTAATTGAACTAAAAGGAATAGAAATGATATAGAAATATATATTAATTGAATTGAATTGTGTTTAGTCTAAAATAAACTTTAAAGTGAGGAGAGAGGCCCCATGATCACATGCATTCCAAGTAGGTGTGTGTTTGGTTGATTTGGATGGATTGGATGATAAATTTTTAAAATCGATTGGTTTTAGATTCTTAAAAATATTGAATCGAATCGATCAAATAAAATGTAAAATCAAATAAATTAAATAATAATTTGGTTCGGTTATTTTGATTTGGTTTTGGATAAATCAAGTTGGCTATATTTAAAAATTATTTGCATAATTTTTTATTGTATAATAAACAAATAATAAATAAAATAATATAAATATAATAAAAAATACAATTAACTAATTCATGCACTAAAATAAATATTTAAAATTAATTTTTACTTACCTTAGAAGTTGATGAAATCATATTATCATATTATGAGATTAAAATATTTTAAAAAATTGATAATGATCCTAAAAAAACTGCTAGATATTAAAAAAATAAATAAAAATAAATATATAATAAATAAGCTTATTATACATAAATTAATAATATCGCATTACATATAATTATTTTGATTTATTTGATTCCATCTAAATTTTATTTAACAAACTTATCCAAAAACCAAAAACCAAAATTTTCAATAATTAAAACCAAAATCCAAATTACTAAGTTCAATATCAAACCAAATTACTCAAAAACTTTAATTCGATTTGATTTTTTGGTTAAAACCAAATAATGCATACCCCTAATTCCAAGCTCTCCTATTAGTTTAGCTCTTTTAACAAAATTCTTTTCAATTTATAGATATCCAAATCAGTTATAATCCTTTTTTTTTTTAATATGAATGTAATATAATCATGGTGATGCAAAATTAGTAATTTTTTTTATTATCAATAAAAATAATAAAATATCTCTTACCCCTTTAGTTAAATATCATTTAAATTACAAACATTACTATGAATAAGATTTATTAAATTATTTTGATTAACAGAAGTATATTTAAATGATTTTTAAATTTATTTTACTTGAGAGTAAATTTCACGCTTCACTTTTTTATTTATATCATTTTTGGATAATAAATCTATATACATCAATTATCTAATTATTTTATAATTTAGATGTACTAATCTTGCATATCAAATATCAGAAGAAATAATTATTAAAATAAAAGAATTTAAGCAAGAAATTTTATTACTAGATAATAATAAGTTTAATTTAAATAAATCATTACATAAATATCCACTTCCAACAAATGATTCATTTTTAGTTATGATAAACTTATTCAACGCAAAAATAAGTTAATAATTATATTGAACAAGTAGCGAATGACTAATTAAAATTTTTCAAATGTTCGTCACATGCAAAATTGAATATAATTTTAAATAGTTTTTTTTTACGCTCACTTTTAGATCGATATCTCCTTCTCCTCTAATGCTCGACGCATTTCTCTGACGTTTCCTAGAAATTTTTTTTATCAAAATGATGATGATATTTATTATCAAAATATAAAAATTAATTTCAAATGATAGACTAATATACCTCAAAGAAAGAAAATCATTGGCATTGGAAGTGATTATATTAATTTGTGGTTAAGATCGATTTTGTTCAAATGTCTTGTTATTTTCTTTGAATGTTTTATCTTTCGATAATAAAAAGTATTTGCAAGATGATTGATTTCTTGCACACCTAATATTGAATCTTATTATATTTTTTATTTTATTATTAGACTTTTGTGAAATTTATTTCTTAAATTTTTTATTAAATTGTTTAAAATTTTTTCTTTTAAAATTACTTTTTTTCGTTAGATTGTCATTTGTTTTAGATTCAATTTTAGTGAGAGTATATTTTTTTTTTTTTCTATTCAATTGCATAATAAGATTATCGAGGCGTCTTTATTTATTATGGTAGAATGTTTATCGCAATTGACTCGTGATGATTATAATTTTTTATTATCGTCTATAAATGCTTCCATCATACTAATAGACTGCGAGAATCTCTCATTTTATATTCATTGTATAATTCGAGTGAATATTTTTCTAGACACACATCTTCATTATATATTGTAGAAATTAATCTTAAATATGTCAATTAATATATAATTTTCTTTTGTTATCTTTTAGAATATATTCTTATAATTTTTTTTCAGCTTAACAACATCATGACAACGATATTGTGTAGATATTTGTTGTCAATTTATGAAAATGATTAAAGTAAAGAAAATATTTTGATCAACTCTAAGATTGTTAGAACTATAAAATAAATTGACAAATATAAAATTAAGAAATAAAGTTAACACAATTAAGCAAAAATGAGAGCAATGAGATTGAAATAGCTAAGGAGGGAGGCATACTAATGACACTATCTTTAGAGTAGATCAAGCCTTGGGTACACCAATTTCTGGCTCTTATTTTGACTCGTGAGATACAACTCGTCCCTTTATCTTGATCGCATGTGCACTACGACTGATCGGCAAAACTTTGAACTAATCACATATCTCTTGTTGCCCAAAAAAATAAAATAAAGAAAATGACAACAGAAATGAATGGAGAAGAATGAGAGTGTATTAAGAATTTTCTTATCCTATTCAAGTTCATATTCTCATGTATTTATAGGTAAAATATAAGAGTAAAATATCAAATCACATTTACTAGCTTTTATTTTAAGTTATAAATTTATTAATTTATTTGTATTTATATAATTTATGTTATAAGTTATAAAATGAATTTAATAATGTTACAATTATGATTTTTATCTATTCCTAACAGTATATAAGTAAAAATTGAAATTTAAGTGTTAGATATATAAATATATAAAAATTGTGTGGTATTTTATATATGTAAAAATAAAAGGTTAAGCATTAGATATATAAATACATAAGAATTGTGTGATATGTTATATATGTAAAAATCAAAATTTAAGTGTTAGATATGTAAATACATAAGAATTATATAATATGTAAAAATTTTCTATGGCTCCTTTTAGAGGCTCCAACAAAGGTACAATTATTATTTTTATTTTTTTTGGTAGGCAGATTGCAGCTTAGCGTATCTGTTGTCTTTTTATAAATTTAAAAAGAATATTCAATTAAATTATCAATCATAGATTCATATAGAACAAGTTTTGAAGGCCTCGTGAACTCATAATAAATATTCAAATTTTAAAAATAATATTAAATAATATATAATTATTTTTTAATTAAATTCTAGACTGTTTTGTGCCAAAGGGGAAGGATGCATAGTATTAAAATACATAAAATTTATTTTATAATTTGGGATTTTAAACATGTGATTTTTTATTTAATTTATTATTTTATTATAAACAAATATTAATGATCATAGTCTTAATTTACTCATTATTATGATGCTCATCACATATATATTGGAAAAAAAATATTGTGACAAAAAAAGCATTAATATGGCCTTAAAAATCATGCATTTGTCTAAGAAAATCAATTTTTTTTTTCATTTATATAATAACAAAATTAATTAATTGTAAGAATTTGATCTTATAGGGAGCTTGACATCATATAAGATAAAAATATGATAAATTAAGTAAATTATTGTTAGTTATGATAAGGCTTTTTCATAAATTATTAGTCCACTAAACAATCATAAACAATGTGCAAAAATATAACAAAATAATCATAATACAATATATTAAGTATTATTTTATGTAAAAAGATGTTAATTAAGATTTTTAAAACTCTAAATACATATCTTGTCCTTAAGTACTTTGATAATAAATATAGAATCATCATTATAATTCCTACAAAAATACTCTTAATCATGATTATAACTCTAAGCTTATAGATCATAAAAAATTATTAGAGTTGCATATAGTTTAATCTATCAATTTTCTTGAAAATTATTGTTATTTAATATATTTTTTATTTATATTTATTTTTTATTTATTGATAATATGATAAAACTTAAAATCTTTGCAAATAAAATAAAATAAAATAAAATAAAATAAATAGTAAATCTATGATTATTCATTTATGGGACCCTCATGCACAATAATGCAAAATCATAGCTAAATGATTTAATCCTTATATCAATGCCATTGTACATAAAATGGGTCCTCATGCCAATTCATCTCACTTTAAGCTGTTTTTTTGAATTATTAGTTCTAATAATATTGATTTGTTCATGTGCCCTTTAATTGAAGAGTGGACCATTTACTTTGATGAATTTAATTATTTTAAATAGTGATGGTAAATGAAGGATTGATGTTAAAAAAATTTAAGATTTTAATTTATTTATATCTTGGGTTAAATCATATTAATTGAGATTTGGGAGTTAAATTTAGTAATGGTTTAATAATGCTTTTGATAAATTATTTTGTTTTTAAGAAAATATTTATATGTTATATTTTATTATGTTTGTAAATATATAAAATGAAATAAAAAATAGTTATAAGCTTTTGATGATTTCTTTTTGTTATTTAATATCATAGTTAGAAAAAAAAAAGGTCTTGATATATTAATTTAATTTTTGTCATGATAATCATGCAAGATTGATGTGTATTAATTCCTTTTAATTGCATTTAAATACCATAATGTTTTACTATAATATGATATATTTCACAACAAATATCTTATATTTTAAAATTTATTTTTAAACCAAAATCATATAATTAATGTCATTTAGTGATAATAAAATTACTTTAATTGTTTAAGCATGTTATTACCTAAATTTAAAACATAATATTTTAATCTATTTTTTTTTTAGTTTTGAACATAATAATTTAAAACATTATATTTCACAACCAATATCTTATTCTAAATGTAATCAAATTTTGATTTTTTTTAAATTTAATCGGATAGCTAAAAACAAGATATTTAAATTAATAATTGATAAAATTCTCAAAATAACATATCCTAGAATTTTAATTTAAAAGTATATTCAAAATATTTTAAAATGAAGAGTTTAAGAATATTTCATATTAAATTGATAAAAAATATAATAATAATAATATTTTTTTAATATATTATATAAATTATATTAAAATAATTTTAATATTTATTATGTTATTTTATTCAATCAATAGTTCAACCCAATTGAATCATTGAATCATTTAATTTGAACATCTTCTTCTTTCATATTGATTGTCCTATTCAATTTTCAAAATTTATATTATAATACAAAATAATAATAATAATAATATAAAAATTTATTATATTATATTACTTATTAAAAAATAGTTAAATATATTTTACATAAATAAAAATTATTATATTCGTTTTATTCTGCGGTGTCTAGCTCAACACGTAATAAGAAGCCGTACGGGTGACCCTACTGGAGTCAGTAGCGGGTCGTGGGCCCAATGGCCCGTAGGCGACTGGGCCGGAGAAGACGACAGCACGAGGAGGCTGCACCTACGGCGCACGCGCGCCTGCCGGCGGATGGCAGCCGGCGCTAGGCGCCAACATTACGCTAGCTCAGCCATAGGGCTGCCTTAATGGAGTCATTTTTTATCGTACAGTTGTGTTGGCGTGGGGCGCGAAAGGACAGCCCGGCCCGGCCCGGCCCGGCTCCAGTGTGGCAGCCTGGAAGTTGTACTGGTACCACCATCTAATATCCCCATCAGCTTCTGATCTGATTTATCATTTAAGGTTTTTTTTAATTATTTTTTTATTTTTTAAATGTTTCTCAATATCTTATGATTTTCTCATTAGTTCAGTATAATCAATCTTTATTATTTATAAAATTAAATTCTGTCAAATATTATCAATTTATTAATAATTTTTATTGGATTGCTCACACAACTTATATTATTTTTGTTCATAGGGTTATCTCTATGAGATTGGTTGACTAATCTTATTTTTATTTGATATATGATACAATTGAATTAATTTTTATTTGATCTGTGAAACAACTTATATTATTTGATGGTGCATTAGGTACATCTATCTTTAAGCTTCATTAATGCTTGAGTAATATCTAATAAGTTAGTTGATTAGGGTTTAGCTAAATTAACCTAAAATGGACACAAAGTAGCTCGACTGAATCGAAGTAATTCAATTGATCATTTTCTTATGCTTAGAAGATATAAGTAGGGGTGTGCAATCGTTCAGTTTGGACGGATCGGTTTTGAAATTTGTTAAATTTTAAATCTAATCCAACCAACCGATCCGCTTAATCAATAACACAACCGATCCAAACTGAAATTTTTTTCGATTTTGGTTGGTTTAGAAAAACCGAAAATTGAAAATATAATTACTATAATAATTATTAATCAAAGAATTGCATCATTTTATCAAATCATTTCATACAAAATTAAATAACTCTTTAACAAATGAAACTAATAATATACAAATTTATCATTGAAATTACTTTTTTGAGAGGAATTTTCTAAAAAAAAGAAAAAAAAAATCAATTTATAGCTATTTTCGGTTTAATCGGTTTAATCGGATTAAGATAATACAAAACTGAACCGAAAACTGAATTTTACCAAATCCAAAACCGAAATCCAAAAATAATTTATAAAACCGATCCAAATTCAAAAATTCGGTTTAGATCGGTTCGGATTTTCAGTTTTAATCAAAAAATGCACACCCTTAGATATAAGAGAAAACCTAGAATATCTAAGATTATCAAAGCTACCATTTGTCAAATTGACTTTACGTAGCCCACGCTTATCCCAACTGAACTAGAAGAAGACTAATTGAACCAATCAGCCAACTTGGATTGCACAATCTTGATCTTATTCTTTTTGGCTCAACCAAAAGGGTCTCTAGCACCTAGCCTATCACTTAATAGGTTAGACTAATCCAAACTTTACATAATTAACCTCTTCAAAGCCTAATTTATCCTAAATCAACAAATTAGACCCAAGGAGGACAAATTATATGAATTAAATTCTTAAAATAAGCTTGTTCACTCCATTGAAAAGTTAAGAAGCTATCTTACTTGTCCACAAGATTAGATCAAATAACCTTATTAGAATTCCTCAATGGTTAAGCTTGGTAATCTTATACATAAAAATTATCTAATAAAAGGCCCCCTAACCTCTCCAACATCCAAACCACATGGCACACACAGTTATTTTAGATTTGATCCTTACTTGAAGGTCTTATGACATATTTATGCCCCAATCGGTGGGGTACAAAATAATTGAACTCTATATATATCTTTTTTTTTTAAGTCTATCAATAAGACTCCACTCTCTCCCAACTCAATTGTAAAGTAATTTCTTACTTCCAAACATCTCTCTGGTTTTCCCTTATTGGTGATATTAATATATATGAAAATGGTCAAGATTTATAACCCATTTTGAAGATTTTATCACCTTCTAATGAAGGTAAATCCTAAGATCCTTATGCCCTTTACTCATCATCAATCTTGGGTATCCTAATTACATGGTTAGGCCGTAATTGAACAACTACATAATATCATTTACTATTATTCTTAAGAAGTTCTATGTATAGCTATGTGGGACTAAATCAAAGCCCTCTAATCAAAAATTAATGTTCTAAGATTTTCTCCCAATTTAAATATTTTTTGTCATTTCATTATTGCCACCTTAAAGCTTGATAGGGACCTCTCATCTATGAATCCATTGATTGATGCCTATATTTTGAGAAATGATAAATATTGATAATATGATATGGACAACATGATCCAAAACAAATGCTTCAAATTTAGTAGCTAATAGTACAATCAACATGCTAATGAAATGCCTATTAAATTAATCCATATATGAATTTGATAAATTTAATCTAGCTTTAGAAATTCATATAAAAATAAATATTAATAAAATGAATACCAAATCAATGTATTTAGTGAAATTTTTTTAGTTTATAATCATATGCCTTCTATCGATCCAACAAGTAAGTATAAGATCTTGATTAGTGATAATACATCCTTACATTACAATCGAATACACTTCTTTAAAAGAAATAACCTCTTTTCTTCTCTCACATGTGCATAAACTCTCTAAAGTTAATAAAATTTTTATGTAGCCTTTAGCATCATTTTCATGCTCAATTCCCTTGATTCATCATCACTATGACTCTTTAAAAAAACACCAATATGCCAAATTTGAGAAAATAACAAACATCCCTTGTGTGATATGGCATATTAAACTCTTAAAAATATCCTCTATAGTAATAAAAATTATCTATTGTCATTTATGAGCCTTATGTCACATTAAATATAGCTACAACTATGAATCATAAAATTAAGAACCAAAGTGTATGCATTTAGTTGATCTCTCTCTCTCTCTCTGTGTGTCTCTGTCTCTCTCTCTCTCTCTCTCTCTCTCTCTTCCCCTAATATATATATATATATATATATATATATATATATATATATATATATAGTAATTTGTAAAATAGTGCTGCATTAAATAAAATATAGGTAAGCACAACTAAATCAAAATGCTATTAAGTTGACATCAAATTAATCAAATAATGTATCAATTTGATGGGTTGTATAAATTCAAATTAAATTATTTTCTTAACATGATTCAATTTGATTTGATTTTTTATAAAATAAAATGAAAAGGTATTTTAAAGACTGTGACTTTAAGATAAATCATATGTTATCAATAAAATAATTAAGCATGCATTATTGATAACATAGTATCTTTAATTTCAGAAATAAATTGAATTGAATTAAACCAATTTATTTATATATTATTACAAATTAAAAATGAATCAAATTCTAACTTTAACCGAGTGCACAAGCCAGTGTGACTTTGAAAATGATGATATAATAAATACTAAATTAATTTAAATATATAAGTCAAATGAGATAATAATGTTATATATATAAAATAATAATAATAATAATAATAATAATAATAATAATAATAATAATAAAATGAAACAATATTATGAACTAAATTACTCTTTAGTTTACCTTTAGTATTTTAGAGCTATTTTAAGATAAATTTTATTTATTTTTATATTATTTTTTAAAAATATGCATGTTTAATATTTTTTTAAATACTTCTATTCCTAATTTTAAAAATAAATCTCAATATTTTTAATAACATTCAAAATAAATTTTGAGTGTTTTTAAAAAAATAACTACTACATCTAAATATATTTTATTTAAAATTAAAATGTAAATAAAATAAAATAGAAAGATCTCAAACAACCCTTTAGAATCAATAAGAATTAATATTAGTAATATAATGAGGCGAAAGAAATTTTTTTTAAGAAACAAAGGAGATCATGGGAGACAAACTTGAACTATGATAGAGCCTTGAGTGAAGGAGACAAACTATTGAGACAGAGAAATTAGAGATTTAAGACTTTATAAATTAAAAATAAATAAATTTATCTATTTCTATTCATTTAATTAATTATAACTAATTGACTATGAATAAATAGTTATAGAATTCATTGGTTCTTTAAAATTCGTGTAAGTTCATCAGTTGAATCAACAATTTTAATCAACTTTTTGAATCATACGTTAAATTTATTAGGTGAGGTGTTGTTTCTTTCTAGAGTCTCAAGATCGAAACTTAAGAGCGTATAAATATATAAATTTGTCATGAAAATAGCTTAGGGCTGTTTGGTTGCCCAAATTTTGGGTGCAAAGTAAAATAAATACATGAGTTTTTAAGTTTTTTATGATTATCATGATTTAAAGTAAAATTTTCAAGGTAATATAATATATTTAGAATACATTACAAAGATCATTTTTGATATATTTATAATTCATCCATTTGAATTTAAATCTCTTGATAAAGATTATAGTTGATCATCACCCTTCCTAAAAGAATACTTAACATTACATTTATTTTACCAAAAAAAAAAATAAACTCATATATTTATAGAGTTTTTAACCAAATAATTCTAAAGTTATCCAAATACATTACATTCTTTTTTTACACTATATTTTATTTTTAGACAATCAAATAACCTCTAAATATTTATAAAAAAAAATTTCTTTGAATCAGTTTGGTCTAAGGATCAATTCAAGATCAGAGTGATCCATAACTGTTGACCTAACTAATTAAATACAGTAATTTTTAAAATTGTTTCTATAATTTTTATTAATTTTTTTATTACGTCGAAGTGAAATATAAAGTACAACTCACCTATATCTTTATTGATGCTAAAAATTCCTCAGTTTGAATCCTTTCCAGTGGAGCATATCTAAGATGGAAAAAAAGTAGTGACTGATATATGTGAGTGATGAATGTAATGCTAGATTCCTATAAGATTAATTATAATGATATTTTTATTCATAAGATGAGTGAGTTATTGGATGAATATTTATTATAAAAAAAAAAAAGAAAAAAAAGAAAAAAAGGTATAACTCTATATTCACACAAACCATGCTGCTGTCATCTCTCTTCCACAGCCTTTAGAACTGTTTGTGAGCTCAGCCACCCATAATTCTTGATTTCCTCTCCTCTCCGCGTGACAGATGGCCGCAGTGAGAGGGTCCACTTACTTTCACCGCAGGTACCCCCACACGAGGGTAATAATGAAGCCTGACAGCCCTTTTTTCAGTACTATAAAGCGAAGCCCTCAAGCCGAGAAAGCGAACAGAAACGATTAGTTCATTCGAGTTTCGTCACCTCCCTCTCACATACTGTTTCTTTCTCTCTCTCTCTCTCTTTTACTTCGTATGAGCCTCTTCATTCCCTTCCACAGCTTTCTTGAACTGCGTTAATGGCGGACTAGCTTTTCTCAGAGTGGAGGAGATAACAGTTCAGGAAAGCTGTGGGAAGACATGAAGAGTGTGCAAGATAGAGGAAATAATCAATTACAGAGGTTAGTATACCGTATAATTGTTGTTGTAGGGTATAACGATGTAATTTCAATTTTAGTTTTGTGATGATTTAGGTATAACGATGGATCATTTTTGTCATTTTTGGATTTTTGATAAAAATTATGATTTATATAAATATATATAGGCTTTATGGAAGGCTTTTATTTTAAGTTGTGAAGTAAAATTTGTAATTTTCTTTTATTTCTCTTAAAAAAATACCTACAAGAGATAATTTGAATGCAAAATCAAATCGAAGCATAATTTAAAAGTTAAATTAATCTGAAAAGTTAATTACATCATTAAAGATAATGAAAAAGTTAACTCAGATTAAGAAATATAATATGTGGTTCTAAACATTTATAAAATCATACTTCAAAGGAGTCAAATAGGAAAAGAAAAGCTATTAATTATGTGCTACAACAAAGGCATGATAATAAAATTTAAACTTTGCATCTAATAAGATTTTTTTTAATTAAAAAATCTTATAATTTTAAAATTCAAGTATTATAATTATCTTCTTTTTATCAAAATTATTAAAATATTAAACTAATATGATATTGTACACATATTCCTTGGTTCAAATAGATCAAGTCAATCATCAAATATGAGCTATAATCTAAAGCTCGCTCACTCTAAAGTAGCACAACTCGCCAAACCTAGAAGTTGTGCAAGACCTAAAGTTGCCTATTACTCTTTACTCTCCTATGATTAAAGCTCAATAATTCATCAAAATTTGATCAATCAACATCATCATAATTCCACTAAGTGACTCTAAATGTGCCTTTTGTTTTGAGGTTAAATGTATCTATTTAGAAGGGGTGATCGCTAAAATGTACATCTAGGGTTCTTGTATGGTGAACTTGCTAGGGTTACTCATGTTCTTCTTCGAACTCATTCAAGTTCTCATATACTAAATTACAAGAAGCTTGTCTCACTAATTATAAATGTGGCTACACTAAAATAATCTATGTAATTTTCTTCTTATTTTTCATGGTATCACTCACTGTCTAATCATGCAAAAGTAAATTCAAATTTGTGGGCTCATATTATATACTTTTCTTATTAAATTACTATGGTGGAGAGTTCTCTAGAGCTTTTTTTTTAAAACCCTTGTAATTTTTTATGAGACAAAGAGATTAATTGACGAACAATTTATGTATATTCTTTTATATTTAACTTCTTCAGGCATAGTATAATCTTATAATATGACCTAGGTGTGATAACACAGATATATTTAAATTTAATATTTATATTTTTTTGAAGTTTGGAATGAAATTTGTTGTATAACTCATGTTTGGCCCAACTAAACAACTAAAAGCATATTCTTACTCTCCTATGATAAAGGCTCCATAATTCATCAAAAATTGGCTAGTCTCACTCAACATCATAACACAAACATTGAACTCACTTAAGTGACTCTAAAAGTTGAAGGCCTAGTAAGGTATGTTCCTTTTGGTTTGGAGAACTTGCTAACTCATATGAGATACTCTTCTATTTAGAAGGAGTGCTCACTAAGAGTCATCTAGGGTTCTTATATATATATATATATATATATATATTGAAGTTTGGAATGACCATTTTTGTATGACTCTTGTGTGGCGCAACTAAATAACTAGAAAGCATAAACTAGACACTTGCAAAAGCATCAACAATGTTTTAATATATTAGAGCAAGAAATTAACTCTATAAAATGCTTAAAAGGACAAAAAATGAGTAATATTTACCCATCAAATAATTATACACCAAATTCACACATAAAAAATAATAGTTATGCATTTCAATGTACTACACATATGTGAACTTTCTCATTAATTATGACTTGAACTATTTTTAAATATTTGAAGTGGTTAAAGAATTACTTATAAAAATATTTAATAATTTTTTATATTAGGTATTGTCTATTAAATTTAAAATATTAATATTTTTATTATTTTATTCATTGCACAAAGATAGTTTCTTCTCATAGATTAAATGGTTATAATATGTAATTTAAATTTAATCAAAAATAAATTATAATTATATGAATATGTGAAACTAAAATGTATATATATATAAAACAAAATTGTAATTAATAACTAGTTTATGCATTTTATTAACTAATAATATATATATATATATATATACAATCTAAAGTTAGAATTTTAATGCATATATTTAAAATAAATTTAATCATTTTAATGATGAAGAGAGAAAAAATCTTTTTAAATTAATATTTAATTTTTAAAATTAATATTAATATTAATTTAAATAAAAATATTATACTTAATTATTACAAAATTAAAATTTTCATTGATTGTATTCAAGAGGTGATCAATCTTTTAAAATTTATTCTTTTTGAACGCACCATTAATATTCAAGAGGTGATCAATCTTTTAAAATTTACAAAATTAAAAATTTGAATATTGCGTATGAAAAAAAAATAAAAATTTAAGAACTGTACAGTACTTCTCTAAATCCCTCGGCTATATATACTGTTACTAATTTAGTTTCATTATGTATTATGGTTGTTAAATAAGTGCTGATTACTGAAATTTTAAAGTGATTTAGCATTCGAAATAAATAAATTTCAAGGATCATTAAAAAGCTATGGAGGAGAATGCAAGAACATTACCTCATCGATAAAGCGATATTTGTTTGAGGTGGGAATCCAGAACTTCGCATGCTCTTTTGCGGGGATGATTGCATCCCAAAGGGAAATCTGTTAAACAAATCAATTATTCATTGAATTGCATGAAGTCAAGTAGGGAAGTCATCGAAGAAGACGATCAATGGCTAAAAGCATCCTCCATCAAGGCTACCACTACTAACCGGCTATGAAGCATGATGTCAAATAATTTTCAAAAGATTCAAAATGGGCTTAATTTTTAAAATAGGCCAATTAATAATCATAATTAGGTGATTAGGCATTTAAAAAAAATTTAAAATATGCCTAGTCGCCCAATCAGCGGGAGACCTGCCTGACCTCAAATTAGGGCCAAACCGAGAGCTCTCGGTTTGTTATTTTCTCCGCCGATCGTGTTTCGCCGTTGTCCGCCGTCCAGGCGCTTGCCGCCGGCTAGGAGGGTCGCCGCCGGCCAAGGAAGCTCAGCCGCCGTTGGTGGTTTCCGCCGGTGAAGGAGTGGATCACAAACATTTTACGCCGATTTAGGTAAATTTTACCCAAAATGAAAAAAAATGTTAGATTTTACTTTGAATGTGCTGTTTTTATAGGAAATATGAGTTAGATCTGATTTAGTTAGTTTTTTTAAACTATGTAGTTTGATTTTTATAAGAAATATGTGTTAGATCTGATTTTTAATGTGTTATTTTTTTTGGGGATTAGTTGAATTAATGAGGTTATTTTTGTTTGATTAGTTTATGACATATCTTTTGCTTAATATGTATGATCTTTAGTTGGATTAAGCGCATTCCTTTTGTGGTGAAAAATTTGATAAGATCAAAGTTTGATTAGTTTGTCGTGATATTTAGTTTATGAGAATTTACTTGTAATGTTTCATTAGTTTGTGCGTGATATTTGTTGATAAAAAATTTGTATGTGAAACTAGGTTTTATAGCAAGTCAAGTGTTGTAATCAACATTTTAAAACATCATGTTTGTCACGAAAGTCATTGTAGTGTTGTTTATTCAAAATCTCGATTGACTTTAGGAAACATATACACCATGAGAGGTGAAATAATATTTTTAAAATATTTTTAAATTATTAAAATTCAAACATACAAAAATCTTGTAGGTATATTCAAGTAAATGTGTAATAAAGAGAAAACACAATTTAATCTTGTGCCTTTGACTACTAATCAACATTTTGATTTAATTACATTATTTCAAGTTTAAAATCATAATTTTAATCTTCCTTTACTCCTCTAAGTGATGGAGAAATTGTAATAGCATAACAAAATTAATGGGTGCGCAATCAAAATCCAAAATAATATGAAAACAAACCTATTAAGTTATGTTAAGATATAGAAAGAGAAAACTAAAAAAATTGCTTATTTCACACAAAAATGATCTAACAAAAAAAAATAATATAGTGAACAACTTTGCAATGTTACAAATAATTTGATAAATTACACAAATGCCCAAATGACTTGCAATTAGTTTGAACTTGAGTAGCTTACCACCTTAAAAAAATAAAAAAAAAAACAATTTATGAATTGTGCTAGAAAGAACTTTCAGGAATAATTCGTTGAAGGAATTTTATGAAAAGTTTTATTATGAATTACTAGAGATCTTAGATTTGTGGCTTAAGAATTACCAAGCTATGCTATATATAGATCAAAGTATATTTCTGTTTATTTTTTTTAGTATAAATAATATGTTTGTGTGTGTTTTAGATCAAAGTGTATTTTTGTGTTTATTTTTTTTTTGTGTGGATTATATTAAATTTATACAACAAAAGTTTGTAAGGTCACATTAGAGATGTGAAATAGAGTATAAAATTTGAATTAAATTTCAATTAGCAAGTTATTTATCATTGTCTTTATCCCGATTTAATGTAAATTCATGAGAGAAGGATTATTCTTTTTTTGTTTTATTAATTGGAAATGAATTCAGATACTGTCTGTATAGTTCTTTAATATGATGGTGAACTCAGAGTAAGCTACGATTTCATTCCAACATATGTTGGTGGAAAAAATCGTCTAGTCCAAATCACACGACGGATTAATTTTGATGAATTACGAAAGAATAAAGGTCGTTTGCTAGATCCTATTATGTTAATCGGTGGGTCACTTTCCTATTGGTCTTGAATTGACACACACATTAACGATCAAGTGGTTATAGTTAATAATGTACTTATTGTGATTTACGTTGAAGTTAACGAAGGTAGAGATAGGGAGATAAGCGTAGTGGAATAGGTAAAAGCGGCAGTATCACACCATCTTCTCAAGTGGAATTATGGAAGAGAGAACATGATTATTTTCTTTGGACAAGTTCTATGTTGGGTGACCAAGAAGGAGGCGATATGAATCCACCATCTCCGAAGATGTTGGATATGAAACTATGCCTAGTAAGGTAGTATGATGAAGATGATAGATGAGAGAAACAGATTTGAGGCCACAAAACCATCCCTCGTTGAGATTTGATTGGTTACTCATTAGAACAAGTCTAAAACACATAAAACAATGTATACATACGCAACAATTAAAGAATGGGATGAGGATCTCACATTTGATGGCCATTAGATAATTCAATCTTTGAGGAGGAGCGTAGAAGAATTGGGCGAGGGTATCTATTTTTTAGAAGAATCGATTTAATTTCTTTGAGTGGTTTATCACAAACAACGAATATGTCATCATGCTTAAAAAAATCAAAATTCATCTTTGTGCACCATTTCATTGAACCGTGTGTGGCGTTTTACAAACTCAATTAAGAGGTTGGGTGCATGGAGGATTGGTTCAATTGGGTCACTCATACATTATCATTCGATTAAAATATCTTTGGGTCTGATATGCATTAGAATTCATCTTATTTCAATCAATAATTGGATCAAGCAGACGTGAGTCCAAGTTTAATATAAGAGTGTCTTATATGCAGACAACGGCGTGCTAAAAAGAGCACATGGTTTACCAATTCAACCTTGATTACAGTAGTGTATTATAACATAGTGTCACTATTCATGGCCCTAGAATCGGTTACCACTAGAAAGGCAACAAGATACCTTGTTCTCCCCCACAACATTGCAAGATAATGAGCGAGAGGCAAGAAGAGTTCACGAACCATTGAGGATAAGCATGGTAGTACCAGGTTTGATGTCACTGGCAGAACCTTAGGTTATTGAAAACTATGGTAGGTTCATGCACCAGCCTTACCACTACCGTGTGCATGTATGATTTGTTGCGGATAACGGCCAAGCCATGTGCAATTTATCTCTTATTACGACTTGCAAAACTACATTAAAACTACCAAGAATTCCATGTAATGGGATCGTGAAGAGTGAACTTGAGATGGTACATACCCAAATTACAATCCTCCAAATGTCAGAAGAAAGTCTGGCTGTCCTAGGTCTAACAGATATAAGAATTTAATGGATGAGAGCACCTCTAGAAGTTTAAGGATTTGTGGTGTGTGTAAGATTGTTGGGCACAATAGGTCTACATGTCCTCAAACTAGATTGCGGAGATTGTAATTTATTTTAGTTTATGTATTGGTTGTTATTTACGGTGTGTGTGTAAAATTTGTTGTACTAATTTCATTTTAGATCGTGAAGATTGTGATTTATTTTAGTTTATGTGTTGGCTGTTACTTGTTATTTGATTTAGTAAATTTCATTTCATTAAATACAAGTTCAAACTCATGGTTGACATACAAGCTTCTTTAATTTAATATTCTATCTACAAGTAAATTGCTTAGTTCTAAATGCTTTCATTGTAGCGTCTCTCAATTTGCACTTCTTTATTCAATTGTTACCTGCTAAATTTATAACAGGGAAGATGTCCATGATGGCGCTCCTCGTCCCCATGGGAGGAGGTGACGCAAGGTATTGTTCATAGGCATCACTTTTACATGCTCAGGCAAGCTCGACATATTACCCCGAGCAGGGGAACATGGTTAGTATGTATGCAAAGTATTATAATTTATTTTTCCTATTAACAATGAAATCCTGATCTAAAACTTCTATATGCAGCGTGAGCATATCTTGAAGACTGAGGATATATTTTAGCGCTATTTCGGCAGAGATGAAGATACATAATTTCAGAAATCTTTCAACGATTATGAAGAGCTGCTCATGGACTTGAGGCGAAATATGCATATCTTTGACACTAGATACTGAGGATACTGACATACCGACTTAGAACAGACGTTAGTCGATGGATGTGGGGCCCTCGACACCTGATGGCGGTCATACATTTTTATAGCCATTATTCATATCGAGCAATATGATCTCGATGCACCATGACGCAGATCCAGCGGATATGGACCACCGCCATTCCATATGAGCGCCATGAGGGTGCGTATTACCTTGACTTTCGTATTTAACTGTCGGGGTGGAAGAAGAGGACCATCAACAACATCATCATGCGTCTACATATTACACTCTAGGTAGCGATCGATTTCACCACTTATCAGAAGATGTTATCTTTCTTATACAATGAAGGCATGTACTTTCTTGTTTTTTTTTATTTGTTATCTTAGTCATTCATGTACTTCTTTTGTATTATCCAATTTTATTATTTATATATTTTGATTAAATCAAATGTGAGATGATTGAATTACATAAAGATTCAAACTCAATTTTATATAGAATATAATGAGAGTGTTTGATATTATCAAAAAATAATATATTCAACTTGATTACATTTTGAATCAGCAAGATTCGTCAAAAGTTATAAGTAAGTTGTCAATTTTTTATTATCTTTCCAATGATATTAACGCAAAACCCGATCTATAATCTGACAAAAATGAGGTTGCATCAATATCTTGAATTTTGCAACGTCGTCATTTCTAAAGCTCACCGGATGAGATTAAATTTGTTAACGTGTAGAATTTTTTATTATCTTTTGATACCAAAATAGAAATCCCCATTGAGTCGAGATAAATAAGATGTGGACTACTAATTTTTTTTTTTAAAATAAAGGCCGTCGTCAAATGTGACTATATATTTTTTTTTTAAATGTCTAATTACCTAATTATGATTATTAATTGGCCTATTTTAAAAATTAAGCCTTCAAAATGTGTCAATTATATGGACATGTCCTTCATCAGCCAGGGAAAAAATTTTCACCGAATATACCATTGCTAGCTTGTTATGGTCTCCAAGAGAGATTTCGTTGAACCTTTCTCATCATCGTTCAAATAGTTTAAAAATATGTTTGTTCTCGTCAATTATCTCATAAAGTGGTTCGAGGTGCTTTCACTCCTAATCCTTTGAGCTAGTATGAACTGCACGTTCAGACCATCTTTGCCTATCACAATAAAAAACAAACCCCAATTTGCCAAAATAAAAGCCAAAAGAATCTATCAAATAAAAAAAAAATCCCAAAACTATGCATCAAAGAGCAACGATCATAGATCAATGAACTAGCCATCATGATGAGCTTTCTAAACTACGCCCTCAATCGTAGTGCAAGAGAATCACCTTACTTGTGTCAAACTACTTCATCTTTCTTTTTCAACTTCTAAGACCAATATAATTTCAACCAAGTGATCTTGTTTTCAGAATTATAATACAATGGTAGAAATGGAGCAAGGAGGGAAGCTGCTGCAACGATTGAAGTGAACCATGAAAGGACAAGATAATAGAAGAGAAAAGAAAAAGAAGAGTGGGCAAGAGATAGACGGAAATAAAGTAGATAATCTCAAGGTTAAAAGCGACAGACGACATAGTATATATTGATAGAAATTACATCGTGCAGTTTGACCAAAATCTATCATTTGGGAAGTATAAAGTAATAAAAATGAGACTAAAAGGTCAACTAAGCTGAAATGAAATACATACTAACACGTAACCATATAGATAAAAGTTTTTTCTTAAGTCTACACCTTCAAATGCACTGTTCATGCTTCACACAGGAAATATGATTAATATGATAAAGTCGATCTCAAGAATAATTAAGAATGATAGAAGAGAGCTAGTTCCGCCAACCTGATTTCAAGAAAACTGGAGTAAAGGAAATTGTATAATATCAAGGCTGTAGGTATGGGTCTATAGATTGGTAAGTCATTATATTAGAGAACAGTGAAAGTAATACATTTAAACTAAGATAATAGAAAATAGAATTACATGATTCCAACATGTGAAGATGAACATAAGGCGAGTAAACATTGCTATCAAAGGATTAGGGTAAAAAAAGTAAACCAAAAGTAATATGGCCAAAGACATAAGGAATTGGAACAAAAAAGGGTTAAACTCACAAAACAAGAATGAATTAAGATTTATAAATTTGGCCTAAGCACTTGGGAAAAACTAACAATGGTGAAAACTACAATGGACTTAGAATTTCAAAAATCACCACATCTACTTAAAATAAGCCACATTTTTTAAAATCTCCTACAAACATAAATTTTGACACCATTATTAGACCATAATTAGGGATGAGAGTGGACTTATTCAACTTTAGCTTATCACTTAGCTTGCAAGCTGACTTTAACAAGCCAAACATATCTCTAAAACCCTAAGGCAATTACCATTATCTTCTCACAAACTTTCTCTCTTTATCAACTTATCATACTTTCTAAACCAACGTTGAACTCGCCCATCTTTTCCTTGCCTCACTAATGCACAAACATGTTCCAATAAGCTCCATCTCTCAAACACAACATATTCCAATAAGCTCCATCTCTTCCTCTATGATCTCGCCCACCATTTCATGCTCCAATATAAATAAATAATATGATCACAATGGGTATTACTTCTGTGTCTATGTATTACTGCTTTTCCATTGATGAGAGTATTATCCATAACCTTCCATTTAAAATTACAAGTAAATTGCAACCTCTCTCTCTCCCTCTCTCTTAAAGTTCATGACTTCAATAAAGATGGACAAACCATACATGTCGATAGCATGCTATAGTGCACACTACTGCCTATAGTGCCCTTACTCTATTTACATAGCAAGGCATTGGTTATCAAAATAGTATGTCATTTATGCTATTGATGAGCTATAGCGCAAGGAGTATTGCATTGGGACATGCACTATTTAATTTATTGGGACATGCACAATTATTAATATTATTTAATTTATATTATATATTACTTTTTATTTGTATTCTAATATTTCACTCGCAGCAACCCTCACTATCATGCACTTACTCGACTTTATTCCTCTTCATAGTTCTACTCAAGTAAGGATGGCTTCACCACCTCGTTGACTCACAACTTCATGGCATGTATCCTCTTCTCATGTAGCGTCAGCTAGACCTCTCTTCATAGTGATGTAGAACATCATGAGGATCAACAAATTAAAGCCCAAGGCCCATTTACAAAATCTCAAGCTAATCATGAGGATCAACAAATTAGAGCCCAAGGCCCATTTACAAGATCTCAAGCTAAAGCCCAAGAAAATTCAAGAAAGAAGAAGACTTAGCCCATTAGCCCTAAGGCCCATTTTATGATTTCATCTTTTTTTTATTTATGTAATTTTAATTTTCTTCTAGAAACTCCATGTTTGAAATTTTGCATTTAAAAATTCAAAGCATGACATGTGGTTGAATCCACATAAAATAATAGCATGTGAAATGGGTGGATGACATAATAATAATGTTTATTGCTTCACATTAATTAATGCCACCTTTCCCTCCATGTTTTGAATTCTTTTCTTTTGAAAGATGCTTGTAATGGCTATAAATAGCCCCTCTTATTAGAATGAAAGGGAACTTTTGGCAATTGCAAAATTTTGAGTTATTCTTGTGGTTTGAGCTTGGTGGCCAAACTTTGGCAATCCTTGGTGGGGCTAGTTATCATATCTTCTTCCTTCTCCCAATACCCGTTCTCTCAATCTCATCAAAGAAAGAAGCCCACCTCCATCAAATTTGGTATGGTGAAGCCGAAGGAGCAAATTTGGATAAAAGTTAACAAAGGGAGCATCTCAAGTAATAGACTTGTCTTCAAACTTGTGAGTTTTTCTTGAACTTGTGAGGTTAATTGATTTTCTTTTATATGATAGTTTAAATACATATTAGTAGCTTGGAAGGATAGATATTGCTTGCAAGTTTATGGTGATAACATAAAATTTTAATTAGTAAGCTCCATTATATATTTTAGCCATTTCAATGTAACTTGCCTCCTCCCCTTCAAAAAAAAAAAAAAAAAAAGAAAAAAATTAAGAGGGCACCTGAGGTAATTCTTCACCAAAAAAATATAACCTAGCCATTAGTGCAAATCAAAATCTAATTACTTACTTTATTATCTTTGTTATTGTTTATGGTTAATTTTAGAAGTTTTTTTATTAACTTATGATAACTTGCTTTCTCAAAAAAAAAAAAACTGATAAATTTGAGCATTTTTCATTGCATAATTTTTTTTTTTGCATAATAATAAATGTGTTAAACTTGGTGATTTTGGAAGCTAAAACTTTGTCAAAAGACCTAAACTGTCAGGAGAGCTTGGATTTAAGTGGTCTTGTACCCCCTCCTCACGGAAGTTCTCTTAGCCTAAAATTTCTCTTTGATTGCAATTATATTATACTTTTTTCATTTTTTCACTAGCCTTTTCATATATCTTTTTTTTCATTTAAAAAAAAAGAAATCTCATGGCACCAAAATCTATCTCTCAAGATCAAGTTGAAAATTTGACTAGATTAGTTGATGCTTTAGATCTTAGGATCCAAGATAATGAATTAAAACTCAACAAATATTAGAAGAAAGTAAGAATCAAATGCAAGAACTTAAGAACAAATGCAAAATCTTATTGCATCTACAAAATAATAGAGTACCAACTCCTCCCAATACCTGCTTGTACAATAGGAATAGATGAAGAAGATTCATATCCAAACCATAGAGAAAATCAACCACTTAGAAGACAATCAATTGCTAGAAATGGTGGAGGGAGAAAATTATTTTAAGACTATAGAAGACTCTAATGATCCAGTGAGTTAAAGTAGAAGCCCAACTTACGATGGTATACATGACCCAAATAAATTTCTTGATTGGTTAGTTCAAATGGATGACTTCTTTGATTGGTATAAAATGGATGATTATCAACGAGTTACTTTTGCTAAAATGAAATTAATTGGACATGCTAAAATTTATTGGACAAATACTTTAGCTAAAGAACAAAGATTAGGAAGGACAAACCTAACTTGGATAGAAATGAAAGAAATGTTAAGAGCAAAGTATTGTCCTAGGCATCATGATAAGAAGCTACATAGTCAATTATTAACTTTGAGATAAGGTAATTATCTTGTAACTGAATACTTAAATACTTTTGAAGATCTAGTTTCTAGAACTGATTGTACTGATAATGATTGGCAATTAGCCAATAAATTTTTGTTATTGGACCTGACATTAGAAATGAAGTTGAATTATTTGACCCACAATCTTTAGAGGAAGCATTTCATTATGCATTATTGGTTGAACAACAAAAGAAATCTTTCTCTAAAACTAAAAGTCAAGTACCTTCCATTTCTTCTCATGATCTATTGTTAGACCTCATCCAAATGGCCCAACCACTTTTCCTAAAACTTCAATTGAGGGAGCTCTAAGAACATTGGAAGTAATATGTTTTAAATGTCATAAAAGGGTCATATGCAAAATCAATGTAAAGCTCAAATCTTATTTTTTAAGAAGTTGAAAATCCAATAGATGATAATCTAGAAGAAGTTTATGATGACACCCCATTATCGATGAAGAATTAGAATTAAATGATCATGTTAATGTGATGAGATGTCTTAGTGTAATTAAAAATGAGGGTAAGATTGGAGGAGAAAGAACATTTTAGCATGTATATTTTGTGTAATGAAAGAGATGTAGGTTAGTTATAGATGGAGGGAGTGCTATGAATGTCATTTCAACACATACCTTAACTCGAGCCAACCTAAAATCGAACCCACCCAACCATTTCATGTTAGTTGGGTAAATCATACATCTCTTCCCATCACCAATCGTGTTTAGTTCCTATTAAAATAGGAAGCTATGAGGATCAAATTTGGTGTGATGTTCTCCTATGGACATTGCTCATATTCTCTTAGACGACCTATGATATGAATGTTATTCACTATGGTAGGGAAAAATCTTATGTTTTTAAACATAATAATAAGACTATTAAACTCCTACCAAGTAGAAAAAAAACACCCTATAACACCACATAAAACAACTTGACTTGCAACCTAAGCCTCTATTGAAGAAAAATGCCAAACTTCAATTAATATCATAGAAAATCTACTATTGTTATACTATCATTTTATCCTTATTTTAAACACCTACTCTTTCTCCTTTGACCCCAAAGATAGAAATAATAGGTTTTGGCACTTTACGAAAAGAATTTTTTGATCCATTTCTTCTTCACATATTACATGTAAAAGAAGTCATACTAGACTCTAATGAGACTCACATACCTGCTATGGTCTCTTCTCTTCTTTCGATTTTAACGATATTGCACGATGAGCTTCCGATGAGCTACCTCCTAAGAGACATTCAACATGCTATTGAGTTCTTACCGTTCTCAACTTCCTAATCTTCCCATTATACGGATGAACCTACATTTGAGATTAAAGACAAGTTGAGGAATTATTAAGAAGGGTTTTATTCAAGAGAGTCTTAGCCTTGTGCCGGCATTATTAACTCAAGAAAGATGGAACATGGCGAATGTGTGTTGATATTGAGCAATAAATAAAATTACTATCAAATATAGGTTTCCTATTCCCGATTAGATGATATGTTAGATTTAATCTCGAGCAAATTTTTTCAAAGATTGATCTAAAAGTGGATATCATCAAATTGGATTAGATCGAGAGATGAAGAGGCTTTTAAGACCACGATGGACTTTATGAATGGCTTGTCATGCCCTTTGGACTTTCAAATGCTCCTAGCACATTTATGAGATTAATGAATCTATTAAACCATATATAGGTAAATTTTTTTGGTATTGATTTTTGTCCAAGTGAAAATGAACATCTACAACACCTACAAAAGTCTTTGAACTACTTAACAAGAGAAATTATACATTAATTTAAAAAAGTGTTTCTTTTTTGCAAGGAGGTAATCTTTTAGGCTTTATTATATCCACTCTTGGGCTTAAACTGATCCTTCTAAAGTGAAAGCAATCTTAGATTGGCCACCACCTAAAAGTTTCTTGAAGTTAGAAGCTTCCATGGTTTAGCCACTTTTTAGAGATTTATTAAGAATTTTAGTACCATTGTTGCTCCAATAACGATATACTAAAATTAGATAAATTTTGTTGGACTTAATGCACAAAAGGCCTTAGAGCAAATTAAAGTTCTTATCATACACCAATCCTTAGGCTTCCATTTTTCTAGCCTTTGAAGTGACATGTGATGCTTGAGAATTGGGATAGGTGGAATTTTAAGTCAAGAGAATCATCCTATAGCATTCTTTAGTGAAAAGTTAAATGAAGCTAAACAACGATATTCCACTTATGATAGAGAGTTTTATATAATTCAATCCTTAAGGCATTGGCGACACTATCTCTCTTACATAGAATTTATACTTAATTGATCACCATGCCTTAAAATTCATTAATACTCACAAAAATTAAGTCATGCATGCAAAATGGGTTGAATTTTTACAAGACTACTCTTTTGTTCTAAAGCATAAGCACGGAATTGAGAAGCACGATGCTTTATCGTAAACCTAATGATTTCCTCTTTAGAATTGAGAATCCCGGGATTTGATAGAATTAAAGATGATTATATTGTGTGCCCTGACTTTCACCTAATTTATCTTGAACACCTAGATAAACCAATAACTTTACAAGGGACATTCTTGATAACAAATGGATATTTATATAAAGGAAAACAATTATGCATTCCTCGATCTTCTCTTAGAGAATTCCTTATCAGAGCTACATCTTTGGGGTGTGGTCATTTTGGAAAGGATAAGACCATATGTTTATTAGAAAATAGATTTTATTGGCCTTCATTAAAAGATGTTCAAAAAGTGGTCAATGTTTAATTTGTAAGCTAAAACTATCAAACAAAGACACACTTACACTGTTCTTATAGGCCTTGGGAAGACCTATCAATGGATTTTATTCTAGGATTACCTAGGGGCTGAGGACATGATAGCATTTTTGTTGTAGTGGATTGGTTCTCAAAAATGGCTTATTTTTTACCTTGTTCAAAAAAAATGATGCTTCTTATATAACTAATTATTTTTTTAAGGAAATAGTGCGACCATGGTCTCCCTTTAACCATTGTTTCGAGAGATGTTAAGTTTGTCTCATATTTTTGGAAAACATTATGGAAATTATTAGGTACCAAATTAAAATTCTCTTCTTTCACCCTGGCGATGGACAAAGTAGTTAATGTACTTAGGAAATTTGCTTAGATGTTTGGTAGGTAAAAGTTTAGGAAATTGGGATTTACATTTACCAACCTCAATTTTCCTATAATAGTACTATATCTAGAACTACAAAAAAATCACCATTTGAGAGTCTATGGTCAAAACCCATGACCAATAGATGTAGCAAACCTACCATCTCATGTATTTTTCGATCTGACATTCTCATTTGCTTTTTCAAAGCCTCCATGAAGATATAAGAAAGCAAATTACTATAAGTAATGATAATTATGCTAAGGCAAATCATAATCGTTCAAAGAATATAAAGAAGGTGATTATGTATTGATTCGCAGCATTATCAAACTACTAAATATAAGAAATTACATGAGCTTGTGGTCCATTTAAAATTCTCAAGAAAATTGGAACTAATGCTTATCACCTTGATTTGCTGATATGTTCATTCATCCGTTATTAATATTGAAGATATTCTATCATATGAAGGAATTAGAAAACCTCCACTTGTTCATCTAACTCTTTAGCGGAGATATAGCACCGCAGAAGCCCTCTTCCTTTGAAGTTGACTATATTATCAGGAAGCACCCATTAATCCGCTTCGAACATCATTTTCTAGTTCGTTAGAAGAATAAGCAGCCAGCTGAAGACACATGGTTGACCTGTAATGATTTGAAGACTTTAGTCCCACAATTAGTAGAAGACTTCTTAGATTTCAACTCTGCAGAACAGAGTTCAATTGAGCCCAGGGGAGTTGATGTAGGACATCATGAGGATCCAAAAATTAAAGCTTAAGATCCATTTACAAAATCTCAAGCTAATCATGAGGATCAACAAATTAGCCCAAGGCCCATTTACAAGATCTCAAGCTAAAGCCCAAGAAAATTCAAGAAGAAGAAGACTTAGCCCATTAGCTACTAAGGCCCATTTTATGATTTCATCTTTTTTTATTTATGTAATTTTTAATTTTCTTCTAGAAACTCCATGTTTGAAATTTTGCATTTAAAATTCAAAGCATGACATGTGAGGTGGTTGAATCCACATAAAATAATAGCATGTGAAATGGGTGGATGGCATAAAATAATGAGGCAATTTATTGCTTCACATTAATGTGGCCACCCACCTTTCCCTCCATGTTTTGAATTCTTTTCTTTTGAAAGATGCTTGTAATGGCTATAAATAGCCCCTCTTATTAGAATGAAGGAGATCTTTTGGCAATTACAAAATTTTGAGTTATTCTTGTGGTTTGAGAGCTTGGTGGCCAAACCTTGGCAATCCTTGGTGGGAGCGCTAGTTATCCAACATATCTTCTTCTCACCCCAATACCCCATTCTCTCAATCTCATCAAAAGAAAGAAGCCCACCTCCATCAAATTTGGTATTAAGCCTGAAGGAGCATTGGATAAAGTTAGCTTCAACAAAGCATCTCAAAATACTTTCTTCAAACTTGTGAGTTTTTTTGAACTTGTGAGGTTAATTGATTTTTCTTTATAATAGTTTAAATACATATTAGTAGAAGGATAGATATTTCTTGCAAGTTTAGTGATAACATAACCATTCAAAAGAAAAATCTAAAATACAGCCTACATTTGGCTTTATTCTAGAACTATGCCTCCATTCAAAAAAGATAAATCTTAGCTATAGCTTCATAAGTGAACTATGACTCCATTCACATAGGACTACTCAGATCAAACCAAACATAGATGACTTATGTGTTACATATAAGATTATTCTTTTTTTCTCCTCATTATTTTAATTGTTTTACATTTTTTGTTTGATTCAGCTCAATTCAACACTTCAACCTATTTTTATGATTTGCAAAACTATGGTCTTATTACTTAAGAATTTTGTTAAGTCACAATATTTCATAGTTTCATTCATAAGCAAAAAAAAAAAAAATAATAATAAAATAAAAATCAAATTTAAGTAAACCTTTAAACAAAAATCTAGCATCAAAATATACTTTATTTAGAAAAAAGTTTAACACAGTTATGTGAAATGCAATTGACTATTGCATTATAATTAAAGAAAACTTTCTTTTCATTCAGCGAAAGAAAGATTGCATTGTGAGTTGCTCCATGGAGGAGTAGGATGCATTGAAAAAGTTTGTAATATTCTTGATTTCTTTAATCAAGCAACTAATATTTATCTCAAGGACTGAGTACCCAACCTCTAACTTATTTCTCTCTCAAATTTGCATGATAAAGGTGTTAAATAAAGGTGCAATTTTGCAATTTGTTATGATTATTTCATTAAGAAGATGAGTAGAAACATTAAAATTTTTTTTTGGCAAATATTAGAGTGAATGCAATCTTCTGATATGTTTTAATTGAATAAATCTTAGAATGAAATTTGTTATGATTGACTTTGCATATTCTAAGATTTACATTGTTAAAAAAAGTACAAAGAATTTCTCACATTTTTAAAACTTGCTATGCGAGCTTACTAAAGTATGCTATATATTTTGAGTATGAAATTGAAGGTGCAGTTGACACATTTAGAGCTAAAACATTATGTACAATAGTGAAAATAATTATGCTAGAACAAGATAAACTAGTGGGACCAAGAAATAAAGTGGCTAGCATAATTTCACTACATTTGAAATTGATACAATAAGAGACTTATAAAATCAATTGTTAACAATCATTTGGTGGATGACTTAGAAATTTCTCCCAAATGTCAAAATTTTGATGTTATTGCATTATTGGAAACTAAATGAAATTCAAGATATTATCAACAATAGATGTAAGCATATTATCTATAACAATCAACACCATTGCTACTAAGTCAACATTTAGTGCAAGCAAGAGATTTATCAATACATATCACTCCAAACTAGGTGTAGAAGTTGTGCAAGCCCTTATTTGTAGATCAAATTGATTTCATTCTCATTACGGGTTGAAAGGAAGAATCAAGGTAATATTTTAATAGATTTGTATTTCTTTATAATTCATTACAATTATATAATTTAATTGTAAAAGAAGAAGATAATAAAGAGATGGAGATCTCCTTACCTATAATATAAAAGATAAGATAAAACTTTGAAGAAACGAAAACTTACATTTATGTATGTTGATTTACAAACTTCAATTCTATTGTTTTCTATTGGAACAAAAAAAGAAGCAAGAGTTTCTATGTTGATCTCATATAACTATTGTTTTACCCTCATTTTTGAAAAGGTAGTTATCTATGATTAGTCATTTATACTTTTTAAATGATATACTTAATTAAAAATAATGATGCTCTTATTTCATTTATAAAGAAACAAATATAACTATCTTTCACTTAAATAAGTACTTTGATCTTATGTCTCAAATTTGGAGTCACTCTTATAGTCCTATATCTGTCTTTTTACCGAACACATCAAATTTTGAAGATATATTTCTACATTAATTAGCTATAAGGAATGTCATGAAGTTGGAGATATCTTATCATCATTTTTTTGACTTTTCACTAGATTTATTGTACTTTGTATTTGGACATGAAAAATATTTTGTTGGTTGAAAGCTCAAGTTCATGTTAACAATTGAGATATCAAAAATTATATTATAAGCTCTACTTTATGTTGGTCTTAATGTCATGTTATGAACAATTGAGTTTTTAGTCTCTTCAACTGACTTTAGTTTATTATTTTTCTTATGCTTGTGAGCTACAAAATTGATAAAATTGATGTTAATTGTTGAATTTTTTTTTATTTAATGCCAATGAACTTTACAAGCGTAATGTTAATTATAAATAGAAAATCAATTAATATAGATTATCAAATAAATTTTAATTGGATGTATAAAATTCAGCCGCCAAAATTTTTGTAATTTTCAGAATTATCATTGAGCTCGAGTTTAAGCCATCAACACATTAAATGAGCTTAGCTCGATTTACCTATGGTTTGAGCTCAACTCAACTCAGTTTATGAATAAGAAAATATAATACAACAACAACAAGCCTTTATCCCACTAAGTGGGGTCGGCTACATGAATCCTTCGTCTCCATTGTGTCCTATATTGTCAAATTCTCATTTAATTCAAGTATACAAGGTTTTTTATACATCTTAACCAAGTCTTTTTTCTCCTCTACCTTTGTTATCATAAAACCAAATCTAATGCATCTACTCTCCTGGTCATGGATGGTAGCTTTATGTGGAGCCATCTAGACTCTCTCTTCTTCTTGAGGTACTCCCTTTTCTTGAACATACTTTCACATTTTATCTCTCTAGAGTAAAACCACTCATCCACGAGCATCCTCATTCTATAACTTAGTCATGTGCTTTTTTTATTGACATTACGCTAAGTCATGCGGTCTCATCTTATAAAATTTTCTTTTAAGTTTAAGTGCAACTTTTCTATCACACATGATGCATTCCTCCACTTCAACCATCCAACTTGAATTCTACTAATAACATCTCCATATTCACCATCATTTTGAACAATGAGCCTAAATATCAATGCTCACTCTTATTAATTACTTGTTCACCTGTGTTCAATTCTAGAACTTCTATACTAAATTACACTCCATATATTCTTTTAGATCTACTGCGAAAACCTTTTGACTAAAGTTGACCTCCATAATTCAAGTTTCTCTTGGACTCCTCTTGGTCTTATCAACAAGAAGAATGTAATCAACAAAAGCATACACCAAGATACATCTTCTTAAATGCTAGTAAGAACATCCATAACTAAAGTAAAAAAGATGGGGCTTAAAGGCTCCTTTATGTAATCCAATTGAAATAGGAAAATATTTTGTCAATCCTCCTTATGTTTGGACACAAGTACAATCTAGTATACATATCCTTAATGACTTGAATATAACCAATATTAACTTCTTTTTGTTCTAGAACTCTCCAAAGAACATCTCTTGAAACTTTATCATAAGCTTTCTCTAAATCAATAAATATCATATGTAGATCCTCTTTACTTTCTCTATACTTCTCCATCAAACCTCTTAACAAATATATAACATCCTAGTAGATCTACTGCATGAAACCAATGAGAAACTTTTGGTTCGATTATGTCTCAATTTCTCTCCCATAATTTTAATGTATGATAATTAACTTAATTCCTCTATAATTTATCTTGCATCACCTTTATTCTTAAATATAGAACCAACAAACTCTTTCTCTCATCATATATTTTTTGGTCTTTAAAATAACATTAAAAGATTTGTAATGAAATTCATGATGTCCTAAACATTTCCATTTTCTATTGGAATATCATCAGTCTCTTTGTTTCCACATTTATTTTCTTTGCTTCTTTCATATTTACTAATCATGATAAAATAAAATTCTATTTTTTGTTTAGTATTAAGTTTCTAAAATCAATTGTACTTTCATCCTTCATTGAAAAGTTTATAAAAATACCTCATCCCTATTTTCAATATCCTTTTCTAAGAAAAGACTTATTATTTTCATCTTATACCTTCACTTCTTCTATCTCTTTGGTTAGTTAACATAGATACATCTTTCATGCTTCTTTGGTATATAATCTATTGTATAACTCACTAAAAGCTAAATTTTTTGCATCATATTGCTTCTTAGAATCTCTACATGCCACTTTATATCTTTCCCAATTCTCCAAGTATTCATTGGATATTCTCTTAATAGTCTCACTTATAGATTTTTTATTATTAACTTTGATATTAATGATATTTCTATTAATATAATTATAGAATCTAGAAATGCTACTTTTTTTGAAGATATATTTCCTATGAAAAATAAGATCACAAAATCTATTAATAAAAAAAAATCTAAAACAGAAAATTTTATAATAATTGATGATGATACTTTGTTTAAAAATAGAAAATATTATAAAAATAAAAGAATTAGAAAACAAAAAAAAGTGATACTTTTTATTCTCTTTTAACTGAAATATATATATTTTAGAAAATGATTCTATAACTTTTGATTAAGCTATGAATTATATAAATGCATCCTTTTGAATAAAAGCTATTAATAATGAAATTTATATTCATTCTTATCAAATAAGACTTGGATATTTTTGATTTACCTTATGATTGTAAAAATATTAGATGTAAACGGATATTCAAAAAAAAAAAAATCGATGGATCAATAGATAAATATAAAATAAATTAATAGTTAAATGATATACACAAAAAAGTAGTGTTGATTGTGGTGAAAAATTTCAATATGGTCGCCTTCCATCTGTGGGTGAAAAGCAAGAATATAAAATTCATCTTTTTGGGATGTCACATAGATCCGCATATGTGCTTATTCAAGTATCATCAAAATAGTATATTATCTCAGAGATAGAAGTCACACTTTAATGGACCTAATCCTCAATAAAGACTCTAAGGACAATGGGTCCTATGTATGTGCAGAGATTCTTCCCTACTTTACATGAAAAGTAAAGTAAGGTTTATTTTAAATCGGGTTCGTTAAGATCCCTACATGGGCAAGCCCCCATAGTTAATTACATCCTAAGGGACAAGATCCCTTAGGAATACTCTCAATTAAGGTAAATGATTGTTGTCTTTAAAGATTTCAATGACTATCAATTGATTAGTTCATTTTGAAGATCAAATGAGATTGATCAAAGAGGGAGTTATTATCAAGCCAAAGGAAGATAAGTAGGAGATGCCATGATGCTAGGAAACAGCATCTCAAACTATCATGATTGGGCTTTACATTTTAAAATTGATTTAATTTATTTAAGTTGAATTTTTAATTAGAAATTTAGGATTTATGATTCCATAACACAAGATTAAGAAAATGCCTAAGAGGTGATGATTTAAGCTTATGGAACATAAAGGGGAGAAGCAACTTTAAAACTTAAATCTAGAGAGCTTTGGCGAGGGTTGAAAACACAACTTAATCTAAGGCAAAAAATAGGTATTTGGTTTGCCTCCTCAAGAGAGGACAAACTACTCGACTGTTTGGACTTATAATCGCCTAGGGGTAGCCATCAACTAACTCCTCCTATGATTTTAAATACATGTAGGTAAATCTTATGCTTTATGCAAGATAGCTAGGCTATTATTTATTTAGAAAGAGACTAGGTCCTTAAACTCACTCCCTAAAGAGACTAGATCATGTAAGGGTATGCTTCAAATGACCTAAATCTAATGCAATTTAGATTTTATTTTATTTGAATTTTTGGATATCATTTTGACTCAGGCTAATATGATTCATATGCTTAATGCATGAGAAATGGGATAATTGGCCAAAATCAATGAAAAGGGAGGAGGTGTGTTTCTACCATGGCTTCAAATGTCAAGCTAAATTTCTCTGGCGAAGGTGGAAGCCCTCCAATCAAGAGTGAAAATAATATGCATTTGTGCATGATGTTACAAAAGAAATGCTCATCCAGCTAAGGGATTGCTAATTCTTTTATCTTGATTTTAAACCTAAGCTTTAGGTGAGGTTATGAGTTCTTTAATTTTATTTTTGAATTGTTATGTTTGTTAAAAGATTTTTTTTCCTAAGAGCCCAATCCACATCCAAGCCATACATAAAGCAAGGAAGAAACTAAAAAAAATGATGCCACTTAATGCACAAGCTAAAAAAATCATCAATCAATTAATAAAGCTAACCGTAAAAGAATAAGAGGCCATTATGGTCGGGTACCACTGCATAAACCCAAAAATAAATTGGGTAGTCGAGCTCAACCCTTATACAACCCGGATTACAAATGAATTAAATATAATTAAGCAAGGAATTCATTATTATGGGGGTCTTCAAGCTTCATTTTTTCATTCTTCTTTTCTTCTTTCTTCTTTGGTTTCTTCTTTTGGATGGTTGGAAGGTGGATGCTCCAAAAGCTTCACATGGTGCATAAGATGATCTTATGTGCTCATTCTAATCCCCATAACAATCATTCCAAAATCCTAATTAAAATTACATGAAAAGAAAAAAATGGAAATCTAACTATCACCAAAATAGCTAAAATAAACCACACAAATCCATGTATATTGGACTTAACACCCACACATGGGTGACTAAGTCACGCTATTGAATTATGCTTAGGGGTATAAGCACCTGCACAATAAAAGCAATTATATTTTTATTTATTATAACACCCCTTAAGCACAATCCCCTACAAAAGATAATGGTTAGACTAAGATCGCCTACCATTCATTCTACGCACATACATCCTAACATCCGGACTAAAATATATATCATAAAAAAAAGCAAACCATATACACCTCCTAACCTAAAGCTAGAAGTGTGACTTAGCTAATGTGTATGCTTTAGAGGTTTGTGTGGTATGCTTAGATATGGCTTTAAGTTAGAATTTTCTAAGCTGGAGCATGTTCAAATTAGAGGAGGGTTTCATTTAAGTGATTTAGTTGTTTTGGGTTGATTTTATTTCATGTTTTGATTGGGTTCAAATGAATCATACAATTAATTACTAAGTTATAATGAGAGGGAAAGAGAAGAGAACTTCTCTTTCCTCCCTTAACCTAAGTAATTTCTGAAGTGGATTCAAGCTTAGTTTCATTTAGTGAATATTTTAATTAAGTATTTTAATTAATCCTAAGTTTAGATACAAACTCTAAACAAACCTATTCAAAATAAAGACATTTCATGATTAAAGTGAACTAAATTCACAAAAGACACATCACTTCATTTCTTTCCCAACATGTATAACATACATATGAATGGATCCTAAGCATATCTATACATATCAAATGGAAAAGTTTAGCACACTTTATGATGCATGCTAAGTAGTTTACTTAAGAAAATTTGAATGCTTATGATGCATGATTTTCATTAAGTAACAAAAAGGTTTCTTATCCAATTTTCGCACACATGAAGGTAAGAAAGGCATAAGTGAGTACAACACCATTGTTAACGAGGTGTAAGGTACCTACTTAGGGTTACTTAAAGCCTCGCAATCTCTGGGTTTACTAATATACCACTTTCCTTAAATACATGTGTAAAAAAATGAATGGAAAAAGAATCTTAAGTGAGTTAAGAAAATGAATGCTTTATGATGCATGATTTTCATTAAGTAGAAAATGGGTTTCTTATCCAATTTTTACATGAACATATGAATGTATGAAAGGCATAAGTGAGTACAATGCCATTATTAACTAGAGGTGTAAGGTACAAGACCTACTTTTTAAAGCCTTGCAACCTCGGGTTGTACTAATATACCACTTTCAATACAAATGTGTACAAAAGAAATGAATGGAAAAAGATGCAAAATTTGTTACTTTTTTGTTTATGCAATTTATATCTAAGCCTAAGTATCCTTCTTAAATGATAGTATAGGATTGAATAGGATGAAATAGGCAAGTGTTAGGTTCTTTTCAAATGAACCATACATCTTGCCAAATCTTATTCAAAACTTTACTAAAAGAAAGGAGAAGGAAACCTACACTAAGAACATCCTTATATTTTACTCATATGCAAGCTTATAAATAAAACATAAGTAGCAAACTTTCAGTTTTGATAATTGATTCATATATGTTTTTTAAAAAATTGAATTTAATAGTGATAATAGCCACTCATATTCTTACTTTAGCCAACACATGCAATTTTGACATAAAGGAACCATTTTCATTTTTAAATTTGAAAAATATGAAAAGCATGGATGCATGAAACCACATGACATACATATTTAACATGTTGGGGAAAGAACTAAAGCAATGAAAGCATGTAAACGATTCACTTTAATTAAATCCTAAAAATAATCATATGAAATAAGAAAGCTTAAAGTAAATCAAAGTTCATTTAGTATGATTTTTGTTTGATCTTGAGTTTGATTTAATTTTGAAAATGTGAGTTGAGTTTTTGTTCTAACCCATTCCCATATGTGTTTGACATTTTGTTTAATTTTAGGTGATTAGATTCATTTTATATTTTGATTAGGTTAAGTATGAATTAAACATGTTAATTAACCCTTACCTACACCATAGCATAGTTAACCAAACAATTATGAGCCAATGAGATGACATAAAATCTCACAAGGAATTTAAATTTGTAATGCACCTAGGAAGAAAAGGGCCTAATGAAATTTGGCTCATGATTAATGGTTAATTAAGCTAAAGGGTGTAACTTAACTAATTTCAAAACACCCCTCACACACATGAGTTGAATTTTCATTTTCTTAATTGAACTTAGGCTCTTGAACACCTAAGCATCTACCAAAAGTAGATTAATTAAGTTCTAGAAGATTTTAGAATTTTAGAAATTAATAAAGAGGGTAATTAATGAATTAACCCTTAATTAAGAGAGGATTAAGGAAAGAAAAAGGGGGGGGTTTAGGGAATAGCTTAGGGGAAATGCCCCAAAATTATTTCCTAAACTTTTTATTCACTAGATCAAACCTTAATCAACCTCAAAAAGGGATTAAAACACTAATCAAACCCTTAATTATCCTTAATTATAAAGTAATTAGAAAATGCATTTACAATTCCTCTAATTAAATATCAATCCCAAGAAAATTAGGGAGGCAAGTCATCCCCAAAATATACCCAAGAAGAGATTAACAAGAGATTAAGGAGTAATGAGCAAATTCATATTTCCATTAAAACCCAAAATGAGAGAAAGATACAATTCAAAATCCATCAAACATAATTTTTGAATATTCTAGATTGAATTATCTTTCAATGACAATTTACCTCATATTTTTTTGATTTTTATTTAGGGAGGCATAAATTTTTAAAGCTTAGAGGATTAATTAGAATTAATTAAAACCTAATTAAATCCCTTAATCCACATCATGACATGCGGCGGCGGTTAGTGCTTTCAGGCGCTTCGGTGAGCGTCACTTAAATGCCCATCCACTGCATCACGTGGCGGCGGTGCACGATTTTACATCCGTTCAATCAAGGATCGAACGGCCATAAATCACCCCACGGTTTTAAAAGGATAAATGGATTTTAAAACATGCGTTTAAACTTGGCCGTCCATCCAAAACACACGGATGGATAGCCAGAGATCCATCCCTACCAAAGCTTGTGAATCATAGGAACCGTCCATGATCTAAGCCACGGTCGAGCTTTGCGATAAAATTTTTCACACACCATCACACAGCATAGAAGATCACATCCAACGGTTGAATCTTCATGCCATTACACTTTCTTTCATAAAAGACCAACACCCCTTAAGTCTAGTGATCAAAAAATGCCATACCTCATCGGAGGTGATCACCGTCGCTCGATTCCCTTGGACGAGCTTTGTCTAGTTGAGATGAAGCTATGGTGAAAGAGTTATCTCCTGAGGTTGAGCAGTTTGCTCTATGGACCAACACCCTCCTCCTTGTGAGCTCGATTGTGATCTAGGTGAGCCTTTCCTTACCTTAGGATCTAGGAAAGATGTTGAGTAGACATGACTTGATCCTTTGGTTGAGTGCACAAAGAGAATTGAAGTGATTTGGAGTGTAGAGGAAATTTAGAAATCAATGGAGCTCTCCTATTTTCTCTATAAGAAAATCGAGAAATGTAAGATTCAAATCCCTCCTAGAAAGCTTAGGAACACTCTCTGATGGCTCCTAATACTCTCCCTTACTCAACCGATAACAAGACTCTCAAAATTAAAGTGAATTAGGGGGAGTATATCTCCCCCTATGGCAATTGGACGACTGAAGCTATGGTTGGCATTTTGATCCAATTGACCATATTGGAAGGGCTGTTTGAGTTGTTAGGAGTTGGCACATGGTCAATTTGAGCTAAGGAGTGGATTGGTATCCTTCCATGTGCTTCAAATTGAGTGGAGGGAGGTTTCACACATTGCCAATTTGAGCCATGTGCTTAGTTTTAGCCTTGGGTCAATTTGGGCTGACCCAAACCCATTAGGTTAGGTGCACCACCCTCCATAGGGTCTACTTGACCTATTAGGAAGGTACCAAATAGATATAAGAGGGATTGACCAAATTCCCATGGATTTGACCAAAATTTGTTCTATGGCCTAGGGTAGAATGGTTATTTGGCTAATTTTTGAATATGTTGGGTATGTTGAGAAAATGGGTTTGGCCAAGTTTCATTGGATTTGGAGTTCATTTGATATGGTTTGGCTCATGTTGACCCATTTAGGTCAAAATGGGTCAACTTGGGTCAAGTTGACCAATTGGTCAAATTGGGTTAAACCAAGGGTTGGGTCAAGTTCATATGACCATTTGAAATATTTTGGTAGCCTTGGTTTGATTCAATTTGGTTTAGTTTTGAGTTTGGCTCATATGACTTCATTTAGGTCAAATGGGCCAAGTTGACCAATTTGACCCATTTGACCTATTTGAGCTAGGTCATGGCAGGTTTAGGTTTGGTTAGTCATGTGAAGTGGATTGATATCTTTGTTTCCAATCAATTTTGGTTAAGTTTGAATTTGGCTCAACATGACCCTAAGTTGGGTTCAAGTCAATTGGGCTAGGGTCTAGTTGGCCAATTGAGGCTTTGGTCAAGTTCAACAAGTGATTTGGAATGAACTTGACCCATTGGTTTCAATCAATTTGGCTTAGATCAAGTTTTGACATTTTGACTTTTAGGTCAAGTTGGGTCAACTTGGGTCAAGTGGCCAATTGGCTAGGTTAGGCTCAAATGTTGACTTGGTCAAGTTCAAACATAGTTCATGAATGAACTTAAATCAATGGTTTCAATCAATTTGGCCTATGGTGGATTTTGGCTATGTTAGGTTTCATTTTAGCTAAGTGTTGACTTGGTCAACCCTTAGGTTTGACTTGGTTTGACCTAATTTGGATAATTGATCATCTCATGATGATTGTTGATCATGATGAGAGGCATAGATGGGCTTAGTTCAATACAATTTGATTAGTATTAGAATTTGACTCATAAAGGGTACTTTAGGTCACTTTGGGTCAAGTGAGCCTAAGTGGGTCAAATGGCTTGGTCAAAGCTTGATTTGAGTTTGATTGATCTTATATATGGACTTATGATTGAAATATAAATCCATTTGTAAGTGGTTTGAAGTCAAATGGGTTTTGATTCATTTGACAATTTCATATTCAAAGGAAGAACATGAATGGATTTGGGGTTTGATTTTTGAATTGAGTTTTAATTTAGTGATTGAAGTTTATGTTTATATTTGGATTCATGATTGTAGGGTTGATTGAATCATGAAGAAAATCAAGAGTTTGGCTTGATTTGAAGTTGATTTGGCTAAGTTCAAAATTTTGACTTGAAAGGCTTAGGTTGGATTTTGAGTGGATTTGAGTTTGATTTTTGGAAGTGATTTTGATTGTTTGAATTTATATTTAATTTATATATATGAATATAAATGAGAATATAAATGGGTTATGAGAAAATTTCAAGTATTTGATTTGATTTGATCATGATTTAGGCTAAGTCTTTAAGAGGAAATTTAAAGGACTTAGGAAATTTTGGAGTTTGGATTTGAATTTTTTTAAAATTTTATTTGAATGATTTATATTTATATTTCATTTATATATGTGACTATAAATGAGAATATAAATGATTTATGAGAAAATCCCATGAATTTGAATTGATTTGATCATGATTTAGGCTAAGTCTTTAAGAGGAAATTTAAAGACTTAGGAAATTTTTAGAGTTTGGAGCTTGAATTTTGGATTTAGATTTGATTGATTTGTATTTATATTTCATTTATATATGTGAATATAAATGAGAATATAAATGATTTATGAGAAAATCTCATGAATTTGAATTGATTTGATCATGATTTAGGCTAAGTCTTTAAGAAGAAATTTAAAGGACTTAAGAAATTTTTGGAGTTTGGAGCTTGAATTTTGGATTTAGATTTGATTGATTTGTATTTATATTTTATTTATATATGTGAATATAAATGAGATTATAAATGAGTTATGAAAAAAATCTCATGAGTTTGAATTGGTTTGATCATGATTTTGACTAAGTCTTTAAAGAAGGAATTTAAAGGACTTAGAAAATTTTAGATTGGAATTTAAATTTTTTTATTTGATTTGATTGATTTGTATTTATATTTCAATTATATATGTGAATATAAATGAGAATATAAATGGGTTATGAGAAAATATCATGTGTTTGAATTGATTTGATCATGATTTGGATAAGTCCTTAAGAGAGGATTAAGGAACTTAGAAAAGATTTGGAATTTTGAATTTGAATTTTGGATTTTAATCATGGATTTCAATCATGTGACATTAATTTGAGTTTGGAGAAAACAAAATAAGATTGATTTGGAGTTTGACTTGAAGGAAGGAAGGTGAGGAGTGGTTCAAGCTAAGGGTAGACAAATTTTCCTAACACCCCTAAGACATGACCTATTCCTTTGGCTAACTCTTCTAAGTCTCTAGGGCTAGGTTGAATGTCCACCTAATCACTAGATGTGTCTTAAGACTAAGGAACTGTTAAAGTCTAAGAGAAGCCCTATGTCTAAGATGGAAGGGTTGAGAGCTCATTATAAAAATGAGGTAAACAAAGGGCACCCAATAGGTGTGGTGTGATTGACAAGGAACACCGCACGTATTGGTGTTGACTAAAACGATCAACAACACTGAGAGATTACAAGCACTAACAAAGAAAATTTATCCCTAACCGAAGGTGTAGAAAGAATCTAGAACTTAGTGCAATATGGCTCTACTTATGTTCAAAATAAAAGAGAGAGGGAGGAATCCACTAAGGGATAGAGTAGGTGAACCTTCGCTAGGGAAGTAGGTTCAAATCATCCAAAAGGGGATGAGGGGTTTGATTTGATTTAAGTCTTGCTGAGGAGATATTTCCTCTGGGGAAGAGGGTTAAATTCATTTCAATTTTTAGATTTAGGATTTTATGATGGACCCTGCTGGTTTGCAATGGATCACACTGAATAGGAACAACAGAGGCATAGACCTAACTCAGATTTACCAATCCAAAAGGGTAGTCTACTAAACACATAGTAGGACTAGCCAACCAAAGGGAAGCCTTTGATGCAGTATTAGGAAGAAAGCATAGTAGACTTACATCCTCCAAAGTAGAGACCGGCCGGGGTAATCTATTGGAAGACAATAAATTGGACCCAACCTAGTCAATTAATGAGTGAATGTGGGGACTTAGATCACTCAAAGATAGTCAAGATTAATTTCATTTTTGGATTTATTTTGATTATGATGGATCCCATCGATTTGTAAATGGATGCCGAAGGACCATGGGCCTTGACCTAACTCAGATTTACCAATCCAAAGGGAGTAGTCTACCAACCACAAGGTAGAACTATCCGACTAGAGGCGTGCCTTTCGATGTGCAGTGATTGTACCAGGAAGAAAGCATAGTATACTTACATCCTCCAAAGTAGAGACTAGTTGCTGGGGTAATCTATTGGCAAGACAATAGATGGAACCCAACCTAGGGCTGACAATCGAGTGAACACCACTGGAGGACTTAAATCAGCTCAAAGATAGTCAAGATTAATTTTATTTTTAGATTTATTTTGATTAGGATGGATCCCATCAGTTTACGATGGGCTGCACTGATAAGAGACCATAGTGGCATTGATCTAACTCAGATTTACCAATATAAAGGGAGTAGTCTACCAACCACGAGGTAGGACTATCCGATCAAGAGGGGTGCCTTTCGCTGTGCAGTGATTGTACCAGGAAGAAAGTATAGTAAACTTACATCCTCCAAAGTAGAGACTAGCTGTTGGGGTAATCTATTGGCAAGACAATAGATGGAACCCAACCTAGGGCTGACTATTGAGTGAATGCCGCTGTGGGACTTAAATCAGCTCAAAGATAGTCAAGATTAATTTTATTTTTAGATTTGTTTTGATTATGATGGATCCCATCAGTTTGTGATGGACTGCACTGAGTAGGGACCATGGTGCCTAACTCAGATTTACCAGTCAAAGGGAGTAGTCTACCAATCATAAGGTAGGACTATCCGACAAAGAGGGGTGCCTTTCAATGTGTAATGGTCAAGTTAGGAAGAAAATGCAGGGACTCACATCTTCTAAAATAAGGAACCACTGGGGTGATCGGTTGGCAAGGAAACAGATCAAACCCGACCTAAGGTTGACTATTGAGTGAATGCTGCTGGGTGGCTTAAATCAGCTCAAAGATAGTCAAAAACTAATTTTTTTTAATTTTTTTGATGCATTTCATTAGTTTGCGATGGATCAAACTGAGAAGGAGCTTATATCAGCCTAGATCTAATTCTTCAAAGGGAGTAGCTTCGACCGATGGGAAAACTATCGACCAAAGGAGTGCCTTTCTAATGATCAATTTAAGGGAAGAAAACTCGGGGACTCACATCTTCCACTATAAAAGACCACTGGGGTGATCGGTTGCTTTGGGCAACAAATAGAACCCGACCTAAGGCTGCCCGTTAGTTTGCGACAATCATGCTAGAAAGAATGCGTCATAATCTTACATCTTCCAAAGAGAAATGACTGTCAACGTAACCTGCTTGTGGCAAAACAGATTGAACCTGACCTAAAGGAGACTACGGAGTGAGTGCCAACTTGGGGACTTATCTCAACTCAAGTAGTCAATCAATTTCTATAGGGAGTTTTGCTGACACTACTATAAAGATAGGATGCCTGCTTGGAAAAAGAGGCCACTTGGGGGCTTGAATTCCTAATCCACAAGTGAATTAATTTTGTTTATTTATTTAGTTTGTTTATCATGGACCATGTTAGTTTGCGAGGGATCAAACTGAGAAGGAGCTTATATCAGCCTAGACCTATCTCAGATTTAATGAACCAAGGGAGAATCTGCACATCTATTGAATAAATTCTCCAACCACAAGGGTGGCTACTAGACAAGGGGGACTATCCAATCCAAAAGTAACCCGAGTAGTGTCTAAATGGGGTCACAAAGGATGTGATCCAAATAGAATTCCCGTAGGGGACAGGGCCACTAAAGGGCTTGATCCAAAATCCTGGAGAAAATGACATGGCTAGTCATATATCCAATAGGTATTCTGGCCAACGCAAGAGTGGTGTATCCCAAGTGAGTCTATCGATAGCTTAACATCAACCAACCCAAGGTTCCCGCTGGTTTGCAAATAATCCCTAGAAGAAAGCTTGGGACTCACATCCTCCTATAAGAACCCATTGGGGATAGTCTATTTGGCTCGACAAAAGTATCCGACAATGACTGGGTGAATGCCACTGGGACTTATATCAACTCAAATATAGTCAAGAGGAAAGGAGCCTGGGACTTACCCTAAACCTCAAATATACTCAACCTAGTTAGTGTGCATGATGGCTAGTTCAAGAAGAAAGATCGAGACTCACATCTTCTAAACAAAGTCAACATGAGGTTTTATGACCGGTAAGAAGACTACAAACTAACAAGGTGCTTTGGTGCAATGGTCAAATTAGGAAGAAAGCACGGGGACTCACATCCTCCAAATAAGTGACCACTGGGGTGACATACTAGTGAGGTAGCATGTAGACCCGACCTAGAGCAGCTAATGAGTGAGTGCTACAGGAGGGTTGCTCCCACATCAAGATAGCATGATATAAAAGGTTTGTGTTTATTTTTGTTCATGTGCTAAAAGGAATAGGATTCCGCTGGGGGACTCTTACACCTAACCTAAAAATATGCTCAGGAATTTTGATGGAATGGTGCCATGGATGGAAAACATGATTTCCACTAAGAAAGGATGCCGCTTGGGGACTCTTATACTTAACTTAGTTATCCTAATTGAAATAGGATGCACCTCGGGTTCTCTTACACCTATTCTAATAGCGTTAGGAGATTGTGCTTGTGTTGTGAAAGAGGGATAGGATGCCGCTGGGGGACTATTACACCTATCCTAGACACGTCACGGTGGATTCGCAAGACAAGCAAACAACGCTTTGAAAGAAGAGAAGATTTGATGAATGGAATTAGATTTTTGTTCTTTTTATTAATAATTATTTTCAAACATGATTTGTTTCATGGGTAATATTTCTTTAGATAGAGCCCATTAATTGGAAGCATTGGGTGTTCCACTTTACAATTAATAAGCTGATAATATCCTCCTTGGTAGGACTCTCTTATGACATAGGGGCCTTCGCAAGTGGTTTCAAACTTGCCTCCCATTTTTCGACGGGCAACAATTGGTCTCTTTAGGACTAACACAAGTTCTCCTACTGAGAAAGACCTAGCCTTGTTGTGAGCTTGAATCATTTTGGCCTTGTATAACTTGAGATTCTGCATGCCCATTTGACTTCTCCAAACCTTCGAGCTCTTCTAACCGCAACTTTGCATTTGCTCTAAGTGATCTACCCAATGCTATCCTTAGTGATGAGTTGAACTTCTAAAGGTAGAATGCTGACCCATACACTAAGAAAATGGGTAGACTAAGTTGGAGTTCGGTATGTGGTGCGGTAGGCCCACAAAGCTTCAACCAACTACTCGTTCCACTATCATTTGTTGTCATCAAGAGTCTTCTTAAGTATTTGGATGAGAGTTTTGTTGAATGCTTCTGCTAAGACATTTTCTCTAGGGTAGCAGATGGTGGAGTATCTCCAATATATACCATGTCTTCTGGAAAAACTATTGATCTTCGTGCTTTTAAATGCAGTACCATTATTGGATATAATTCATCGAGGCACCCCAACCATAGATGATATGGTTCCTAAAAAATTGAAGCACATTGTTGACCTCATTTTTAGAATGAGCTCTCAACACCTCCATCCTAGACATAGGACTTCTCTTAGACTTTAAGAGTTTCTTTATCTTAGGACACATATTGTGATTAGGTGGACACTCCAACTTAGCACTAGAAGACTTTGGAGAGTTAGCCATAGGGATAGGTCATGCCTTAGGGGTGTTAGGAAAATTTCTTACCCTTTAGTTTAAACCCTTCCTTGCTTTCCTCCTTTCAAGTCAAACTACAAATCAATTCTATTTGATTTTCTCCAAACTCAATTCAATTCCATGATTCAATTCCATGATTGAAATCCATGATTGAAAGATATGATTGAAACCCATGACCAAAATCCATTAAAAATTCACAAGTTTAAATTTTGCCAAAGTCCTTAAGCTTCCTTAAAGACTTAACCAAAACTATGATTCAAACCTATTCAAATCTTTGAGGTTTTCTCATAACTCATTTATATTTATATATAAATGAAATATAAATTCAAACCCATCAAATCAAATTTAAAAATTACAAATCAATTCATGAAATTTTCTTAAGTCCCTTTAATTTTTCATTAAAGGACTTTGCCAAAATCAACTCTAAACCTTGATCAAATCACTTCAAACCCTTGGGATTTTCTCAAAACTTATTTATATTCTCATTTATATTCTCATATATAAATGAAATATAAATATAAATCAATCCAATCTAAGGCAAAAATTAAATTCCAAATTTAAAATCCTTGAAATTCCTTAAATCCCTTAATTTTCCATTAATGATTTAGCCTAAACTTTGATCAAACCTATTCAAACTCATGGATTTTCTCAAACTTATTTGTATTCTCATTTATACTCATATATAAATGAAATATAAATATAAATCAATCAAATCCAATTCAAAATTAAATTTTAAATTAAAAATTCTTAAATCCTTTAAATTCTTTAATGGATTTAACCAAATCATGATTAAACTCTTTCAAATTGTTGAAATTTTCTCATGATCAATTTATATTCTCATTTATATTCATATATATAAATGAAATATAAATTCAAACAATCAAAACCAATCCCAAAAATCAAATTCAAATCAATTCAAAATCAAATCTAAGCCTTTCAAGCCAAAATATTGAACTTCTCCAAATCACTTTCAAATCAAGCCAAACTCTTGATTTTCTCATGGTTCAATCAATCCTACAATCATGAGCTCATATATAAATCCAAACTTCAATCAAACAATCAAAACCCAAATAAAAAAAAATCAAACCCAAGACCCCTTCATATTCTTCCTTTGAATATTAAATTTTCAAATGGATCAAAATCCATTTGACTTCAAACCTCTTGTAAATGGATTTATATTTCAATCATAAGTCTATATACAAGATCAATCAACTTCAAATCAAGCTTTGACCAAGCATTTGACCCAATTTAGGCTCACTTGACCCAAAGTGACCTAAAGTACTATGAGCCAACTTTTGATCCTAACCAAATTGGATTAAACCAAACTCATATTTGTCTCTCATCATGATAAACAATCATCATGGGATGATCAATCAACCAAATTGGGTCAAATAAAGTCAAACCTAAGGGTTGACCAAGTCAACACTTAACCTTAAATGAAACCTTACATAGCCAAAATCCACCAAAGACCAAATTGATTGAAACCATTGATCTAAGTTCACTCATGACCTATGTTTAAACTTGACCAAGCCAACATTTGAGCTCAACCCAGTCAATTGGCCCATTTGAGTTGACCCATTTTGACCTAAAGGGCCTAAATGTGTCAAAACATGATCTAAGCCAAATTGATTAGAACCAATGGGTCAAGTCCATCCCAAATAACTTGTGGAACTTGACCAAAGCCTCAATTGGCCACTGACCCAACCTAGTCATTGATTGACCCAACATGACCTAAGGGGTCATGTTGAGCAAATTGAACCCAACCCAAATTGATTGGAAATAAAAGATACAATCCACTCCATATGACTAACCTAACCTACTTGACCTCAAATAAATGTCAAATGGGTCAACTTGACCAATTTGACCTAAATGAGTCATATGAGCCAAAACCAAATATATACCAAATCGAACCAAACCAAATGCACCAAAACATTTCAAATGGCCATGTGAACTTTTCCCAACCCTTGGTTTGACCCAATTTGGCCAATTTGTCAACTTGAGCCAAGTTGACCCATTTTGACCTAAATAGGTCAACATGAGCCAAACCCTATCAAATGGATTCCAAATCCAATGAAACTTGGCCAAACCTATTTTCTCAACATACCAAATATCCCAAATTAAAAAAAAATAGAAAATGATCATTTTAGGCCATAGAACAAATTTTGGCCTAGCCCATGGGTATTTTGGTCATACCTCTTCACAATCACTTGAGGCTTTCCTAAAAGTCAAAACTTAGTATGAGTGGTGCACCCAAATGGTTTGCCCCATTGGCCCATAGACCAAACTCACCACCTATGGAAAATTCAATTTTCAAACTCCTCATAAGCTCAATTTGATGCACATATTGGCATTCCAAAATCAAACCTTATGTGCAATTATCTAACAACCAAAATAGCTCACTCCATATCAATTGGATCAAAATGGCATGGACATTGAACATCTTCAAAGATATACTCAATTCTATTTTGATTGATTCACACCCATTGAGCACTAGAGAGAGTTAGCAATCAGAGAGCATCCCAAGTCTTCTAAGGAGGATTTGAAACTTCTTCTTAGTTTTCTCCATTGAAAATGGGGAGCTTTTGAATCTTCAACTTTCTCCACACTCAATGTTACTTCACCCTTCTACACTCTTCATCTAAGGACCATACCCAACCATCCATTTTGAGTTCTACCAAAGAAGAGCTCAATTGGATCAAAGCCACAAGAGAGATCAAGTGGGTGTTGGTCCATAAGATCCACTCAACCCCAAGCTTGAAATTTTCAACATGGCTTGTCTCCACTAGCCAAGCTACCCCATCAACTGAGTGTGATCACCTCTGAGGTATGTAATTTCCCACATAGCTTGATATGTGTGGTCCTGTGAAAGAAATTTTATCAAAATGAGAAATCAACCTGGATAGGTTGGTATTATGCCTAGATGGTGTGTTGAGTCTTGTGTGATTCCATGAGATCCCATCTCTCCTTGATCATGGACTCTCAAATCTCAAGAACTAGTTCATCTCACCATCCATCCACAAATTGATGGACAGATTATTTAGCATTTTTAGAAATTTATCATTTTAAGCCAAATTGATGATCTTGATCACCAAAGATAAGTGTGTTCCGCCTCCACTTGTGAGACAACATTTGTCATGATGGACACATATAAAGTTCCACTCCCATGCATGGAGTGTATTAAGCATGGATTAGTTAAGGGTATTAATTAATTTATAATTAATTTAGAAAACTTCTAAAATTTATAACTATGTATAGAAAAATCAAAAAAATAAAAGGAAAAATGCTATGGAAATATAATTTCATCTAGATTATTTCAAAAATTTTCTCAATGGATTTGTTCCTTTCTTGAATTTGGTTTTTTTAGAATCTTAATTAGCTAATTACTCTTTAATTAAGTCATCATTAATCTCAAATTTCTAGGTTCATTTAAAGGGATGACCTCTCTCATTTTCTGGGATTTATTGAGCCAATTGAGACTATTTCATTCATACCCCTTCATGTAATTAGATAATTAAGATCTAGTGGAATTACCCCATGATTAAGTTTGCTTAAGGTCATCCATGAGTAGGGTTTTGTGAATAGTTTTGGTGTATTTCAAGCTATTCTAAACCATCTCTCTCTTAATCTCTCTTAATTAAGAGTTAACTCATCATTCCCCTTAATCAATCAAAAAATTCTAAAAAAGTTGAACTTAAATTACCTTGAGATACTTATGTTTATCCTAAGTTCAATAAGAAATTAAATTTCATATGTGAATGTTTTAAAAGTACTTTTAAAACCCTTAGCTAATTAACTTTTAATTATGAGCCAAATTGCATTAGACCTTTTCATTATTAAAAATTGAAAATTTAAATACCTTGTGGGTTTTATGTCATCTCATTGGCTCATAATTACTTAGTTAATTTTTCTAGTGGTGTTAAGGGTTAATTAAGCCACTTAATTTATACCTAACCTAATCAATGCTTAAAAATGGATTTAATTATCTAAAATTAAAAAAAAAAATACAAAACATATGTGAATGGGTTAGAAACACAAACTCATCTCATATTTTAAAATTAAATCAAACTCAAACTAAACAAAAATCATTTTGAAATTCAATTTTGATTTATTCTAAATTTTCTTATTCTAAGAATGTCTTTAATTTAAGTAAAGTGAGTTTGTTCATATGCTTTCATTGCTTTGGATCTTTCCCAACATGTTAAGTTGTATGTCATGTGTTTCAAATTTTAAAATTAAAATTATTTACTTTATGTCAAATATGCATGTGTTGGCTAAAGTAAAATATGAGTGGATATTATCACAACTAAATCCAAAATATTCTCAAAACTATAAATGAAATATCAAATCTAAAAGTGTGCTATTCATATCTTAATTATTTTAATGTGATAGAATTATAGCATGTTTAGTGTAGCTTTCTTTCTTCTTATGTTAATAATTTTGAATAGAGTTGGTAAGATGTTCATTTGAAAAGAACATAACATTCTTTTCATTTAATGCATTTTGAAAATTAATTTTAATATTTAATGTTTTTAAGTAAAATTACATTAAAACAAATTTTATATTTAATTATTTAAATTCAAATAAATTCAAAAATATCTTTATTATTAACATACTTCTTTTTTCATTTATTCTACTCTATTCATTTTATATTAATCTAATTATTTTTTATAAATTTTTTCATTCTCTTTAAATTTCTTTTTCATGCATTTATTATTTTTTTTCATATTTTTCTTCTAAATTCTTTTTATTATGTTCTGGAATTTTGTTTAAATTATTGTTTCATATTTTTTATTATTTAAATGTGTTTGTGTATTAAAATATAAATTATTTATGTTAATAAAAAAAATTTCAATTTACTTTACATTATATTTAAAAACAAAAATGAAAGTCAATTTAATTTAACCAAACAATATAAAGTAATCCTTCATTTTCTTTAATGTGATTTATTTTAATAGAGTAAATGTAAGATAAACAATTAATTTTGAAAAGAACAACACTTACTTAATTTCATATCATTCATCCTATGCTATCATTTAAGAAGGATTACACTTATATGAATAAATTGCATAAACAAATAAACTATTCAACTTTTGCATCTTCCTTTTCCGCTTTCATTTCTTTTATATGCATGTTTGTATTTAAGGAAAGTGGTATATTAGTTTGGACAACCAGGTTAGAGGTTTTAAGTATCTAAGTAAGTCTTGTACCTTATACCTGGTTAACAATGACTCAGACTAATTTATGCCTTTCTTACTTTCATGCATGTATGTGAAATTTTGATAAGAAAACCTTTTCTACTTAAGAAAATCATACATGTTTAACTTCTAAATTTTCTTAAATGGATTACTTAATGCATCATAAAGTGTGTTAACTACTCATTTTCATGTATAGATATGCTTAGGTCCATCCATATGCATGTTATATATGTTGGGAAAGAAATGAAGTAATGTGTGTTATGTGAATTTTGATTCATTTTATTTAATCTTAAAATGCCTTTATTTTTGAATAGGTTTGTTTAGAGTTTATCTAAACTTAGGATTAATTAAAAGATTTAATCAAAACATTCACCTAAATGAAATTAAAATATGAACTTACCTTAGAAATTACTTAAGGTTAGGAAAGGAAAGAGAAGTTCTCTTCTCTTTCCCTTCATAACTTAGTAATTAATTGTGTCACTTAAACCAAATTAAAACATGAAATAAAATAACCCAAAACACTTAAAAAACTTAAATGAAACCCTCCTAAGTTGAACATGTCTTCACACTTAGAAAATTTAACCCAAAAAGTCCTAAGCTAAGAATACCACACAAGCCTTCAAAGCACACATTAGCCTAAGTCACCACTTCTAGCTTTAGGTTAGGTGGGCATGGTTCAATGTTTTATTTTTTTGATTATATTTTTTAGACTGATGTTAGGGTGTATGCTCAGAGAATGAATGGTAGATTTAGTCTAACTATTCTTTTCTAGGGGATTGTGCTTAAGGGCTATCATAAATAAAAATATAAAGCTTCTTGCTTGTGGTGCTTATACCCCTATAATCCATAGTGTGTGGACTTAGTCACCCATGTGGGGTGATAAGTCCAATATACATGCTTGGATTTGTGTGGTGTGATTTAACTAACCTTTATTGCGTGTGTTAGTAGATTTCCTTTCTCATAAAAAAATTTGTATAATTAGGATTTTGGAATGATTATGAGGATTAGATGAATTGGTCATAAGATCCCATCTTATGCACCATGTGAAGCCTTGGATCATCCACCAAACCATCCAAAAGAAGGAACCAAAAGAAGAAAAGAAAGAAAAAAGAAAGAAAGAAGAAAGAAGAAAGAAGATAAAGTTTGAAGACCCCATAAATAAATGAATTCCTTTGCTTAAATTATAATTTAATTCATTTGTAATTGGTTGTATAAGGGTAGAGCTGCCACCCACATTTGATATTTTTTTTTGTGGGTGCCCACCACAAACAACTATTTATTCTTTTGCATTAGCTTTATAAATTGATTGATGATTTATTTAGTTTTGTGCATTAAGTGGTATGCTTTTCTAGTTTCTTCCTTGCTTTATGTATGATGATGGATTAGGCTCTTTAGGAAAAATAAATATTTTACCCAACTTAAAATTCAAATTAAAATAAATAAACTCATAACCTCACTTAAAGCTTAGATTAAAATCAAGATAAAAGAATTAGCAACCACTTATGATGAGCATTTTTTATAATATCATGCACAAATGCATCTTATTTCACTCTTGATTGAGGCTTCCACCTTTGCAGAACCCGTTTGACCTTTGAGGGTCATGGTGGAAACTCACCTCTAAACCGATTTTGGCCAATAATCTGATTTCTCATGCATTATTCATAAAAATCCTATTAGCCTGAGACAAAAATGATTATCCAAAGATAATAATAAAATAAAATTTTAAATGCATTAGATTTTAGGTCATTTGAAGCATGCCTTTTACATGATGTAGTCTATTTAAGGAGTGAGTTTAAGGACTTAGTTTCATTCTAAATAAAAATAGCCTAGCTATCTTGCATAAGCATAAAGACTTGCCTACATGTATTTAAAATTGTAGGAGTTAGTTGGCAGCCACCCCATAATAAGCTATGGGTTTGTCCTCTCTTGAGAGGCAAACCATACCCATTTTTCTCCTTAAATTTAGGTTGTGCTTGCCATCCAAGCTCCATAGATTTAGGTTTGAGGTTGCTTTTCTCCTTTGTGGGCCAGCATAATTTTCACCTCTGCATTTCTTAATCTTGTGTTAAGGAATCTTAAGTCCTAAAATTCTAATGAAAATATAACTCAAACAAACTAAATCAATTTCTAAAATGTAAAGCCCAATTTTAGATAGTTTGAGATGCTCATAGTTTCTAGCATCATGAGCATCTCTACTTATCTTCCATTTTGCTTCATAATAACTCTCTTTGATCAATCCCATTTTGATCTTCAAAAATAAACCAATCATTGATAGTCCTTCCTATTGAAATCTTCAAAGACAATGAATCATTTACCTAATCGAGAGTTTTCCAAGGATCTCATCCTTAGGATGTAATTAACTAGGGCTTCTCAGGGAACTTAACAAATAAACACTTTACTTTTCCATGTAAAGTGAAGAATCTATATAATGACCCATCTTTCCTGAGTCCATTGAGGTGATCATTAAATGAAGATAATCCTTGATAAATCAATAAGTACATCTCATGGATCTATGTATCTTACCAAGATGAATTTATAAATATTCCTCTTTCTCACCAATAGATTTGAATCGACTCATATTAATTTTCTCCAAATTTTTCCAGACTCCAAAATGGTTCCTTTCTCCATCTTTCAAATGATTTTATCTTGAGTATCGAAATTTGTACTTTAGTATGAATGACTATCCTTCTACACTTAGCTCATTTCATTCTTGAGTAGTTTTAAACATCTTTAGGTTTTAGGACCACATTTTGTTGATCTTAAAACCCTGTTCCCAATGGGTAAAATGAAAAGATCTAAAATAAAAAGAAACATTTTTTAAAGACTTCCTCCTTATCATCTTCATGATAAGGAAATGTTCATCCTAAAATAAATAATAAATCTTCTATAAAGAACTTTACTTTTTTGATAAGACCTTTTCAAAAATACACTTACTAAAATATTTTCCACAAAATTTTGTCACCCTCATTTAACAATTTTCATAATTGTTACATGTAGGGATTTTCAAAAATAAAACTAAATTTTTTTTAAAAAAGCACAAATGTACATCTCCTTTCAAATTCACTTGGATGAAGATGCCATTTTCAAAATAAAATGAATAATCATATTTTTCCAAAAATCAAATCATAATCAAAATTTTCAAAAGCATATGAAATTTTTTTCATTCAATACACTCACACTTATTGAATGAAAGTTCATTTGTAAACAAAATTAAAATAAAAAACACATATTTTAATATACATAAATTTAAAAATGAAGATTTCATTCCAAATAAAAAAATCATTTTAAATCCCAATTTTAACATATCTCACATATGTTTTAAATTGAAATTCTCTTTCAAAAAAAATCAACAATCACACAAAATTTTTATTTTCAAAAAAAAAAAAAATTTATTCCATTTACATACAAATTTGAATGGAAGTTTTTCAAAATTAAAAAAATCATATTTCAAAAAATTCAAACACATTTGGAACTTCATTTAACATACAAATTTGTTAAGTGAAGTTTAAATCCAAAATCAAAATCAAAATCATATTTAAAAAAAAAAAAATTTTAAACATACATTTGGAACTTCATTTAACATAATCAAATTTGTTAAGTGAAGTTTCCAACCAAATCAAAATCAACAATTATATTTCAAAATTTTAAACACACATTTGGAACTTCATTTAACATAATCAAATTTGTTAAGTGAATTTCCAAATCCAAAATCAAAATCAAAATCAAAACAAAAAAATTCAAACAATATTTTGAACTTCATTAACATACCCAAATTTAAGTAATTCAAATCAAAAAAAATCAAAATCAAAATCATTTCAATTTTTTTTTAAAACACACATTTGAATTTTCATTTAGCATACCAAATTTGCTAAGAGAAGTTTCCACCAAAATAAAAATCAAAATCAATTCAAAAAATTTTAAACATATTTTGAAATTCTCAACATAATTTCTAAATTTGTTAAGTGAAATTCCATTCAAAATCAAAATCAAAATCATATTTCAAAAATTTCAAAAGCACATTTTAAAAAAATACAAATTTGTTAAGCATACCCAAATTTGCTAAAGGATCCTACCCTTTTCAAAAATCAAAACTTTCCAAACAAACGAATCACTTAGGATTTTCTTAGCATACCTAAATTTGCTAAGGATCCTATTTTCAAAAATTAAATGAAATACACTTGGATTCTTCACTAAGCATACCTAAATTTGCTAAGTAAGAATTCCAAATTTTTCCAAAAATGAAACAAAATTTTCAAAAGAAACAATCACTTTTACTTCACTTAGCATACCTAAATTTGCTAAGAAAGTAAAAATTTCAAAACATACAAACAACACAAAATCATTTGACCCTTACTTTAACATACCTAAATTTGTTGAAGGAAAGGGTCCTCAAATCACAAAATTCAAATTCAAACATAAATGAACCTATGGAAGCATCTTATCAAAATTTTGAATCCATATTTCAACATACCTAAATTTGTTGAAGTTTGGATTCATATTCAAATTCCTCTTTCAATCAATCTTTCCAAATCTATTTGAACCCCACTTAACACTTCCAAGTTGTTGGATGTGGGTTCAAATTTTTAAAATTAAAAAATTCAAAATCTATGGAGACAGAAATTGATGCAAGTTCATTTCTCATTGTAGATCTTTTCGCAAGTAGAGCCATTTACTTAATAATGGCGTTCTCTAAAAATTTATCTTTACCTTCCCTCATGGCATGGATCTAGCCTTAGATCAGGCCGACTTCCTTTGGACCATACCCATTTGATCCATTTTGGCCGTGGATTTGAGGGGCGATCACTTGTGAGGGCATTCCCTCACCACAACCAGGAAGAAGGTGGCGTAGAAGCCGTCATCGGTGACTCTGATTCGATATCTCCTCATTGAAGAGGAAAGCGTAGACTTCAATTGTTGTAGTTTGATCGCACCGACAAGAGCCCATGGCGCTCATCTAGAGTTGCACATGTTGCCCGATGCTAGCCTATCATCTATACCCTCCAAGGGTAAGGCTCCGGTTTCGTGGCTTGCCTAATATTTGAGTCTAGCTCACACTCTCATCCTACTCGCACTCAGCACAAGAACAAGAACTGTATGGTCAAACGGTTCCATACTCGGATAGCCAAAGAGCTTGAGGTAACTGCCAGATCAGGCTTGGATGAGTCTCCCATGATCACATCACCGCTGGTTATAGAGAACCAATTTCATCCTCTCTCGATCGATAGAGAGGATGTCGAGGATCTCATCGCCTCCGGTCACAACCATCAATTTAGAGGAGGTCGTACGCCGCCTTCTCGCTCTTCTGTGCCAGCATATATGGATGCTTGAGTCCGGTGCTGATTGACCTATTATCCCAGTGGGAGGAGATCATCGAGAGGGCTGAGGCCCATACATCATACATTACTAGCGGTGAGAGTTCGCCTTACCGCCGCTTTTTTCGAGCTCACCCGCCAACCATACCGATAGTATTCTCCTCATGGGGACCACCATCATAGAGGGCCCAGTACATGAGAGTCTGGTGTCTCCACCCCACTTCTACCACATGCCATCTCTAGTAGTTTCACATCACCATTCCATCTAAGGCCATGAAGGCATCCGGGGAAAATACCTTGGTGATCCAGCTACGGTCAAGGGATCCTACTCCCCCTACACCACCCATTGTGGTAGGGTCAAGCTCTCGCCGACCTTCTACCCTAGTGGTGTGCATGAGGAGTGGCGAGCATCATGGTCGTTCCTTCACCAACTCCACCCCTACAGCCGGATGAAGATATGGTGATAACTATCATGGATATTCTAGATGAGAGTTCAGTTATAGCGATAGTAGATGATCATCCTATGATTGTTACTCCTATTATAGCCAGTATCAGTCAGGAGTATCATTCTTCTAGTGAGTATAGTTCGCATTGGATTGACTCCCCCTATGAGGTCAGGTCTTAATGCATGATAGAGATCACCCCAAACTTTGTACCGTTAGATCGATCCTTAGATGAGATAGTTACACACTATTTTATGGAGAAAAAGGAGATCTTGGGCATGGTGATGAAGAAAGACTTTGATCCCAAATGAAGATGACTTGATGGGGATTCAGCATATGCATGGTCGATACTAGAGGTTCTCTTAGGGAGCAACACCATGGAAGGTGATGAGGTTGATCAAGGAGACTATATTCCATCACCTCCATTAGTTAAGGAAAAGACAAACAAAATTGATAGGATGGCACATGCAGGACTTGTTAGCAGTATATGCTCGAAGCAAGCCCTCCGCTCATCCTAGACAATCGACGGCCACTGAGCTAGTGCATGTCTTAGAGACTCTAAGACCTCCCCTGAGAGCAAGGTAACACTCTATATATAGGAAGGTAGTGGATAGTACCTCCATACATGAAAAGATCTAAAATCCATGGTCAAACAGTGAAGGAAGCTTGGCTCAAGCGGAGGATCATCAGTTCTAAAGGGTAGACCCTACCCAAAGGAATTCGATGCCATCCAATATCCCAATGGTTTCATGCCTCCTTCTTTCAAAAGCTTCGATGGCAGTGGGAATCTGAGGCATCATATAACTCACTTCAGGGCCAGTTGTTGCAATGTAGGTGGTGGCGATGCTTTACTCTTTAGACTTTGTCAAGAGCTAGTGGTATCTCTTTGATTGGTATGTAACTCCAATGGTTTAATAAAGATATTTGAGTTAGAGCAACTCTTCATCAAGAGATTTCTGGAGCTCAACAAAGGGTTATAGTGATCTTGTAGCCAACAATACTGAGTCACTTGTTGATTATATTCTCCGATGGCATAACCTGAATATGAAGTGTGAACCACAGTTGTCTAAATAATATGTCATTGAGATTCTCTTGAATAATATCCATGACCAAGTCGCCTTCATGCTTAAGGGTTTTATCTTAAAGACATTTGAGAAGTTAATCAACAAGGAATCTAGTCTACAAAGAGAGGCCAAACAGTTGCCTTTTCCAGATTAGTTGCTAAAGTAGAAATCCCAGAAGGTCTATGAGAAACCTGGAGTAGTAGTAGTGGTTGATGGGAAGCAACTAGAGATCAGACCACCAACCCAGCCTCCACCTCCTTTGCCACCAGGCCATACGGCCTCCACCAGCCTCCATGGCCAAGACAACCACCTCCCTCACCATACAAGAAGTGGCATGCATATCCCGCCAGGTAGCTATGGTCCACCTACTCTATTAGATAAGTTAAACAAACCTTATTCTTTAAGAGGGAGGTAATTAAGAAAATCTTTAAGAATCTCTTAAAGAAACTTGAGCTACCGAGCCTAGGAGACTGAGGAAGTAGGCAAAAGTCATGATCCAAACTTTTGCCCTTACCACAATGCTAGCCACATTTTGGAGGATTATTTTACATTCAAGGATTGCTTGAACATAGTTTCAAGATGTGTAGTTATCCCAAAGGAATACCTTATGGAACAACCTTCTATTCCATTAGGTAATCCTTGGGGATACTATCGATCCTACCAAAATTAAAGATGGTTGGGACATCTCTTTGTTTAAAACCTCTAAGAAAATAATTAAAGATCAAGCTTTCCTTTGCGGTGCAGTCGGCAAACCTCCAACACCAAGGAAGGTTTGCAAGTTGAAAGTGCCAACTCTAGGAAAGTGGGAGCTCAACAACAGTAGCATGTGTCGACCAGGGATAGCCCTTAGCACACCATGTCGTGTCAGACTCCGCCTTTTGCATCTTCCACACAGGACTTCTTCCATTTTAGCTCTTATGTTTCTTCTACTAGTAGAACTCTTGTATCAGTGGATAAGGGCATCAAATCCCTTACTCACTCACTCTACTTGACTTCTACTTTGTACCCCCAAATACTTCCAAGAAATTGAAGAATAAAGCTAATTTGAATTACATCTATGTCTCTTGATGAGTTATCTTCTTCTATTCCTAATGATAACTCTTCAAGTCTAATTAACTATAATAATTTTGATCTTCCTCTTTCTGATTCAGAGTTGGACTTTTCCAACTCTAAATACTACGGGTTCACCTCTTGAGATAGACTTGGAATCATCCGATTAGAGTCCCATAGGAGAAGAAGTAGGTGAGCGAGTGTAGGTAGAACTTGCCACCACTTTTACCTCCAGATTATCAAGTCAACCTCCATAGTGGCAAGGTTCTACCTCTAGCACCTCTAGATGAGAAACAAGTCATTGATGCGAAGATCGAAGCCCTTCCAGATGCTCCACCCTTGGATATGCTTATGGAAGACCAGAAGGTGGACTACAATCCTTTCTCATCTAAGAAAGTTGTCATCTAAGCTAAGCATATATGATGCCCTTGTCTTATCCAAAAGAGATGAGAGAATCACTAATCAAGGCCCTCCTTGATCCCAAAATATGCTTAGCTCGTGACTATAGGTGAGGAAGCACATTATGCAAAGAAGCCCAAGGGATCACCTTCACGATGAAGAGACCTTATTGGGGACTTGGAGCACAACCATCCCCATATATTACATGACATGGACAGTTAGACTTCGGGTTCTCATGGATTAGTGCATCGGTAAACATTATGAGTCTAAAGACCCTTGCCTATTTGAAGATCAACATCTCTACTCTCGAGATAGATGATGTTGAGAGGATTCAATGATCAAGGTGAGTGGGCTTTAGGTTCTATAGTGTTACCATTGGAGATCGGTGACTGAAAGACTGAAGCCAAGTTCTATATCATTGATTCGAATACTTCGTTCACTACTTTTCTTGGTAGGCCTTGGATACATCAGAATAAGATCGTCCATCCTCCCTTCATCAATGCATCAAGTTCAGAAAAGATGGAATTGAGTACCGTGTCAATGGGGATGAAAAACATTCTTAGTTAGAGGTTGAGATTTATGAGGATGCGACACTATCTTCCTCAAAATACCCTTTCTCATGAACTTGGACAAAATTCAAATGCAAAAGCAAAAAAGAAAATAAGAAGCAAAAGAAAAGATAAAAGAAAATGAAAAGAAAAAAAAGAAAAGTCCAAGTGAGCTAGAAAGGGGAATTGAAGAAGAAGTGGATCCGCATATCACATTCCACTGACAGTTCATTCCATCAGATGGACATGTGGGTAGAATGGCTTAACCTCTATCAGGTAGAGGTAGAGGTAGAGACAATTCTAGAGGTGGGGGAAGTTACCCTTAATCCAATATAGACTTGGTGTTCAGGTTCATAGGATGGTAATGTGATTAGTATACCAGCAAACCCCTCTCAGCGGGTTCCATTGGAGGTGACTTTTGATCTATCCAGAGATGACCAGGCCTCCAAGCAAAGCAAGTATTGAATCTAGTTTATGTGAAACTATCAATGATTGGGGTTAGCTCTTACCTCACTTACATCTCGAAAGTTGAAGGTTTAGTAGTTAAGAAGTCCCTAAGTCTTCCAATGACATGAAGCAAAGAGGTTCTTTTTGGGTTCATCATCCTCAAGTCGAGCTTGATGTAGGACTTGAGGAAGATACTTAAATTAATGGAATTACCTTTTGACTTTTACTGCCTTGTGTTCAAAATCTTATACGAAAGGTTTAGTTCCTCACACTTGGTCCAAGTCAATATTTGAAAATTATGGAACAATACAATGAGGAAGCACAATCAAGAGTAGGACTAGATTGATAGTGTTAGTCGATGATGAAGATTATTGCCTAGTTGTTACCAACCATTTAGAATGATAGGTTCTTCTCACACATCTTATGAGAATGTGTGTTTAGAAACTTGATGATCGGATGATCTCCAAGTCAAGAGGCACCAGAGTTTGAAGAGGAGATTCATTCAACAATCGACAAGCTAAAGAAATCAACCTGGGATAGAAGAAAATCCTTGCGACATACATCAGTTCATTCTTTGAATGAAGAAGAAACCAATGACTTAGTTAGGCTATTGGTGAGTTTAAAGACTTCACATGGAGTTATGAAGAAATGCGATTATCTCTAACATTGCGGTCCACAAGCTAGCAATAGATCCTAACGTTACCACATTAAGCAAGCTCCTAGATGCATGCGATTAGAAATTGAACAACAGTCATTTGAAGTCAAGAATGATCGATGTTGGTTTCATCGGGAAGAAAAATATCCTACGGTTAGCTAGTGTGTCATCATTAAGAAGAAGAATGACCAAATTTCATATGCATTTTTTGGACTTAAATAAGGCATGTCCTAAGGATGAGTTTCCTCTTCCTATATAATTAATGGTGGACATTCATCTCATGTAGTCTTCTCTTTCATGGATGGGTCATCTGGCTATAACCAAATCAAGATGTCTCTTGAAGATGAAAGGAATACTATTTTTCGAACTCTGATTGGAATCTTCTGTTATAGGGTCATGCCTTTTGGCCTTAAAAATTTTAGTGCTACATACCAACGGGCCATGACTCAGATCTTCAATGAACTCATCCATCATCAAGTTGAGTGCTATGTTGATGATCTAGTAGTCAAGAGTTTAGAAAAGGAAGACCATCTCTTTGACTTGAGAGTAGTTTTCAATGGTTAAGATAATATAACCTCAAGATGAATCCCCTGAAGTGTGCATTTGAGTTACTTCGTGAAATTTCGGGTTTGTTGTTCGACACGGGAATAGAAATAGATCTTGAAAAGATTAAAGCTATCTTAGAAATGTCACCTTTTAAGAGTTTAACTCAACTCAGATCCTTTCAAGGATGGCTAACGTATCCAAGACTCTTTATCTCAAACTTTTCAAGGAGATGCAAACCCTTCTTCGCACTTGGCAAAAAGAATGCCAAGTTCAAGTGGGATGATAAGTGCCAGCACACATTTGAAGACATCAAAGAGTACTTGATGAAGTTACCACTTCTAGCCTATCTGTGCCATTGATCCTTTATACTATTGCATTGGATGACTCCTTCAGTGCTCTGTTGGCCCAAGCCAATGATGAGGAGAAAGAAAGCACTCTACTACCTCCATCGCCCCGATCCTACAAGCAAACTATCCACCTATTGAGAAACATTGCCTAGCTTTGATCTTTGCATCTCAAAGCTACTTACACTATATGCTTTCTCATAAGTGAACTTGATCTCAAACCAATCCAATCGCAAGACGGGCAGCCAACACTTTTGATGTTTGGCTCATTGGTCCATGATACTCACTGATATCATATTTGTACCCATTCTGGTAGGTAGACTAGCTAATTTCTTAGAAAGATACCCACTTGCTGATTCTCCGCTTAGTGATGATCTCCCTGATGAACAAATCATGAACTTAGGGGAGGTTGACAACCACCGATGGGAGATGTATTTTGATGGTGCTGCTTCTTTTCTTAAAGGTGAAGCACCATGATCTATTCTCCCAGGAAAGGCATGGGTAGGAATAGTTCTTCTAACTCAAAATCATGATGTGATGAGATTCTCTATATCTTCCAACCCCGCACCAATGAAGTGAGTATGAGGCTTTGATTGTCAGTTTAGAGTTAGACATCTCCATTAGTGTCAAGAGCATCAACATCTTTGGATTCTCAGTTGGTCATCAACCAGATTATCGAGTCCTACCAGGTCCTCAAGCCCAAGCTCCGTGATTATTACGAGTATACCATAAAGTTGTTGGCCCAGATTTTTGAAGTCACCATCTACAAGGTTCCCCGAGTAGAGAATGAAGATGCCTTGGCTAAACTTGCCAAAGTTGGCATGTCCAAGATGAGTCCATTTCAAGGGTCCAAAATAGACAAGTCCTATCCCTTATTGATGCAAAACTCATCGAGAGACTTTCTCTCAAAGGGGAGGTTTCCATTGCCAAAATGGACAAGGAGCTGGATTGGCGGCAACTGTTCATAGATTACTTGAACACTCACAAACTACCTTAAGAGAAATTTTAAGTCCATTAGGTGAAAGAAAGAGCTCTTTCCTATGCTCTTGCTGATGGCACCTTATACTGCCGATCATTTGACCAAATGTAGTTATGTTATTTAGACAAACACAAAGCCCGTGACATTGGGTACACTCAGGTCTATGTGGAGCACATCAGTCTGATCCAAAGATGAAGTCAAAGATCAAAAGATTTGGATACTTTTGGCCTTCTATGATCACATATTGCATGGATAGCTAGAGATGCAAGATAGGTGCAGGTGGTCCTCCACCAACCACCTAAGATTCTACACCCTACGTTGGCTTCATGGCCATTTGAGTGTTGGTGTACCAACATTGTAGGTCCAATCGATCTTCCTTCTTCTAAGGGGCATCGATTCATCTTAGCTATTACCAACTACTTTTCTAAGTGGGCAAAAGCCATTCAATTCAGAGAGGTCATAACTCACCACGTGCTTTAATTTTTCAGGAACCATATTGTATATAGGTTCAGGGTGCCTCGATGAATTATATCTGATAATGGTGCTACATTTAAAAACACAAAGATCAACAGCTTTGCCAGAATACACAGTATAGATTAGTGATACTCCACCATCTACTATCCCAGAGCTAATGGTTTAGCAGAAACATTTAACAAAAGTCTCATCTAGATACTGAAGAAGACTCTTGATGATAACAAACGACAGTGGAATGAGCAGTTGGTTGAAGGCTTGTAGGCCTACCGCACCATATACAAACTTCAACTCCTACCTATTTTCCTGTATGGGTCAAGCATTCTTCCCTTAGAAGTTCAACTCTCATCACTAGGGATAGCATTGGGTAACAAGATCACTCGAGAATGTAAATGGTTAGAAGAGCTCAAAGGTTTGGAGGAAAGTCGCATGTGCCATAACCTTGAGTTGTACAAGAATGATTCAAGCTCACAACAAGCACCTAGGTCTTCCTAGGATAACTTGTGTTAGTCTAAGGAGACCAATTGTTGCCCATCAAAAGATGGGAGGCAACTTTGAACCCACTTGGGAAGGCCCCTATGTCATAGAGAAGGCCTACCAAGGAGGATCTTATCAACTTATTGATTGTAAAGGGGAACACCCAATGCTTCCAATTAATGGGCTCTATCTAAAGAAATATTACCCATAAAATAAAACTTGTTTGAAAATAATCATTAATAAAAAAGAACAAAATCTGATTCCATTCATCAAATCTTCTCTTCTTTTGAAGTGTTGTTTGCTTGTCTTGCGAATCCGTTATGACGTGTTTAGGGTAGGTTTAAGAGTTCCCCAGTGGCATCCTATCCCTTTTTCACGAATAAACACAATTTCTTGGTGCTTTTAGAATAGGTGTAAGAGAACCCGAGAGGCATCCTGTTTCGACTAGCATAATTAAGTTAGGTGTGAAAGAACCCAAGCAGCATTCTTTCTTAGTGGAAATTCTTGTTGCCATCCATGACATCATTTCATAATTCCCCAGCCTATTTTAAGGTAGGTGTAAGAGTCCCCTAGAGGCATCCTATTCCTTTTAGCACATGCATAAAACAAACACAAATCTTTTGTCTCAAGCTATTTTGATGTGGGAGCAATCCCCTGTGGCACTCACTCATTAGTCGCCTAGTCGGCCCATACCGCTACAAGATGTCACCAGTGTCATATTTGGAGATGTGAGTCCCTTGCTTTCTTCTAACTTGATCATTGCAAAACCAATGAGCCTTATTAGTATGGTATGCTCACGCCAAAGTAAGCTACCTCATGTTGACTTTGTTTAAGAAGATGTGGGTCCTAATGCTTTCTTCTTAAACTAGCCATCATGTTCTAACTAGGTTGAGTATATTTGAGGCTTAGGATAAGTCCCCCAGAGGCTTCTTTCCTCTTCACTACTTTTGAGTTTATATAAGTCCTCCAGTGGTATTCAATCAGTCACCCTAGGTCGGATAGCACCTGTCAAGCCAAAGACAGACTATCCCAACAGTCAGTTCCGCTATAGGAGGATGTGAGTCCTGAGCTTTCTTCCTAGGTTGATTGTTGCAAATATATGGGCACCTTAGGTTGGTTGATGTTCATTATGTCGACTGACTCACCCGGTGAGCACCACTCTTGGAAGATATGAGTCCCTCTCCTTGAGTTGGACACCCAATACCTATTGAATTTATGACTAGCTATGTCATTTTCTCTAGGTTGTTGGATTAAGCCCTTATCGGCCACATCCCTTTTGGGAACTTTATTTGGATCAAGTCCTTTGTGACCCCATTTAGACACTACCCATATTACTTTTGGATTGGATAGTTCCCCTTTCCTAGTAGCCACCCTAGTGGTTGGAAAATTTGTTTAGTGGATGCACAAATTTTCTTTTTATTTAGTAAATTGAGATAGGTCTAGGCTGATATAAGCTCCTTCTCAGTTTGATCCCTTACAAACTAACAGGGTTCACAATAAAACTAACAAACAATCAAACTAAAATAAATAAATAATTAATTAACTTGTGGATTAGGATTTAAGCCCCCAAAGGGCCCATTCTCCCAAGCAATATCCTATCTTTAGGGCAATGTCAGTAGAACTCCCTATAGGAATTGCCTGACTACCTAAATTGAGATAAATCCTCAGGTTGGTACTTACTCCATAGTCGCACTTAAGTCAGGTTCAATCTATTTTGCTACAAGGTGTTACCCTCATTCCTTTTGAAAGATATAAGACTATGACATTCTTTCTAGCATGATTATCAAACCAATGCCTGTTGTTGATTTGTTGCCCAAAGCAACCGATCACCCCAGTGGTCTTTTCTAGTGGAAGATGTGAGTCCCCGAGCTTTCTTCCCTTCAATTGATCATTGCAAACCAAAGGTACTCCTTTGGTTGGATAGTTCTCCCATTGGCTACTCTTTGGTTCAAGAAATCTGAGTTGTAAGCTACAAGCTCCTTCTCAGTGTGATCCATCGCAAACTGACAGAATCCATTCAAACAAATTGAAAAATGAAATTAGTTCTTGACTATCCTTGAGCTGATTTAAGTCCCCCCAGTGGCATTCACTCAATAGTCAACCCTAGGTCGGGTCTGATTTGTTGCCCAAAGCAACTGATCATCCCAATAGTTTCTTGTCTCTAGAAGATGCGAGTCCCCATGCTTTCTTCTTATGACTTGACCATTATGTACCAAAAGGCATTCTCTTGGATAGTCCCTTGTGGTTGGTAAACTATTCTCTTTGAATTGAAACTGAAGTTAGTCATACCTTGGCCCTACTGCTCATCACAAACTTATGGGATCCATCATAATCAAAATAAATAAAACTAAAAAATGAAATCAATCTTTGACTATCTTTGAGTTGATTTAAGTACCTTAGTGACATTCTCAATAGTACCTAGGTTGGGTTCAATGTTGTCTTGCAATAGATTACCCCAAAGAACGGTCTCTACTTTAGAGGATGTAAGTCTACTATGCTTTCTTCCTAGTATAGTTGCTGCTTACTGAAAGGCGTCCCTTTGGTTGACTAGTTCTACTATGTGCTTAGTAGACTACCCCTTTGGATTGGTAAGCCTGAGTTAGGTCTTAGTCTCTATGGCTCTACTTAGTACAGCTCGTTGCAAACCATCAGGGTTCATCCTAAAAATCTAAACCCAAACAAAATTCAAAATAAATTCAATCCTCTCCCCTAGTGGAGATCTCTCCTTAGTGGGATTCCAATCAAATCAAACCTTTCATCCCCTTGTGGATGACTTGAACTGCTTCCCTAATGGAAGGTTCACACTCTATCCCTTAGTGGATTTCTTCCCTCTCTTTTATGTCCTGGACATAAGTAGAGCCACATTGCAAGCTCTAGATTTTTTCTTTCCTTGGGTCGGAAAATAGTTTCTATTAGTACTTGTGAACTCTCAGTGTTGTTGATCATTTCGGTCAACACCAATACACACACCACACCTATTGTGTCCTTTGTTGATCTCATTTTAGAATGAGCTCAACACCTCCATCTTAGACATAGATTCTTAGACTTTAAGAGTTCCTTAGTCTTAAGACACATCTAGTGATTAGGTGGACACTCCAACCTAGCCCTAGAGACTAGAGAGTTAGCCATAGGATCTTTAAAGGTGTTGAGAAAATTTCCTACCCTTTAGCAAAACCATCACTATTTTCCAACTAAATTAAATTTCATGATTCAAATCCATGATTCAATTCCATGATTGAAATATATGATTGAAACCCAAAACCAAAATCTATGAAAAATTCATAAGTTAAAATTTTGCCTAAATTCTTAAGCTTCCCTTAAGGACTTAAGGAAAACTATGATTCAAACCTATTCAAATCTTTGAGATTTTCTCATAAATCATTTATATTCTCATTTATATTCATATATAAATGAAATATAAATTCAAACCCATCAAATCAAATTCAAAAATTCCAAATCAATTCATGAAACTTTCTTAAGTCCCTTTAATTTTTCATGAAAGGACTTAGCCAAAATCAACTCTAAACCTTGATCAAATCACTTCAAACCCTTGGGATTTTCTCAAAACTTATTTATATCCTCATTTATATTCTAAATAAAATATAAATATAAATCAATCAATCTAAAAAAATTAAATTCCAAATTTAAAATCCTTGAAATTCCCTTAAATTCCTTAATTTTCCATTAATGGATTTAGCCTAAACTTTGATCAAACCTATTCAAACTCATGGGATTTTCTCAAAACTTGTTTGTATTCTCATTTATATCTCACATATAAATGAAATATAAATATAAATCAATCAAATCCAATTCAAAAATTAAATTTCAAATTAAAAATTTCCTTAAATCCTTTAAATTCCCTTTAATGGATTTAACCCAAATCATGATTAAACTCTTTCAAATTGTTGAAATTTTCTCATGATCAATTTATATTCTCTTATATATTCACATATATAAATGAAATATAAATTCAAACAATCAAAACCAATCCCAAAAATCAAATTCAAATCAATTCAAAATCAAATCTAAGCCTTTCAAGCCAAAAATCTTGAACTTAGCCAAATCACTTTCAAATCAAGCCAAACTCTTGATTTTCTCTCATGATTCAATCAACCCTACAATCATGAGCTCATATATAAATATGAACTTCAATCAAACAATTAAAACCCAAATAAAAAAAAAATCAAACCCAAGACCCCTTCATATTCTTCCTTTGAATATGAAAGTTTCAAATGGATCAAAATCCATTTGACTTTAAATCTAGTGTAAATGTATTTATATTTCAATCATAAGTCTATATACAAAATCAATCAACTTTAAATCAAACTTTGATCAAGTCATTTGATCCACTTAGGTTCACTTAACCCAAAGTGACCTAAAATATTCTTATAAGCTAACTTTTGATAATAACCAAATTAAATTGAACTAAACTTATATTTGCCTCTCATCATGATCAACAATCATCATGGGATGATCAATCAACCAAATAGGGTCAAACCTAAGGGTTGACCAAGTCAACACATAACCTAAAATGAAACCTTACATAGCCAAAATCCACTATGGGACAAATTGATTGAAACCATTGATCTAAGTTCACTCATGACCTATGTATGAACTTGACCAAGCCAACATTTGAGCCTAACCTAGCCCAATTGGTCCACTTGACCCAAGTCGACCCATTTTGACCTAAAGGGCCTAAATGTGTCAAAACTTGATCTAAGCCAAAATTATTGGAACCAATGGGTCAAGTCCATCCCAAATCACTTGTGGAACTTGACCAAAGCCTCAATTGGTCAATTAGACCCAACCTCGCCCAATTGACATTAGACCCAACATGACCTAAAGGGGTCATGTTGAGCTAAAATTGAGCCTAACCCAAATTCATTGGAAAAAAAGATACCAATCCACTCCATATGACCAACCTAACCTAAACCCACCATTGACTTTCCTCAAATATGTAAAATGGGTCAAATGTGTCAACTTGACCCATTTGACCTAAATGAGTCATATGAGCCAAAACTAAATATATACCAAATTGGACCAAACCAAAGGCACCAAAATATTTCAAATGGTCATATGAACTTGACCCAGCCCTTGGTTTGACCCAATTTGACCAATTGGTCAACTTGACCCAAGTTGACCCATTTTGACCTAAATGGGTCAACATGAGCCAAACCCTATCAAATGGATTCCAAATCCAATGAAACTTGGCCAAACCTATTTTCTCAACATACAAAATATACCCAAATTGAAAAGAATAGCAAAAAGACCATTTTAACCCTAGGCCATAGAACAAATTTTTGCCAAGCTCATGGGTATTTTGGTCATACCCTCTTCACAATCATTTGAGGCTTCCTAAAAGCTCAAGGGACTTAGTGATGAGTGGTGCACCCAACCCTATGGGTTTGGGTCAGCCCATTTGGCCATAGACCAAACCCGACCACCTATTGCAAAATTCAATTTTCAAACTCCCTCCTAAGCTCAATTTGATGCACATGGGAGGTTGGCATTCCACTTAAGGGATCAAACCGACCATGTGCAATGATCTAACAACCAAAATAGCTCACTCCATATGCTCAATTGGATCAAAATGGCATGGACATTGCTAGTCGTCCGATCCTTCAAGGGGGAGATATACTCCCCTAATTCACTTCTTTGATTGATTCACACTCAATTGAGCATTAGAGAGAGTTAGCAATCATCAGAGACCATCCCTAAGCCTTTTAAGGAGGATTTTAAATTGCTTCTTCTCAATTTTCTCCATTGAAAAAATTGGGGAGCCCTTTTGAATCTTCAACTTTCTCCACACTCAAAGTTACTTCAATTCCTTCTACACTCTTCATCTAAGGACCCATTCGAGTGCACCAAAGCATCCATTTGAGTTCCCATAGCAAGGATAGCCTCAATTGGATCAAAGCGCAAGGGAGATCAAGTGGTGTTGGTCCATAGAAGATCCACTCAACCCTCAAGCTTGAAACTTTCAAGGGGCTTCGCTCTACTAGAAGCTACTCATCGACCAGATCATGTGATCACCGTATGTAATTTTGACCACTTAGCTTGATATGTGTTGGTCCTTTGTGAAAGAAATTTTCATTGCATGAGAAATCAACCATTGGATAGGTTGATAATTATGCCTAGATGGTGTGGGTTGAGTCTTGTGTGATTCCATGCTAGATCAGGCTCGGATCTCCCCTTGGATCATGGACAATCTCCATTAATTCTCAGGGAAAAACTTTGTTCATCTCAGCCATCCATCCACACATTTTAGATGGATGGCTAAGATTATTTAGCACATTTTAGAAATCCTTTATCTGTTTTAAGCTGCGGGTGAATCCTTAGCCGTCCGATGTTTGATCTGATGTCCAAAGATATTAGCGCATGCACCACCATCGCCTTTTTGAGGTGACAACTTAAGTCCCTGTGACGCTGTAAAGCGCATTGACCACGCACGCGTGCGCGAGTTGGTATTAAGCAAGGATTAGTTAAGGGTATTAATTAATTCCTAATTAATTCAAAAAACTTCTAAAATTCATAACTTTGCATAGAAAAATTAAAAAAATAAAATGAAAAATGCTATGGAAAGATAATTTCATCTAGAATATTTCAAAAATGTTCTCAATGGATTTTGAATTACCCTTTTCTTTAAATTTGGGTTTCTTTGGGAATGTTAATTAGCTAATTACTCCTTAATTAAGTCCTCCATTAATCTCAAATTTCTAGGTTCATTTTAGGGGATGACCTCTGCCTCCCCTAATTTTCTTGGGATTTATTGAGAGCTTAATTGGGGAAATTTCTGTTTCATTCCCTAATTACCCCTTTCATGTAATTAAGGGTAATTAAGGTGTAATTAGTAGAATTACCCTATGATTAAGTTTGATTTAGATCAGATCTAGTGAGTAGGAGTTTTATAAAATAATTTTGAGGTATTTCTCTTAAGCTATTGCCTAAACCCCTTTTTCTCTCCTTAATCCCCTCTTAATTAAGGGTTAGCTCATTAATTATCCCCTTAATCTATTTTCAAAAATTCTAAAAATTTCTAGAACTTAATTAATCTACCTTGGGTTGATACGTAGGTGTTTTATAGCCTAAGTTCAATTAAGAAAATGAAAACCCCTTTCATAAGTGTGAAGAGGTGTTTTAAAAGTACTTAAGCTAAAACCCCTTAGCTTAATTAACTTTTAATTGTGAGCCAAATTGCATTATACCTTTTCATTATTAGGTACATTGCAAATTTAAATACCTTGTGGGTTTTATGTCATCTCATTGGTTCATAATTACTTAGTTAATTTTTCTAAGGTGGTGTAGGTAAGGGTTAATTAAGCCACTTAATTTATACCCTAACCTAATCAATGCTTAAAAAATGGATTTAATTATCTAAAAATTTAAAAAAATACAAAACACATGTGAGAATGGGTTATAAATAACAAATTGATCTCACTTTTTCAAAATTAAATCAAACATCAAACTAAACAAAAATCATTTTGAAATTCACTTTGATTTATTCTAAATTTTCTTATTCCTTAAGAATGTCTTTAGGATTTAAGTAAAGTGAGTTTGTTCATATGCTTTCATTGCTTTGGATCTTTCCCAACATGTTAAGTTGTATATCATGTGATTCATGCATTCATAATTTCATGTTTCAAATTTTAAAATAAAATTGTTTACTTTATGTCAAATGTGCATGTGTTGGCTAAAGTAAAATATGAGTGTGTATTATCACTACTAAATCCAAAATATTCTCAAAACTTATAAATGAAATATCAAATCTAAAAGTGTGCTATTCATATCTTAATTATAAGCTTGCATGTGATAGATTATAAAGTCATGTTTAGTGTAGCCTTTCTTTCTTTCTTATGTTAGCATAGTTTTGAATAGGAGTTGGTAAGATGTAGGTTCATTTGAAAAGAACATAACACTTACTTAATTTCACACCCTATTCATCCCTATGCTATCATTTAAGAAGGATTGCCTACACTTGTATGAATAAATTGCATAAACAAAATAAATCCATTAAGCAACTTTTGCATCTTCCTTTTCTGCTTCATTTCTTTTATATGCATGTTTGTATTTAAGGAAAGTGGTATATTAGTTTGGACAACCTCAAGGTTGTGAGGCTTTAAGTAGCCCTAAGTAAGTCTTGTACCTTATACCTATGGTTAACAATGACGCTGTACTCACTTATGCCTTTCTTACTTTCATGCATGTATGTGAAATTTTGGATAAAGAAAACCTTTTCTACTTAAGAAAATCATACATGTTTAACTTCTGAATTTTCTTAAATGGATTACTTAGCATGCATCATAAAGTGTGTTAACTACTCTCATTTGCATGTATAGATATGCTTAAGGTCCATCCATGTGCATGTTATATATGTTGGGAAAGAAATGAAGTAATGTGTGTTACGTGAATTTTGATTCATTTTATTTAATCTTAAAATGCATTTCTTTTTGAATAGGTTTGTTTAGAGTTTAATCCAGTAAGTAGGGTTATGGAATAAATTTGGGGCATTTCCCCTAAGCTATTCCATAAACCACATTTTCTCTCCTTAATCTCCTCTTAATTAAGAGTTAACTCATTGATTATCCCCTTAATCAATTTTCAAAAATTCTAAAAAAGTTAGAACTTAATTAATCTACCTTGGGTAGATACTTAGGTGTTTTATAGCCTAAGTTCAATTAAGGAAATTAAAACCCTTTCAAGGGTGTTTTAAAAGTACTTGCTAAAACCCTTAGCTTAATTAACTTTAATTATGAGCCAAATTGCATTAGGCTTTAATTATTAGGTGCATTGCAAATTTAAATACCTTGTGGGTTTTATGTCATCTCATTGGCTCATAATTACTTAATTAATTTTTCTAATGTGGTATAAGTAAGGGTTAATTAAGCCACTTAATTTATACCCTAACATAATCAATGCTTAAAAATGGATTTAATTATCTAAAAATTAAACAAAAAAACAAAACACATGTGGGAATGAGTTAGGAACAACAAACTCATCTCACATTTTTAAAATTAAATCAAACTTCAAACTAAACAAAAATCATTTTGAAATTCACTTTGATTTATTCTAAATTTTCTTATTCTTTAAGAATGTCTTGTATATTTAAGTAAAGTGAGTTTGTTCATTTTTATTGGTTTAGATCTTTCCCAACATGTTAAGTTGTATGTCATGTGATTCATGCATTCATAATTTCATGATTCAAATTTTAAAACAAAAATTGTTTACTTTATGTCAAATGTGCATGTGTTGACTAAAGTAAAATATGAGTGGCTATTATCTCTACCAAATCCAAAATATTATCAAAACTTATAAATGAAATATCAAATCCGAAAGTGTGCTATTCATATCTTAATTCTAAGCTTGCATGAGATAGATTATAAAGTCATGTTTAGTGTAGCCTTTCTTTCTTTCTTATGTAGCATTTTGAATAGTTGGTAAGATGTAGGGTTCATTTGAAAAGAACCAACACTTACATAATTCATACCCTATTCATCCCTATGCTATCATCTAAGAAGGATTCCTACACTTGCATTAATAAATCAAAACAAAATAAATCCATTAAGCAACTTTTGCATCTTCCTTTTCTATTTCATTTCTTTTATATGCATATTTGTATTTAAGGAAGTGGTATATTATAGACAACCCCGAGGTTTGAGGTATAGCTAAGCACCTTATACTTTAAAAAATGAAGTTGTACTCACTTATGGCTTTCTTACTTTCATGCATGTATGTGAAATTTTAGATAAAGAAAACCTTTTCTACTTAAGAAAATCATACTTGTTTAACTTTTAAATTTTCTAAAATGGATTACTTAGCATGCATCATAAAGTGTGTTAATTACTCTCATTTGCATGTATAGATATGCTTAAGAAAATTGTACTTGTTTAACTTATAGTAATGATGAAGCTTGGGTTTTAGGACCTGGTAGGACCCGACAATCTAGTTGATAACCAACCGAGAATCCACAAAGATATTAATGATCTTGACACTGATAGTGATGGTTAACTCTAGATTGACAATCAAAGCCTCATACTCAGCTTCGTTGTTTGTGTAGGGGTTAGAAAGATAGTATGAGAATCTCATCACATCGCGGTCTTGAGTTAAAAGAACTATTCCTACCCCTGCCTTTCTTAGAAGAGTAAATCGTGGTGCTTCTTCTTTATGAAAAGAAGCTGCACCTTCAAAATACATCTCCCATCGATGGTTGTTGGCCTCCCTTAAGTTCATGATTTGTTCATCGGAGATCATCATTAAGTGAGAATGGAAGTGTGTGTGTCGCTAAGAAATCTAAGTCTTCTTAACCGCACTTATCAATGTAATGTCAAATTGTGAGAGAATCATTTACCATCATGCCAAATGTCCATATCATTGTCATAAATGCGAGGATTTTATTTTGAGATCAAGTTTCACCTTATGAGAAAGCATGTAATGTATTTTTTGATAAAAGATCAAAGCTGGCATGTTTCTCAATAGGTGGATTTTTCAACAGAGTCGAACAATGGTTGAGGTAGTAGAAAGCATTCTCCTTCCTTTGTCATTAGTAACAGAGAGAGAGTCATCCAATGCGGTGTAGAGGATTTACCCTGATAGGGGCTAGAATGGCCTTCAATAATACTACTTGATATCTTCAAAGGCATGCTGACACTTTTCATCCCACTTGAACTTGATGTCCTTTTTGACAAGCATTGAAAATGGCTTGCATCTCCCTGATAGGTTGGAGATAAAGCATCTTAGATACTCCAGCCATCCTTGGAAGGATCTAAGTTGAGTTAAACTCTTAGGAGGTGGCATTTCTAAGATAGCTTTGATCATTTTAGGATCTATTTATATTCCGTAACAACAAACCAAGGAATTTCTCCAAGCTACTCAATGCACAATGGGATTCATTTTGAGTTTATATTGTCTTAACCATTTGAAAAGTACTCTCAAGTAAAAAAGGTGGTCTTCCTTTTCTCTTCTTCTGACTACTAGATCATCAACATAACACTTAACCTGATGAAGGATGTGTTCATTGAAGATCTGAGTCATGGCCCATTGGTATGTAGCACCAGCATTTTTAAGGTCAAAAGGTATGACCTTATAATAGAAGATTCGATCATTGAAAGCGTTTTTTTTTATTTTCAGACATCTTGATTTGATGATGATCATCCATGAAGGAGAACACTGCATGAGATGAGGCAATATCCACTATTAATTCTGGTATATGAAGAGGAAACTCATCTTTAGGGCTTGCCTTGTTCAAGTCCCTAAGATCGACACATATGCAAATTTGGCCATTCTTTTTCTTAACTGGGATGACATTACTAACCAGGCAGAAAATTTTTCTTCCATGATGAAACCATCATCGATCAATTTCTTGACTTCAGAAATAACCTATTGTTCATTTTCTAATCTCATGCATCTAGGAGCTTGCTTAATATGGGTAATGTTAGGATCTATTGCTAGCTTGTGGACTGCATCAAGAGAATCATTTCTTCATAACTCTATGCTAATCTTAAACTCAATCAATATTTAACTAAGTCATTGGTTTCTTCTTCATTCAATGAATATGTATGTTGGGTGTGGATTTTCTTCTATTATGAGGTTGATTTCTTTAAGCTTGTCTATTATTGAATGAATCTCCTCTTAAAATTTGATGCCTCTTGATTTGGAGATCATCCGATCATCGAGTTTCTAAACACACACATTCTCATAAGAGTTGGGTGTGTGTGTGAAAAGAACCTATCAGACTCTAAATGATTGGTAACAACTAAACAGTAATCTTCATCATCGATTAGACTCACTATACTAAATCAAAGTCCTGCTCTTGATTGTGCCTCCCTGCCTGTATTGTTCCATAGCTTTTCAAAATACTTTAACCTATGCCTGGACCATATATGAGGAACCAAAACCTTTTGTATAAGATTATGAACACAAGATGAGTAAAAGTCAAATGGTAGTTCCATTAATTCTTTAAATGAATCATCCTTAAGTCCTACATCAACTTCAGGACTTGAGGATGATGATCCCAAAAAAGAATCTCTTCGCTTCATGTCACTGAAGACTTAGGACTTCTTAACTACCAAACCTTCAACTTTCTGAGATGTAAGTGAGGTTAGAGCTAAGGTTCCCAACTGTTGCTTAATAGTTTCACATAAACCATATTCAAATGCTTTGTTTTGTTTAGAGGCCTAGTCTTCACCTCTATGATCAAAGTTACTCAGGAACTCCGAGAGTTGTATACTAATCACATTAGACTCATCCTCTGAACTGGATTCTAAGTCTATGTGAATAGTAGGGGTACTCCTATGAACTAGAACACGGCCTCTATTGGCTGATGGCCAACTAGGAGGTCTTTAACCTCTAAAAATTCCTCTGTTTCTGCTTCTGCCTCGCCTGGTGGAGGTTGAGCCACCATGCCCATATGTCCATATGTTGGAATGAATTGTGGGTGGAATATGATATGCAGATCTATTTCTTCTTCAATTATCCTTTCTTGTTCACTTGGACTTTCATTTTTTTTTTTTCTTTTTCTTTTTTATTGATCTTTTTTGATTTTGAGTTTTAATTTTATCCAAGTTCTGTGAGATGTGAGGAAGTAGTCATCTCAATCTCAACCCAAAAAATGAATACGTATTGCTAATCCCTTTTTTTGAACTTGATGCACTGATGGAGGGAGGATGAAATTATCTTATTATGATGTATCCAAGGCCTATCGAGCAAAGCAGTGAATGAAGTATTCGAATCAATGATGTAAAACTTAGCTTTATTCTTCCAGTCACCTAACTCCAAAGGTAACACTATAGAACCTAAAGCCCCCTCACCTTGTTCGTTGAATCCTCTCAACATCATCCGATCTCCTCAAAGTGTGGAGATGTCGATCCTCAAATAGGCAAGGGTCTTTAGACTCATAATGTTGATGCACACGAATCCATGAGAACTCGGAAAGTTTGAACTTCCATGTCAGCATGATGTAGGGGGGTTGTGCTCCAAGTCCCAAGAAGAAGGTCTTCATCGTGAAGGTGATCTGAGCTTCTTTTGTATAATGTGCCTCCTCATATAGCGGTGAGCTAAGCATATCTAGGATCAAGGAGAGCCTTGATTAATGATTCCCTCATCTCTTTGGATAAGATAAGGGCATCATATATGCTTAGCTTAGATGACAACTTTCTTAGATGAGAAAGGACATTGTAGTCCACCTTGGGTTGGTCCTCCATAAGCATATCAAGGGTGGAGCATCCTGTGGAGGGGCTTCTCGATCCTCTGACTTATTTTCTATCTTGAGGTGTTGCCTAGGAGGTAGAACCTTGCCACTATGGAGGTTGACTTGGTGATCTCTTATGGCGAGGGTAATGGAAGGTTCTACACACGCACATGCTCACCTACAACTTCTATGGGACAGGTCGAGATGATTCCAGTCTATCTCAAGAGGGATTCTATTGAGTAGGAAAGTCCAACTCATCAAGAAAGAGGAAGATCATTATTATAGTTATTTTGACTTGAAGAGTTATCATTAGGAATAGAAGATGATAACCCATCAGAAGTGACACAGATGCAATTCAAGCTAGCTTTATTCTTTAATTTCTTGGATTTATTTGGAGGTACAAAGTAGAAATCAAGTAAAGTGAGTGGGTGAGGGATTTGATGCCCTTATCCACAAGAGTTCTACTAGTAGAAGAGAAGAACTAGCGAAGTGGAAGAAGAATTGCCAATGGAAGGCTGTAACTATAGTGGAGGCGGACTCGATGGTGGTTGCTAATGGGCTATCTGGGCGACACATGTTCTTCTTTGAGCTCCCCTTTCCCTAGAGTTTGGCACAACTTGTGCAAACCTTCCTTGATGTTGGAGGTTTGGTGACTCGGGCACACAAGGAAAGCTTTTTGATCTTGATGATCTTCTTAGAGGTTTTGGATAAAGAAATATCCCAACCTTCTTTATTTTGGTAGGATCACATGTATCCCCAAGGATTACCTAATGGGGCGGATGGTTGTTCCACAAGGTATTCCTTTGGGATAACTACAGTACCGGTCTTGAAGTTATGTTCAAGCCATTCCTTAAATGTGAAGCAATCCTCCAAAACATGGCATAGCATACGGTGGTAGGGGAAAAAGTTTGGATCATGACTTCTTTAAGAGATTCTTAAAGATCTTCTTAAATATCTCCCATTAAATGAATAAGGTTTGTTAAGCTTATCTAAAAGAGCAGGTGGTCCATAGCTACCTAGCGGTGGGTATGTGTCTTCTTGGTGGTATGGTTAGTGGGAGGTGGAGCTGCGTGGAGGCTATTGTGGAGATGGGGCTACCTCGGTGGTGGCAAAGGGTGGAGGCTGAGGTCATGGTCTCTCAGGGATCTCTATGGTTACTTCCCCTTATCTACTCATTGTCCTCGACTTCTTCTCATAGACCTCCCGCGGCTTTGCTTTAGGCAACTGCTCTTGAAAAGGAAATTGTTTGGACTCTCCTTGTAGACTAGCTGCCTTGTTGATTAGCTTCCAAATATCTTAATAGTGAAGCCTTTAAGCATGAAGGCGATTGGATCATGGATATTCTTTAGAAGAATCTCAATGGCATGCTGCTCAGATAGTTATGGCTCATATTTCATACTCAAGTTACACCATCAGAGAATATAATCAACAAGGGACTAACCTGGGTGCTGTTGTGCTACAATGAGATCACTTATACTAACCTTTTGTTGAGCTCCAACAAACTTCTTAATAAAGAGTTGCTCTAACTCAACAAATATCTTTACTGAACCATTGGGTAGTTCAGCATACCAATAGAAAGTAATCCCTACTAGGCTACTACGAGAGGAAAAGCAAAGCGTCGCCATACATTACAACTAGAAGTGTGTCTATATCTTGGGTTTCCACGCCATCAAAGCTTTTGAAGGAAGGTGGCATGAAACCCTTGGATATTGGATTGCATCAAATTCCTCTTGGTAGGTCTACCCTTTGGGCCGATGAACCTCCCGGGCTTGAGCTTCCTTCCTTGTTGCTCAACCATGGATTTTATGTCTTTTTCTTATATGGAGGTACTTTCCACTACCTTCTTATACATGCTAGTGCTACCTTGGTCAGAGGTAAGTCTTGGTTGGGTCCAAGACATGCACTAACTGGATTTAATAATGCTACTAGTAGGATGAACTGGGGGTTTATTTAGAAACGCTACTAACAAGTCCTCTATGTGTGCCATCCTATCTATCTCTTTTCACCTTCTCAATTGATGTAGGTGTTGGGGGTGATTGTGTCTTCATCAACCTCATCACCTTTTCACTCTTGCTCGAAGAGATTCTATAGTATCTACCATGCAGACTCCAGTTGAGTCTCCCAACAAGTCATCTTCATTGGGATCGAAGCTGACCTTCTCCTCATCTGACCAATCATACCCCAAAATCTCCTTCTTCTCTGCAAGATAATGTGCTACTATCTCCTTGAGAGAACGGTCAATCAAAACATGAACAAATAATTTCAGCTGACCGGTGTGATCACTATCATGCATTGAGACCAGACCTACTTTCGAGTCAATCCTATGAGGGTATACTCAGAAGAGACACTCTTATATCCGGTATGATAGGTAACATTCTAGGAGGTTCCTATGCTTGGTGTATTTGGTATCATCGCTACCTCTAAAATAACTTCTACCATCTCCATGTCCTACTGAACTTGCGGAGTTTGTGAAGGAATGACCACTATGCTTGAGGTCACTCCTCCGCACCACATTGGCAAGGTTGAGTAGAAGAGCTCAATGCCATAATAGGTGTGTAGATGAGTAGGATCCCTCGGTTGTAGTGGATCACCAGCGTGCGCTTTACTAATATGGCCTTCATGGCCTTTGATGGAACTGGAGTTCTTTGTGACTGGGCTTGTGATGGAGGGGGCGGTGTGATGGAGACACCGACTCTCTATGACAGAGCTATCCTCCTGATGAGGTCTCAAAAGTAAAATGTTATCTGTAGTGTAGTGGCGGGAAGTGGGGTGAGAACCTCGCCTCTTCTACTAGTAATGTAATGAAGATGTATTGGCCTCTTTGGCACTCTCCTGACGAATATGTTTCCCCACACTGCGGTGGATGATAGATCTCAGATCAAATTGATCTCCGAACTCTGAATGTCCGTAAGCTCCGCCAACCTGGCGTAAGACTGACCGGAGGTTGGCATACGACCTCCTGCTCCTAGTGACTGATGGCTGATTTTGAACCACTAGTGGAGGTGATGTGCAAATCCTCCTAACATCCTCTCTAAAGGATGGAATGATTCTTGTAACTGGTGAAGTTAATGAAATTCCTCAAATTTGAGGTTGCCTCCATCTCCGGCAATCTAGTGTGATAGATCATTTCTTGTTCTGTTGGGATGGGAGTGAGCTAGACTTGTACTCAAAAGTAGGGAGGCAATCCTTGAGATGAGGGACTTACCCTTAGAGAAGATGAGATGCTAGCCCTCATTAGACGGCCCAGGTGTCTGAAATTAGGGATGGAACTTTGTCATTACTAAAGCTTGGGATTGCCAAGCTTTCCTCTTCAATGAGATGTAGAATGAGGAAGATCAATCGGGATGACCGGCTTCCAGGTCACATGTTCTTTTGTCTGAGGTGCCTCACATGTAATCCTCGCTCCCTTACCCCAAAATGGATAAGGTGTGTATGATCAATGGAAGTTGGCTTGGTCCAAAGCCAAATCCATACCATGAGGAAAGTGAAACAAATTTGAGGATCAAGCAAAGACTAAAAGGAATAAGCTGTATGGCGATGGTGAGAATCTATAATAGGAAACAAGCTTGGATCATAATTTTGTCTTTGTTGATTTTTTGAATTTGAATTAAAAATTTGAACCCACATCCAACAACTTGGAAGTGTTAAGTGGGGTTGTTAGTTTAAAATTTTATAAAATTTTCAAATGCATGGAGAAAAGAAAAGAGTCCTTACAAAATTCATCTTGGTAGGCATGCTGGTCATAGATGTACTTATTGGTGATGGATACATCATCAAGGTATAGTGTACTATCTCAAAAGACAAAGTCACTTTTAATGGAACCAATCACCTCAATAAGGACTCCAGGGATGATGGTGCATATGTACCAGATTCTTCCCTACTTTACATTAAGTAAATCGAGTTTATTTTAAATTGGTTCATTAAGTTTCTACAAGGGCAAGCCCCATAGTTAATTACATCCTAAGGGCGAGATCCTTAGGAAAACTCTCGATTAAGGTAAATGATCGTTGTCTCGAAGATTTTTAGGAAGACTATCAATCATTGGTTTATGTTTGAAGATCAAATGAGATTGATCAAAGAGAGTTATTATCAAGCAAAATGAAAATAAGTAGGAGATGCTCACGATCTAGAAACTAGCGAGCATCTCAAACTATCTAAAATTGGGCTTTACATTTTAAAATTGATTTAGTTTGTTTGAGTTATATTTTTTTAGAATTTTGGGACTTAAGATTCCTTAACACAAGATTAAAATGCCTGGGATAGGAATTATGCTTATGGCCCAGGAAACCAATCAATCTAAATTGGGAACTTGATGAGGGCAGAGTAACTAAATCTAAGGCCAAAATGGGTATTGGTTTATCTCCACAGAGAGGACAAACCACTGACTTGGACTTATTTCTTAGGGTGGCTAACTCACTCTCCATGATTTTAAATATATAGGAAATTCTTATGCTTATGCAAGATAGCTAGGTTATTTTTATTTAGAAAGAGACTAAGTACCTAAACTCACTCTCTAAAGAGACTAGATCATGTAAAGGGACATGCTTCAAATGACCTAAATCTAATGCATTTTAAATTTTATTTTTTATTTTATTTTTGGACAATTATTTTGATTCGGGTTAATAGGATTTTTTATGACTAATGCATGAGAAATCAGATTATTGGCCAAAATTAGCGAAAAAGGAGGTGAGTTTTCCACGACCTCAAAGGTCAAGAGTTCGGAAAGGTGGAAGCCCTCTAATCAAGAGTGAAATAAGATGCATTTGTGCATGATATTATAAAGAAAAGCTCATCCATCTAAGGAGTTGCTAATTCTTTTATTTTGATTTTAATCTAAGCTTTAAGTGAGGTTATAAATTGTTTAATTTTATTTTGAGTTGTTAAGTTGGGTAAAGATTTATTTTTCTAAGAGCCTAATCCACATCCAGCCATACATAAAGCAAGAAACTAGGAAAAGCATGCCACTTAATGCAAAATCTAAACAAATTATCAATCAATTTATAAAGCTAATCGCAAAAAGAATAATTGGTCATTTGTGGTCGGGCATCACCACATAAACTCAAAAATATCAAATGTGGGTACCCGAGCTCTACCCTTATACAACCCGGATTACAAATGAATATTACAATTAAGCAAAGAAATTCATTATTATGGGGTTCTTCAAGCTTTATTCTTCTTTCTTTCTTCTTTCTTTTCTTCTTTCTTCTTTTGGTTCCTTCTTTTGGATGGTTGGTAGGTGGATGCTCCAAGGATTCACATGAAGAATAAGATGGGATCTTATGACCAATGTTCATCCTAATCCCCATAACAAATCATTCCAAAATTCTAATTATACAAATTTTTACATGAAAGGAAAAGGAAATCTAACACCAAAAAATAAAGGTTAGTTAAATCACACCACACAAATCCCAAGCATGTATATTAGACTTATCACACACATGGGTGACTAAGTCCACACTATAAATTATGCAAGGGTATAAGCACAAAGCAAAAGTTATATTTTTTATTTATGATAGCGCCCTTAAGCACAACTTGAGAAAGAATAGTTAGACTAACATCCTACCATTCATTCTGAGCATACACCCTAATATCAGTCTAAAATATAGATCATAAAATAAAGACATAACATCAAACCATGCACCAACCTAACCTAAGCTAGAAGTGGTGACTTAGGTTAATATGTATGCTTTGAAGGCTTGTGTGGTATGCTTAGCTTAGACTTTAGGTTTAAATTTTCTAAGTATGAACAACATTTTTAACTTAGAGGAGGGTTTTATTTAAGTTATTTAAGTGTTTTGGATTATTTTTTAATTCATGTTTTAATTTGGTTTTAAGTGAAACCTACAATTAATTACTAAGTTATGAAGAGGGAATGAGAAGAGAACTTCTCTTTCCTTCCCTAACCTTAAGTAATTTCTAAGGTAAGTTCACATTTTACTTTCATTTAGGTGAATGTTTTAATGATATATTTTAATTAATCCTAAGTTTAGATGAACTCTAAACAAACCTAGTCAAAAAGAAAGATATTTTAAGATTAATAAAATGAATCAAAATTCACATAACACACATTACTTTAATTCTTTCCTAACATATATAACATGCATATGGATGGACCCTAAGCATATCTATACATGCAAATAAGAGTAGTTAACACACTTTATGATGCATGCTAAGTAATCCATTTAAGAAAATTTAGAAGTTAAACATGTATGATTTTCTTAAGTAGAAAAGGTTTTCCTTATCCAAAATTTCACATATATGCATGAAAGTAAGAAAGGCATAAGTGAGTATAGTGCCATTGTTAACCAGAGGTGTAAGGTACAAGACCTACTTAGGGCTACTTAAAGCCTCACAACCTCGAGTTGTCCCTAATATACCACTTTCTCTAATATGCATAAAGAAATGAAATAGAAAAGGAAGATGCAAAAGTTGTTTAATAGTTTGTTTTATTTATGCAATTTATTCATGCAAGTGTAGGCAATCCTTCTTAGATGATAGCATAAGGATGAATAGGGTATGAAATTAAGTGTTGGGTTCTTTTCAAATGAACCCTACATCTTACCAACTCCTATTCGAAACTATGCTAACATAAGAAAGAAAGAAAGGCTACACTAAACATGACTTTATAATCTATCACATGCAAGCTTATAATTAAGATATGAAAAGCACACTTTCAGATTTGATATTCCATTTATAAGTTTTGAAAATATTTTGGATTTAGTAGTGATAATAGCCACTCATATTTTACTTTAGCCAACACATGCACATTTGACATAAAGTAAACAATTTCATTTTTAAAATTTGAAACATGAAATTATGAATGCATGAATCACATGACATACAACTTAACATGTTGGGAAAGATTCAAAGCAATGAAAGCATGTAAACAAACTCACTTTACTTAAATCCTAAAGACATTCTTAAGGAATAAGAAAATTTAGAATAAATCAAAGTGAATTTCAAAATGATTTTTGTTTAGTTTGAAGTTTGATTTAATTTTTAAAAAGGTGATATGAGTTTGCTATTCCTAACCCATTCCCACATGTGTTTTATATTTTTGTTTAATTTTAGATAATTAAATCCATTTTAAGCATTGATTAGGTTAAGGTATGAATTAAGTGGCTTAATTAACACCTACACCACCTTAGAAAAATTAACTAAGTAATTATGAGCCAATGAGATGACATAAAACCCACAAGGTATTTAAATTTGCAATGCACCTAATAATGAAAAGGCCTAATGCAATTTGGCTCACAATTAAAAGTTAATTAAGCTAAGGGGTTTTAGCTTAAGTACTTTAAAACACCCTTTCATACTTATGAAAGGGGTTTTTAATTTTTTAGGCTATTAAACATGCATCTACCCAAGGTAGATTAATTAAGTTCTAGAACTTTTTTGAATTTTGAAAATTGATTAGGGGTGATTAATGAGTTAACCCTTAATTAAAGGATTAAGGAGAAAAGGAGGTTTAGAGAATAGCTTAGAGAAAATGCCCCAAAATTATTCCATAAAACCCCTACTCCCTAGATCTGACCTTAATCAAATTAATCATAGGGAAAAATTGACTAATTACACCTTAATTGCCCTTAATTACATGAAAGGAGTAATTAGGGAATGAAATATAAATTTTCCCAATTAATCCTTTAATAAATCTCAAAAAATTAGGGGTGGTAGAGGTCATCTTCTAAAATGAACCCTAGAAATTTGAGATTGATTGATGACTTAATTAAAGAATAATTAGCTAATTAAAATTTTAAAGAAACCCAAATTCAAAGAAAAGGGTAATTCAAAATACTTTGAAAATATTTTTTAAATATTCTAGATAAAATTATCTTTCCATATCATTTTTCCTTTTATTTTTTAAATTTTTCTATGATGAGTTATGAATTTTAGATGTTTTTTGAATTAATTAGGAATTAATTAATACCCTTAACTAATCCTCTTAATACCACTCGCGGTGCGTGCGTGGCGTTAGTGCACTTTACACACATGTGTGAGACAACTTAAGTTATCACCTCAAAGGTGCATACGCTAATATCCATCATCCGATCAAAGATCGGACTAAGGATTTTAATAAAAGATAAAGATTTCTAAAATGTGCTAAATAATCTCGCGTCCATCTAAAATGCATGGATGGATGATTGAGATGAGCCAAGTTCTTCAGATTAATGGAGATCGTCCATGATCTAAGGGGAGATTTGAGTCCGATCTAGCATGGAATCACACAAGACTCAACCCACACCATCTAGGCATAATTACCAACCTATCCAATGGTTGATTTCACATGCAATGAAAATTTCTTTCACAAAGGACCAACACCTATCAAGTTAAGTGGCTGAAAAATTACATACCTCATCGGAGGTGATCACCGGCGGTCGAGCTCGATGAGGTAGCCTCGTATAATGGAGATGAAGTCCTGTTGAAAGTTTCAAGCCTTAGGGTTGAGTGGATCTTATGGAATAACACCACTTGATCTCCTTGACTTTGATCCATTGAGGCTCTCTCTGTAGAACCCAAATGGATGCTTGGTGCACTTTGGGTGGTCCTTAGATGAAAGTGTATAAGGAATTTAATTTGAGTGGAGAAAGTTGAAGATTCAAATGGGCTCCCTTATTTTAATGGAGAAAATGAAGAAGAATTTCAAATCCTCCTTGGCTTGGGATGCTCTCGATGATTTCAAACTCTCCTAGGCTCGAGTGTGAATGAAGTAAAGTTCAAATTAGGGAGTATATCCCCATGGATCGGACGGAGCAATGTCCATGCCATTTTGATCCAATTGAGCATATGGAGTGAGCTATTTTGGTTGTTAGATCATTGCACATGGTCGGTTTGATCCCAGTGGAATTCTCATGTGCATCAAATTGAGCTTAGGAGGAGTTTGAAAATTTTCAAGTGGTGGGGTTTGGTCTATGGGCCAAATGGGCTGACCCAAACCCATTGGGTTGGGTGCACCACTCATCACTAAGTCCCCTTGAGCTTTTAGGAAAGCTTTAAGTGATTGTGAAGAGGGTATGACCAAAATACCCATGGGCTAGGCAAAATTTGTTCTATGGCCTAGGGGTAAAATGGTCATTTTGCTATTTTTTTTTACTTTGGGTATGTTTGGTATGTTGAGAAAATAGGTTTGGCCAAGTTTCATTGGATTTGGAATCCATTTGATAGGGTTTGGCTCATGTTGACCCATTTAGGTCAAAATGGGTCAAGTTGACCAATTGGTCAAATTAGGTCAAACCAAGGGCTGGGACAAGTTCATATGACCATTTGAAATATTTTGGTGCCTTTGGTTTGGTTCAATTTGGTATAGATTTGGTTTTGGCTCATATGACTCATTTAGGTCAAATGGGTCAAGTTGACCTATTTGACCCATTTGACCTATTTGGGGTGGTCAAGGTTTAGGTTAGGTTAGTCATATGAGTGGATTGGTATCTTTGTTTCCAATCAATTTGGGTTAAGTTTATTTTTGGCTCAACATGACCCCTTTAGGTCATGTTGGGTCTAAGGTCAATTGGGCTAGGTTGGGTCTAGTTGGCCAATTGAGGCTTTGGTCAAGTTCCACAAGTGATTTGGAATGGACTTGACCCATTGGTTCAATCAATTTGGCTTAGATCAAGTTTTGACACATTTTGACCCTTTAGGTCAAAATGGGTCAACTTTAACAAGTGGGCCAATTGGGCTAGGTTAGGCTCAAATGTTGGCTTGGTCAAGTTCAAACATAAGTCATGAGTGAACTTAGATCAATGGTTTTTTTCAATTTGCTATGGTGGAAGGTATGATGTGTTTCATTTTAGTTAAGTGTTGACTTGGTCAACCCTTGATCATGATGGGAGGCAAGTATGAGTTTGGTTCAATCTAGTTTTGTTAGGATCAAAAGTTGGCTCATAAGGGTACTTTAGGTCACTTTGAATCAAGTGAGCCTAAGTGGGTCAAATGACTTGGTCAAAGCATGATTTGAAGTTGATTGATCTTGTATATGGACTTATGATTGAAATATAAATCCATTTACAAGAGGTTTGAAGTTAAATGAATTTTGATCAATTTGAAAATTTCATATTCAAAGAAAGAATATGAAGGGGTCTTGGGTTTGATTTTTGATTTGGGTTTTGATTATTTGATTAAAGTTTGGATTTATATATATATGAGCTCATGACTGTACGATTGATTGAACCATGAGAGAAAGTCAAGGGTTTGGCTTGATTTGAATTGATTTTGGCTAAGTTCAAGATTTTAGCTTGAAAGACTTAGATTTGATTTCTTTTTTGAATTGATTTGAGTTTGATTTTTGGAATAGGTTTTGATTGTTTGTCTTTATATTTCATTTATATATGTGAATATAAATGAATATATAAATTGATCATGAGAAAATTTCAAGAATTTGAAAGAGTTTAATCATGATTTGGGATAAATCCATTAAAGGAAATTTAAAGGATTTAAGGGAATTTTTAAAATGAAATTTAATTTTTTGAATTGGATTTGATTGATGTATATTTATATTTCATTTATATATGAGAACATAAATGAGAATATAAATTGATTTTGAGAAAATCCCATGAGTTTGAGATGGTTTGATCAAAGTTTAGGTTAAATTTATTAATGAAAAATTAAGGGATTTAAGGAATTTCAAGGATTTTAAATTTGGAATTTAATTTTTACCTTTGATTGGATTGATTTATATTTATATTTTATTTATATATGAGAATATAAATGAGAACATAAATAAATTTTGAAAAAATCCCATGAATTTGAAGTGATTTGATCAAGATTTAGAGTTGATTTTGGCTAAGTCCTTTAATGGAAAATTAAAGAGACTTAAGAAAATTTTCATGGATTGATTTGGAATTTTGATTTTGATTTGATGGGATTGAGTTTATATTTTATTTATATATGAATATAAATGAGAATATAAATGGATCATGAGAAAATCTCAAAGATTTGAATAGGTTTGAATCATAGTTTTGGTTAAGTCCTTAAGGGAAGCTTAAGGACTTAGGAAAATTTGGACTTAGGAATTTTTTATGGATTTTGGTCATGGGTTTCAATCATGGAATTGAATTGAGTTTGGAGAAAATTAAATATAATTGATTTGGAGTTTGACTTGAAGAAGGGAAGTGAGGAAGGGTTTAAGCTAAATGGTAAAAAATTTTCTTAACACCCCTAAGGCATGATCTATCCCTATGGCTAACTCTCCTAAGCCTTTTAGGGCTAGGTTGGAGTGTCCACCTAATCACTAGATGTGTCTAAGACTAAGAACTCTTAAAGTCTAAGAGAATCCTATATGCAGATGGATGTTGAGAGCTTATTCTAAAAAAAATGATTCAAATGGATGAAAAGATTTAGAAATTTGATTGAAAAGAACTTTTTTTGATGATCAACTTTGACAAATTTGGGTATTTTGAAAGATGGTCAAAATATTTTGAAGGATGTAGGTTCATGTTTGTTTGAATTTAGAGATTTGATTTGAGACCCTTTCCTTTAACAAATTTGGGTATGTTAAAGTAAGGTCAATTTATTTTGATTTGATGCTTTACTTAGCAAATTTGGTATGCTAAGTAAAGTATTTTAATAATTATTTCTTTTGGTGAATTGTTTGATTTTGAAAATTGGAATTCACATAGCAAAATTTATGCTAAATGAAGAACAATGTTTTGTTTGATTTTGAAGATTGGAACTCCCACTTAGCAAATTTAGTATGCTAAGTGAAGAATAGTGTTTTTATTTGATTTTTTGTAGGATTCTTAGCAAAATTGGGTATGCTAAAAGATCCTAAGTGTTTCATTTTGTTATTTGATTGAAAGTGGAACTTTACTTTAGAATATGATATAAAGATGAAATCCCACTTAGTTTGTGAAATGGAAACTTCATAGAAAATTTGAGTATGCTAAATGAAATTCCAAAGATATGTTCCAAAATTTTGATTTAGTTTTGGTTTTGAAAATGGAAACTCTCTTTAGCAAATTTGGTATGCTAAGAATGAAGTTCAAAGTGCTTGAAAATTTTGGTTTGAATTTGGGGACTTCACTTAGCAAATTTAATATGCTAAATGAGTTCCAAAATGTGTTTGTTTTTGATTTTGAATTTAGATATTTCACTTGAAAATTTAATATGCTAAATGAAGTCTAAATGTGTTTTAATTTTGAAAATATGATTGTTAAGTTTTAATTTTTTGAAAAAGGACTTCCATTCACAAATTTGGGTATAGGAATGAATCAATCTCATTTTGAAATGTAAAATTTTATTTTGTGTGTGATTATTGCTTTTGAAAGAGAATTCCAACTTAATCATATGTGGGATATATTTAAGTGGGATTTCCAAATGATATTATTTTTTATTTGGGAATGAAATCTTCATTCAATAAATTTGGGGATATTGAATGGAGATGTTCATATGTGCTTTTGAAAAATTTAATTTTATTTGAAAATGAAACTTTCATTCAATAGGTGTGAGTGTATTGAATGGAAAGGTTCATGTGTGTTTTTTGAAAGTTTTATTTTTAATTATGATTTTGATTTTTGGAAAGATGATTGTTCATTTTATTTTGTGAATGAAATCTCATCAAAATGGGTTGATAAAAGATGTTCATTTGTGCTTTTGGAAAAGATTGTTAGTTTTATTTTTGAAGATTCCTACATGTAATAATTATGAGAATTATTAAATGAGGGCAATTTAAGAAAATTTTTGTGGAAAGTATTTTATTATGTGCATTTTTGAAAGGGTGCTTTTTGAAAAGCAAAGATAATAGGATTCATATACTAATAGGATTTTATTTTAGACTAATGCATTTAACTCATATTTTATTTTATTTATATTTTTGGACAATCATTTTGACTCCGCCTAATAGGATTCATATGCCTAATGCATGAGAAATGAAATTATTGGCCAAAATCAGAAGACGTGTGTTTCCACCATTGGCTCTCACAAAGGTCAAGTGTTTCTCACTGAAGGTGGAAGCCCCTCAATCAAAATGAAATAATATGCATTTGTGAATGATATTATAAAAGCTCATCCAACTAAGGGGTTGTTAATTCTTTTATCTTGATTTTAAACCTAAGCTTTAGGTGAGGTTATGAGTTCTTTAATTTTAGTTTTAAATTATTATATTTGTTAAAGATTTATTTTTTCCTAGAGCCTAATCTACATCAAATATACATAAAGCAAGAAAGAAACTAGAAAAAGGATGTCATATGCACAAGCTAAATAAATCATCAATCAATTTATAAAGCTAATCATTAAAGAATAAGGCCATTATTGTGGGGTGCCGCAAACCCAAAATAAATTAGCCTCTCCCTTATACAACTCGGATTATAAATTAATTAAGCAAGGAATTCATTGTTATGAGGGTCTTCAAGCTTCATTTCTTCATTCTTCTTTTCTTCTTTCTTCTTTTTTTCTTCTTTCTTCTTCTTTTCTTCTTTCTTCTTTGGTTCCTTCTTTTAGATGGTCGGAAGATGGATGCTCCAAATAATTCACAAGGTGCATAAGATAAGATCTTATGACCAATGCTCATCCTAATCCCCATAATAATCATTCTAAAATCTTAATTACAAAATTACATGAAAAGAAAAATAATGGAAATCTAACTATCATCTGCAAAACAGAGATTAGCTAAAATAACTCACAAATCCCAAGCATGTATATTGGACTTAACACCCCACACATGGGTGACTAAGTTCACATGACCTATTGGATTATGCTTAGGGGTATAAGCACTTGCACAACAAAAGCAGTTATATTTTTATTTATTACAACACCCCTTAAGCACAATCTTCTACATAAGATAATGGTTAGACTAAGAACGCCCTACCATTCATTCTATGCACATACATCCAAACATCTAAACTAAAACATATATATCACAAAATAAAAGTAAATATCAAACCATACACCGCCCTAACCTAAAGCTAGAAGTGGTGCCTTTGCCTAATGTGTATGCTTTGGAGGTTTGTGTGGTATGCTTAGCTATGGCTTTAAGTTAGAATTTTCTAAGTGTGGAGTATGTTCAACTTAGAGAAGGGTTTTATTTAAGTTATTTAGTTGTTTTGGGTTAATTTTATTTCATGTTTTGATTGGGTTCAAAAGAATCCTACAATTAATTACTAAGTTATAAAGAGAGGTAAAGAGAAGAGAACTTCTCTTTCTTCCCCTAACCTAAGTCATTTCTAAAGTGGATTCAAGCTTAGTTTCATTTAGTGAATGTTTTAATTAAGTGTTTTAATTAATCTAAGTTTAGAAAAACTCTAAACAAACATATTCAAAAGAAAGGCATTTCAAGATTAAGTAAAGTGAACTAAATTCACAAAACATCACTTCATTTCTTTCCATGTATAACATGCATATGAATGGATCTAAGCATATCTATATACCAAATGAAAAGTTTAACACACTTTATGATGCATGCTAAGTAGTTTACTTAAGAAAATTTGAATGCTTATGATGCATGATTTTCATTAAGTAACAAAATGTTTCTTATCAATTTTCACATGCATGAAGGTAAGAAAGCATAGTGAGTACATCATTGTTAGCAGGAGGTGTAAGGTACAAGACCTACTTATGGCTACTTAAAAGCCTTCAGGGGTTGTCAGACTAATATACCACTTTCTTAAATAAAAGCATGTGTACAAAAGAAATGAATGGAAAAAGAATGTTAAGTGAGTTACTTAAGAAAATTTGAATCTTTATGATTGATTTTCATTAAGTAGAAATTTCTTATCCAATTTTCACATGCATTATGAATGTATGAAAGGCATAAGTGAGTTTTCATTGTTAAGATAGGTACAATGAGCTATAAATTCTCATAACCTCGTTGTCCTAATATATCACTTTCAGGTGTCATAAAAGAAATGAATGGAAAAGAAAGAATGCAAAAATTTGTATTAGTTGATTTACTTTTGTTTATGCAATTTATATGTGCAAGCCTAAGTATCCTTCTTAAATGATAGTATAGGAATGAATAGGATATGGAATTAGGCAAGTGTTAGGTTCTTTTCAAATGAACCATACAATTGCCAAATTATTCAAAACTATACTAAAGAAGAAGGAAACTACACTAAGCACATCCTTATATTTTATTCACATGCAAACTTATAAATAAAACATAAGTAGCACACTTTCAATTTTGATAATTGATTCATATATTTTAAAAAATAATTTGAATTTAATAGTGATAATAGCCACTCATATTCTTACTTTAGCCAACACATGCAATTTTGATATAAAGGAAATATTTTCATTTTTAAATTTGAAAAATATGAAAAGCATGGATGCATCCACATGACATGCATATTTAACATGTTGGGGAAAGAACTAAAGCAATGAAAGAATGTAAACACATTCACTTTAATTAAATCCTAAAGACAATCTTATGAAATAAGAAAATTTAGTAAATCACAGTTCATTTAGTATGATTTTGTTTGATCTTGAGTTTGATTTAATTTTGAAAATGTGAGTTGAGTTTGTTGTTCCTAACCCATTCACATATGTTTGACATTTTTTTAATTTTAGATGATTAGATTCATTTTATATTTTGATTAGGTTAATGAATTAATGTGTTAATTAACCACACATACCTTAGCATAGTTAACCAAACAATTATGAGCCAATGAAATGACATAAAATCTCACAAAGAATTTAAATTTGCAATGCACCTAGGAAGAAAAGGGCCTAATGCAATTTGGCTCATGATTAATGGTTAATTAAGCAAAGGGGTTTAACTTAAGTAATTTCAAAACTCCTCTCACACACATGAGTTGAGTTTTGATTTCCTTATTTGAACTTAGGCTCTTGAACACCTAAGCATCTACCCAAAGTAGATTAATTAAGTTATGGAAAATTTTAGAATTTTAGAAATTAATTAAGAGGGTAATTAATGAATTAACTCTTAATTAAGAGAGGATTAAGGAAAGAAAAAGGGGGGTTTAGAGAATAGCTCAGGGGAAATGCTCCAAAATTATTCCCTAAACCTCCTATTCACTGGATCAAACCTTAATCAACCTCAATAAGGGATTAAAACACTAATCAAACCCTTAATTATCCTTAATTATATAAAGGGGTAATTAGAAAATGCATTTGCAATTCCTCCAATTAAGTTATCAATAAATCCCAAAAAAATTATGGGAGGTAGAAGTCATCCCCCAAAATATACCCATTAATCAGAGGATTAATTAAGGAGTAATTAGAAAAAAATCTTTCCATTAAAACCCAAAATCAGAGAAAGATACAATTCAAGATCCATCAAAACCAATTTTAGAATATTATAGATTGAATTATCTTTCAGTGGTAATTTACCTCATATTTTTTTGATTTTTATTTAGGGAGATATGTATTTTTAAAGCTTAGAGGATTAATTAGAATTAATTAAAATCTAATTAAATCCCTTAATCCATAGCATGACACGTGACGGTGGAGGTCATTGCACTTTCCATGCATCGCGCGGTGAGCCATCACTTAAACAGCTCATCACGGCATGCGTGACGACGGCGGTATGCAGTTTTACATCCGTCGTTCGATCAAGGATCAAACGGCTAGGAATCACCCCATATTTTAAAAGTATAAATGGATTTTAAAACATGTGTTTAATCTCGACTGTCCATCCAAAATGCATGGATGGATGGCCAGAGATCCATCCTTGCCAAAGCTTGTGAATCATAGGAACTATCCAAATCTAAGCCCTGATCCGAGCTCGATTGAGCTCAGATTGGAATAAAATTTTACACACACCATCACAAAGCATAGAAGATCACATCTAATGGTTGAATCTTCATGCCATTACACTTTCTTTCACAAAAGGTCAACACCCCTTAAGTAGTGATTGGAAAATGCCATACCTCACGGAGGTGATCACCGGTGCTTGATTCCCTTGGAGGAGCTTCGTCTGGTTGAGATGAAGCTGTGGTGAAAGAATTAGCTCCTAAGGTTGAGTAGTTTGCTCTATGGACCAACCCCTCCTCCTTGTGAGCTTGGTTTTGATCTAGGTGAGCCTTTCCTTGCCTTTGGAGCTTGGGAATGACATTGAGTAGACTCAACTTGATCTTCTGGTGGAGTGTGCAAAGAGAATTGAAGTGATTTGGAGTGTAGAGGAAATTTGGAAATCAATGGAGCTCCCCTATTTTCTCTTTAAGAAAATTGAGAAATGTAAGATTCAAATACCTCCTAGGAAGCTTAGGAACACTCTCTGATGGCTCCTAACACTCTCTTTTACTCAATCTATAATGAGCCTCTCGCAATTGAAGTGAATAAATGGGAGTATATCTCCTCCTATGGCAATCGGATGACCGAAGCTATGGTTGTCATTTTGATCCAATTGACCATATTGGAAGGGCTGTTTGAGTTGTTAAGAGTTGTCACATGGTCGGTTTGAGCTAAAGATTGGATTGGTAATCTCCCATGTGCTTCAAATTGAGTGGAGGGAGGTTTCACACATGTATAATTTGAGCCATGTGATCGATTTTGTCCTTGGGTAAATTTGGGCTGACCCAAACCAATTGGGTTGGGTGCACCACCCTCCATTATGTCTACTTGACCTATTAGGAAGGTATCAAGTAGATATAAAGAGGGCTTGACCAAATTCCCCATGGATTTGACCAAAATTTGTTCTATGTCCTATGGATAGAATGGTCATTTGGCTGATTTTTGAATTTGAATATGTTGGGTATGTTGAGAAAATGGGTTTGGCAAAGTTTCATTGGATTTGGAGTTCATTAGATATGGATTGGTATCTTTTTTTACAATCAATTTTGTTTAAGTTTGAATTTGGCTCAACATGACCCTTTAGGTCAAATTGGGTTCAAGGTCAATTGCTGGGTTAGGTGGCCATTGAGGCTTTGGTCAAGTTCAACAAGTGATTTGGAATGAACTTGACCCATTGGTTTCAATCAATTTGGCTTAGATCAAGTTTTGATACATTTTGACTTTTTAGGTCAAGTTGGGTCAACTTGGGTCAAGTGGCCAATTGGGCTAGGTTAGGCTCAAATGTTGACTTGGTCAAGTTCAAACATAGTTTATGAATGAACTTAGATCAATGGTTTCAATTAATTTGGCCTATGGTGGATTTTATTTAAAGTGTTGACAATTATTATTAGGTTTGACTTGGTTTGACACAATTTCGGTAATTGATCATCTAATGATATAATTGATCATGATGAGAGGCATAGATGGGCTCAATTCAATCCAATTTGGTTAGGATTAGAATTTGGCTCATAAAGGGTACTTTAAGTCACTTTGGGTCAAGTGAGCCTAAGTTGAAATAAATTTTTAAAATTTTAGTTTGATTGATCTTGTATAAATACTTATGATTGAAATATAAATCCATTTGCAAGTGGTTTGAAGTCAAATGGGTTTTGATTCATTTGACAATTTCATATTCAAAGGAAGAACATGAATAAATTTGGGGTTTGATTTTGAATTGGGTTTTGATTTAGTGATTGAAGTTTATGTTTATATTTTGATTCATGATTGTAGGGTTGATTGAATCATGAAGGAAAATTGAGGGTTTGGCTTGATTTGAAGTTGATTTGGCTAAGTTCAAGATTTTGACTTGAAAGGCTTAGGTTGGAAGTGGATTTGAGTTTAATTTTTGGAAGTGGTTTTGATTGTTTGAATTTATATTTCATTTATATATGTGAATATAAATAAGAATGCATATGGGTTATGAGAAAATTTCAAGGATTTGATTTGATTTGATCATGATTTAGGCTAAGTCTTTAAGAGGAAATTTAAAGGACTTGGAATTTGGTTTGATTGATTTATTTTGATATTTCATTTATATATGTGAATATAAATGAGAATATAAATGAGTTATGAGAAAATCCCATGAATTTGAATTGATTTGATCATGATTTAGCTAAGTCTTTAAGAGGAAATTTAAAGGACTTAGGAAATTTTTGGAGTTTGGAGCTTGAATTTTGGATTTATATTTGATTGATTTGTATTTATATTTCATTTATATATGTGAATATAAATGAAAATATAAATGAGTTATGAGAAAATCCCATGAATTTGAATTGATTTGATCATGATTTAAGCTAAGTCTTTAAGAAGAAATTTAACGGGCTTAAGAAATTTTTGGAGTTTGGAGCTTGAATTTTGGATTTAAATTTGATTGATTTTTATTTATATTTCATTTATATATGTGAATATAAATGAGAATATAAATGAGTTATGAGAAAATCTCATGAGTTTGAATTGGTTTGATCATGATTTTGGCTAAGTCTTTAAAGAGGGAATTTAAAGGACTTAGGAAATTTTAGATTGGAATTTAATTTTTTTTATTTGATTTAATTGATTTTTTATCTATATTTCATTTATATATGTGAATATAAATGAGTTATGAGAAAATCTCATGAGTTTGAATTGATTTGATCATGATTTTGGATAAGTCCTTAAGAGAGGATTAAGGAACTTAGAAAAGATTTGGAATTTTTGAATTTGAATTTTGGATTTTAATCATGGATTTCAATCATGTGACATTGATTTAATTTGGAGAAAATCAAATAAGATTGATTTGGAGTTGACTTGAAGGAAGGAGGTGAGGAGTGGTTCAAGCTAAGGGTAAGCAAATTTTCCTAACACCCTTAAGGCATGACCTATTGCTATGACTAACTCTTCTAAGTCTCTAGAGTTAGGTTGAGTGTCCACTTAATCACTAGATATGCCTTAAAACTAAGAAACTCTTAAAGTCTAATAGAAGCCCTATGTCTAAGATGGAAGGGTTGAGAGCTCATTCTAAAAATGAGGTCAACATTGATCATTTTGATATTTATTTTTCTATTGTAAGAATTTCTATAATTCAATTATTTTTAGCTTTTTCTTCATCATATAATCTAGTTATACACCAAATTGATGTAAAAAATTGTATTTTTAAATGATGATTTATATGAAGAAATTTATATGGATCAATTGAAGATTTTATAGTAAATGGACAAGAAAAAAAATTTGTGAATTAGTAAAGTCTTTATATAAATTAAATCAAGCTCCTAAATAATGGCATGAAAAGTATAAAAGTAATATTATTATATAGATTTTTGATTAGTGAGTCTAATAAATATGTTTACATTAAAGTTGGCGATTATAATTATGTATTATATATCCTTATGTTAGTGATATTTTTAATTTTTGCTATAAACTAAATATTATAAATAATATTAAAAAGTTTCTATCAATCAATTTAATATGAAAGATTTAAGAAAAGCTAATGTAATATTAAGTATAAAAATTTATTGAAATACAAATAATATTTCTATTACTTAATCACATTTATAATAAAAAATTTCTTTAAAAATTTAATTATCAAGATGTGAGTCCCGTAGGCACTCCATATAACTCTAATTTACATCTTACAAATAATTTAGGTGATAGTGTATTACAAATAAAATATTTTCAAATAATTTGTTGTCTTATGCATCTAGCAAATTATTCTCGACCGATATTAATTATGTTATAGGAAAATTGAGTAAATATACTAGTAACATAAGTGAAACTCATTGGAAAGCATTAGAAAGAAGTTTTAGATATTTAAAGATGCAATAAACTATTGCATTCATTATAGTAGTTGTTTTTCTATAATACTAGAATGGATATTGTAATGCTAATTGGATTGCCGACACTTGTGAAACAAAAATCACTAGTGATTAGTTCTTCACATTTTGTAGTGGTGTAATATTATTGAAAATCTATTAAACAAACATTAATCTCTAGATTTGTCATAGAAGTAAAATTTATAGCACTTGATTTTGCTACTTCAGAAGCCGAATGGCTTAAGAGTTTATTAATTTGTTTGTCTTGTATTGGAAAACCTATACTTGTTATTTTAATAAATTGTGATATTTAAGCAGCTATAGCAAAAAATAAAAGTACATAATACAATGATAAAAAGAGGTGTTATGATTTATCATTTTATTTGCACTGAGAAAAATATTGCATATCCATTGAAAAAAAATTTATGAAGATATCTATATTGAAATCATTAGAAGGGATGAGGTTAAAATAGTCATCATAGTGGAACCCCAACATTTAGATTGAAAACACCATGATAGAAGGTTCAGTGTGATAAAAATGATGATGATCGAATGATTGATAAAAGTAAAATTCTAAAAATTTTAAATGTCATCCCTATATATACATATAATTATGCTAAATTGCAATAAAAATGAGATTAAGCTATAGCTCTTAATGAGATCAAAGACAAATTTTGAGAGATATTATAATTGTAGTGTATTTTGAAGATCTCGCCTATATAAGCTGTGTAGTAATAGTCTGCTACAATGGGATCTTATCAAGATCTTAAAACACTTATGAATTGAGATGAAAGTGCAATGCTTTAAAGTGCACCGATGAGTAGAACTTATAATGTATCTCATATCATGTGTGTTTCAAATGATATAATATATATTTAGTTCAAAATTTTAGTTACTATGATATTTATTATTGTTAGAATTTGATTATACTAAATAAAAGTTCAAACCTAGAAGATACTTTCTTTGAATGCATGATAAAAATTATTTTTTAAAAAATGAGAAATTTAATTCTCGATCTCTTATTTTATTCATCTCAAATTGTTTTATTTATAAATATTTTAAAAAAATTTGGGGAGGGAATTGTTATGGATAAATAAAAAATATAATTATAATGTTATAATGAAAAACATTATAACTTATAATGTTAATATTAACTTTATTAAATTAATTTTATAACTTATAACATAAATTATATAAATATAAATAAATTAATAAATTTATTACTTAAAAAGTAATAATTAGTAATGGCTATAAATCATAAACATGTGATTTAATATTTTACTCTCATGTTTTACCTATAAATACATGAGAATATGAATTTAAATTGGATGAGAAAATTCTTAATACTCTCTCCTTCTATTCATTTCTCTTCTTGTCATTTTATTCATTTTTATTTTTTGGGCAACAAGAGACATGTGATTAGTTCAAAGTTTTACAAATCAGTCAAGGTGCACATGCTATCAAGATAAGGGATGAGTTGTATCTAATGAGTAGAAGTGAAGAGCCGCAAATTGGTTCACCCAAGCTTTGATCTACTCTAAAAATAGTGTCATCGGCACACCTCCCTCTCAAGCTATTTCAATCTCATTACTTTTATTTTTTATTTAATTATGTTAAATTTATTTCTTAATTTTTTATTGCCAATTTATTTTCATAGTTCTAACATATATTACCCAAATCTTTAATATCACATCAAAAATATCATCATCACACACTTTTTAAAAGTGAAATGTAACTTTTAAGCATAGAGAAATGTTAGATAAATAAATATCTAATTTTAGGACTTAGATATATAAATGCATAAGAATTATGTGGCATGTATGTAATTCTTCCTTTTATTGGAGTATCTAATTCTTTAAAATTTCATATTTATATATATATATATATATATATATATATATATATATATATATATATATATATATATATATATAATGAGGGTGTGTTTAACTATAAATCACACTTATTTATAAAAAATTTTTGTTAAATAATTATCTCTAGTTAAAAAAAATTAGCCATATAATCAACATTTATAGTCTCAAAAAGTCTGATTTTTTTTTTTTAAAAAAATATAATTAATATCAAGTCTCCCAATCATTATATTTTAAAATTAAAATAAAACTTTATAATAATATATATATATATATATATATATATATATATATATATATATATATATATATATATATATATATATATATATATATATATATATATATATATATATATATATATATATATATATATATATATATATATATATATATATATATTTGCTAATTTAATTACAAAGTTACACACACAAAGTATGTGCAAAGATTTGAACTCAGGGTATCTTTTTCAAAGCTCTCAACTACTAGACTAAGATGTATTTTACTATACACACAAATGTTCACACATCCTTTTCTAAATTTATAACAAAGTAGATAATGCAAGTGGATTTTAAATAATATATTTTATTAAAAAAATTATTTTTACTATTTTTGGAATACTTGATTTCAATATATTTGGCATAAAAGCAAATTGTTGGGGTTTAAATTAAATTTGATTTTAAATTGCAATAAATCTAATAAATTTTGTTCTTTCTTATAATAGTTTTTGAGAAATTTGCATACATAAGATTAACCCTTGTGAATTTACATATCGACCATCTAAAATTTTGATATTTATAGCATTTATCAGAAGCATGAAAATTATTTACTTAAAAAAATTAATGATATTATTATTTTTAATGCAATATTAAAAATCTGATTGTTATTTATGCAAACATAAAAATTTAGGAATTAGATATATAAATTTATAAGAATTAATTACTATATATGTAAATGCACATTTATATTCTTTAACTTTCATTCAAACAGTAAAGTGAGTTCTTTCATATATATATATATATATATATATATAGACACTCTTGCTATAGTCCTCAAATATTATCATGATGAACAACCTCCTCTATTGGCTTCTTCTATTTATTAGAGTTTAGAGGATGAAAATTAAATCAAAATTCTTTTTTTTATTAAATTAATTCATAATAATTAAATTTTGCAAAAAAATAAATTTATTCTCATCTGAAAAAAAATAATCAGATAATCTTATTTATCATAAAATTGTTTATTTTACTTTTATGAGCCATTTGTAATATCAGTTACTTGTTTAGGAGCCATTTGGGACCACTTTTTTTTTTTTTAATTTTTTGTTTTATATTTTTAATTTGTTTTGTTTTATTTTATTTAAAAATAAAACTTATTTTTTTGTAATATTTTAAATGTTTTGAGTATTTTTAAAAATAATATTATTTATTTTTAATAATAAAAAATAAAATAACTTTAAAAATATTCTAAATAAACATATTTTCAAAAATAACATAAAAAATAAAACAAAAATAAAAAAATAAAATTGATCCCAAACAGCCCCTTAGGTTTAGAGCCTGATATGATTACAGTTTTTATTTTATTTTATTTTAATAAATTCTAAATTAAAAAAAAATACTATCCTATCAAGAATGGATCATCATAGATATTGGGCTGAATATGTGGCCCGCCCAACAAATTTCCCGACTTTTAAAGTTATTTATATTTTCTTTTATATTGGGCATAAAAATTATATATATATAAGCACACAAAGAAAGTCAAAGAAATTTTTTCTATTTTTATTAATCTATTTTAGAGGTGTTAATAATTAGTCAACAAGACAATTCAATATGAACTTTAACCCAATAAGATTTAGGTTCAGGTTGACCCAATCAACTTCCTTATGAGGCTTATTTCTAAAAGTATGATTCATTTAATTTGTTGGGTCTAATATGGGTTCTTGCAGGTCCAACATTAATTCTAATTTGGCCTTAATGACACTCAACTTGACACGCATTCGACATGTAATGCAGGTCCAAGCAAGTCACTCAGTCATGTTCGAATCAACTGAGTTGAAATGACCTAAATTCTGTTCAAGATTTTTAACTCATTTAATAAAAGAGATGAATTTAGATCATATATATTTGAGTCAACTCAAATTCAGATCATAATTGAACCCATTCTATTGACCTAAATTAACACTCTAATCTTTTCACTCTAATACACCTCCTAGTAACAATCAATATTTAGCTTAACTCATTGACTTGCACTAGTAAGTTTGAGATGCCTATTCTTGTGGAATTGAGATACATTCCTATGCCATTGCTTATGGGGTTGTCAATTTGATTCCAAGAAGAAATTGAATAATAATATATTTTGGGAGATTCACATATAATATATATATGTTATATATATATATATATATATATATATGTAGATAAATCTTATATATTTATATATTTAACTCCTAGATTTTAATTTTTTACATACGCATCATACTTTAGTGTCATACTCGAAGTTATATTTCACTTAAAAAGGATAATATTAGTAATTTGAACCAAATTCTTTTCTTAAAGTGTTATATAAATAAATATAAAAATTTTAGTGTTAGATGTATAAATATATAAAGGTAGTGTGGTATGTCCATAAGTTTCACTTATTTTTTACATTTTTACATATTTTAATCACAATCAATTAGTTGAATAATAAGCCAATTTTAACTCAAACCTTAATTACCATGATTGCTTAAGATTTAATCAAAGGATATACCTACATACATACATACATACATAAGTTTAATATATATATATATATATATATATATATATATATATATATATATATATATATATATATATATATATATATATATATATATCTATATATAGTACTTAAGTTGGATTCAAAAATTATCTCAAGAAAACAAACATTAATTAAAATCAAATCAAAATTAATAAGTTATTCTAACTCCAACCTAGATTAGATCAAATACATCTCTAATACGATTTGAGTTAGCTCAAGATTAGATTGAATAACTTCGAGCTAAACTTGAGCAAAATCAAATTAATTCAAGATCAAATCATTAATAATAACTTATACTAATATAGAGTTTAGCCATTGACACCACTCACCACTATAATATTTAGATGGTCACTCTTGAGTCTTATCAACCATTCTTTTTTTTTTTTTGATAGCAATAATGGAGTTTCATTTTATATTAATATATCATTAATCTTTCCGGCCCAAAATCTCGAGCTAAATATATAAGACATTTAATCCCAATTTTTTTTAATTATATATAATATATTGAAGTGACCTTCATTAACAATATAGATCAATTATTCTTTCATAAGTGCGAGACTGTGCATTCCATCGGTTAGGAGCTTTGCTCCTAACATGGTGATGCAGATTTGAGGCGCATGAGTAAGTTTAATTACCCTTAAGGCTTAACTTCCAAAAAAATAAATAAATAAATAAATAAATAAAATAAATAAAAATCCTTATAAAAAATTATAAATATTTGTTTTCATGCGCATGGCAAATGTAAGGAAGACATCTCCATAATATCATTATAATAATAAATATGTAAACAAATGATAATGAAAAGAAAAAAAATCAGCTCCCAAATACAGATTAATAAGCCAAGATTTTGATGAATTTCTATAACTCCTTGTAGAAGTCTCCATAACCTTTCACCTTAGACTTGAGTTGATATATACAAACATTAAACCTATATAACAAAAAAAAAAAGAATATAATACTTTTATATGAATAAAATAAAAACATCAAACAAATCATCAAAAAAGAAATTTAAAAATAGCTCCCTTTCACAATACAATTCTTATTTATTTATATATCTAAGATCTAAATTTTAATATTTACATACATAATATTTAAATTTTTGATATCTTATCAAAAATGTCACTATCATGAATGTATTTAGGGTGAAACATATAAATATAACTTTAGAAGTTAGATATACGAATATATAAAATTTAAATGATATGTATATAAATTTCTCTATGAATTCAAATATAATGACAACCTTATTAATGACATGAATCTTTATATTCATAAATACAATGACCTAATTTTAAATCACAATAAAAATATCACTATTAGTAGGTTATTTATAGTGAAATACATCTTTTTATGCAAATATTTTGATATGATTTAGACATTAACCGTAATCAATAATAAAAAATTTAGGGTTTAGGATTTAGAGTGATTATTTAGGGTATGCTTAGAGCAACTACGATTATATAAAAAAATAGTAGTATAACTACTATAGAAGAAATTGCAGTCTAAAAAGCTATGGTGATCATTATAATTTTTTATTATTTTGAAAAAGTTAAATGATAGCTTTCTGGCAGCTACCGTACTCTTATAGGTCAGGTTGGAAAATTCAACTTTCTCAAAATACTAAAAATAATTTCTAAAATGCCACCTGTGGTGTGATTCGACCATACTGCAGACAGAAAAATGCCCCAAATACAATCTAAGTGAATGCACGTTTAAAACATGCATAAGTAATTGCTAGAAATGTAGATATCAAACTTTAGATATTAGATATATAAATATATATGAATTGTGTAATATCTATATAAATCTACCATAAAACGAATATATAAATAGATAAAAGAAAAAATATAGAGGAAAACGAAGGAAATAGATATACCTTATAGAATAATATTTCACACAAAATGCTTTCATAGCTAGCCATCTTGCCCAAACTTGCTTCCACCATCACCTGCTCCATTTTCCTGCAATCTTTTTTGAGCAAACTGTGAGCTTCCTCTCGAACAAGGATTGATTTCTGCAAGCGAATTTGTGAATCCAAACTTCTGTTTGTTCCACCGATAAGAACTCCGACCATCTCCCTCACCAAAATCATTCATATCAGGTAGAAATCTGGAAGCATATCTGCTCTCAGTTCTCCTCCATAATCTTGAGCTCAGGAACTCTGCGCCTGGCAAGCTACAGCAAGTTCTGGTCGCACGGCGGCCGTCCGACGGCATGGCCAGGCCACGAGAGATCTCTCCGAGCGTCGTTTCGAGGCTGTTCACTCTCGCTTCGAGCGAAGTTATGCCGTTCTGCGAGCTGCCGATGAATTTCTGAAAAAAAAGAGCAATTTTTTTAAAGGAAAGTAACATTAAAAGAAGGTTGAAGAAGGTGTCAGACATGGTGCAGATGCAGTTCTGAAATGGAAGAATGAGAGAAACAATGTCGGATTGGACGGGACGAAGTGCTTGTGACTGGAACCATAACAGCAAAGAATGAATTCGGCAGGAATTGTTTTTACTTGAGAATTTGATAAGTAGAGTGCGCAGAAAGAAGGAGAAGAGGCTTCTCTTTCTCTACTTATTCTTGCATTTTTTTTGTAATCTGTTCGATTATTCGGCATTGTTGGTTAATAATTGGTAGGCATGATTTGATCCCAACGCCTTCTTAGTAGCTTCTAAATTTCTATCAACCAAGAGGCTATTTGGTTTGATGAAAAAGTATTGTAAAGCATTTGGAAAGCAAGATTTTTTAAAAATTTTGGTGTTTGATTTAAAAATTTTAAAATACAGTGTAAAATTTCAATGCATTTCGAATTCACGTTGTACTACAAATTTGGAGTATTTAAAATTCATCCAAATTTAAGCGAATTTCAAATAGAGCATTACATGAAAAGTAAAGCTAACCGGTGCTTACCGCCGCCAATTGGCCTCCACCGCCTGTTGTCTAAGACCACCCGCCATCGAAAATATGGGTATTTTACCGAAACAAGAAAAAAACAAACTCCTTTATTTGTAATGTTTTCAACCAAACAAATCTAAAAGTAATCTGAATACATTACTTTCACTACTTTCGTATTCTTTTTACACTGCATTTCATATTCAACTAACCAAAGAGAAGAGTTTATGGAGTAACTTTCTTTAATTTTTCATAAAGTTACCACATGTTTTTTTTTTTTTTTGGATTGTTGAGCCTTAATGGCAAACTAAACTCACACACCCTCGAACGTGCGTCGCCGCATTGAGAACGAAGCTCCCAACCGACGGGACCCATTGTCCTACGCAGTTACCACACGTTCGATTAGCTATTACTTTTTAGAAATTTCCATGATGAAAAGTTGATTTTGAAAACTAAATCTATTAAATTGTGGTAGTGGTAAGAAAACTATAACCCTAGCTGCGTCAAATGAACCCTAAGTTAATCGATATTCACGAAAGGGGAAAATGTCGAGCGCCTAAAAAGACGAGAACTATAGCCCCAAAAAAAAGAATTATACATTTCTAGAATCATATATCTTGCATCTAATAAAGACAATTGACTATTTTTTATCCAAAATTATAATTGCAAAAAATAATGGAGGCAACATGAATAGAAACTTGCATTTAAGAGGCTGAGCTTTCCATGATTGTTGCAGTATCAGAAGATAGATAACAAGACAACAAAGCCATGTGAGGTCTGATGTGAGAATGGAAGCAAGTTCTGAAGCACATGTTAAGGCAAAAGCCATTTTAGGTAATCAAAATATCTCTTCAGAGATAAAATCTCTAAGTTTTGAGTGAAATTAAATTTAAAAAGATGAATTAATGATTAGATTAAAAGTAATAAATGATTAAAGGTTGTTTAAATAACAAGTGGTTTAAGATTTTGTTAATATTAAGAGATTCAAACTTATAATAATTGAAATTAGTTAAATGAGTAGAATTAAATATATTTAAGAATATTATAATTTTTTTAATGTTTAGGAGAAAAGGTGCCTTTCAAATTTATTCTTTATATAAATTTAGAAAAAATAAATATATAAGAATTGTGTTAGATAAGTAAATATCTAATTTTATGGCATATGAAAGCTTAATATTACTTCTAATATCTCAAACTAAACGCCACATATATAATCATGAAAGCAAAATTATTCATAAAATATATTCAATTTTTCTTTCCACAAAGAGGAAAAGCAAACTAAAGAGCATTAACAGATGAGGATATTAACTCAAGGAAAGATACCTGGAGGAGTTCAAGTAGAGTGGACTGCTGCTTCTCAATCTGAACTAATTGCATTCGAATCAGAGACAAATCACTGTCTTTCTGTTCGACAATGAGCTCATCACCAGTTTCACCAGTTACTTCCGAGCTCCCATTATCCGGTAATGGCACTACTTTGATCCCAGATTTCAGCCCATCCATCTTTTTCTCATCACAGTTCTTCTCAAAGAGCACTCTTCTTGCTTCAAAGTTAGATCTTCCATTAATGCCGTTAATGTTAGCTCTTGCTTGCTCCCCATTCTTCTCATCCTTATCCTTGATTCCTGCATCGGGAATAGAAATTTCAATCCTCCAATCTGAATTCTTCGCTTGACTGATCCTCCTTGACGAAACTGGATTCGGCTTCAGATCACTGTTTGGACGAACAATCTTCTTTACAGAAGAAGGAATTGGAGGTGAAGTAGGTGGAGGTGATCTGCTAGTTAGTTTCCGGCTTCTCCTGGCAACTAAAGGAGAAGAAGACTGAACAGATGATGAACTATTAATTGAAGTATCTGGAAATCTACCATCAGTTGCATTCTCTGTAAAATTCAAAATTACACCTTGAAAATGCTGGTTAATCTAAAACTGAATTTGGGAATTGAAAAAGGATCATAAGATGGGCATAAAGTTACCATCTTTGAGAGAATTTGGCTGGAATACAGATGGATTCAGGTCTCTGTCAGGGATTTCCTTCCATACCTCCATCATCCGGTTCATCGAATCCCTCACAATCTTCACCTGCAATTTAAAACAAGCAAGATCTAATAAACCAGAGAGCAAAAAATGGAGATGAGAAGAAATAAGATTTAGTTAAAAAAACAACCTTATCATAACGCCGGGATTCAAATGAAGCTAGATAAGAGGGCTTAAAACCGACAAGGCTGTCCCTTTCTGCTACGGCGAGGCGGGTGAGCGCCTCGGCCGCCGCTTTCCTAGTGGACCAGTCCTCATTAGCAAGGAATTCCACGACGCAGGGAACCAGAACCTGTAGGATGGAGGAGTCGCCGTGGATACCGCCCGCGGCGACCGCGGTGCCCAGCAGCGTCAGAAGTGCGGGCTTCGCTTTGAACGCGGGGCTCCGGACCAGCTTAACCAAACGAGGGAGAAGGCGGTGGAGATATCCGGCTAGGTCGGCGTTGGCTGCGGCGGCAACTTCCAATGCGGCGACGAGGGAGTGAGCAGAAGCGGATTGAGGATTAAGATCCTGTTCGTGGAGAAGGGCATCAGCGAGTGGACGGAGGATTGCCGGGACGAGGACGGTTGGTGGCGAGGCAGCAGCGAGAGAACGGACGGCGTCGACCAGTGCGGTTCGGACGGAGGAATCAGGGTCGCGGATGCGGCGGAGGGCGGCGGAGAGGATGCGGGGGAGATGGGGGGCGAGGGCGGCAGGAGGGAGAGAATGAGCGACGAGGGAGAGGAGGCGGAGGGAGTGGCGGCGGAGAGGGGTTTTATCGGTGGGGCGAGTGTCGCCGACTGCGGAAACGAAGGGAGGAAGAGCTTCGGCGGTGAGGCTTCGAGCTATCGACTCGAGCTCTGCGGCCATATGGCCTCGGTATCTCGGTCTGAGAGCTTGCTCATGAACAGATTGACGCGCTGCCGCATCTCCTCCGGCCGATGCTTCGCCATGGCCAAGGCGGCAGTGTCTGGAATCCGGATAAAGGAGTCTCTTTTAGTAACAATAACTTCCCAGGGGATCAAGGACGAAGCAGACGCGCCATTTTCGGGGCTTAACTTGTAGTGGGAAGATGGAAGAGCGGTCTTATTTAACCAGGTTATTGGTTACGGTTGTGAATAAGATACATGATTACTAGTTGAGGAAAGTGAGGATTTCTATAATTAGAATACAGAATATAATCGAACTCTAGAATGAAATCAAAATACAAGTTAATTTATAATTTATGATTATAATTATATTAAAAAATTTTTTGAAATATTTTGAGATAAGTTAGATTAGATTTAAAATTATTATATCTATTCAATATTACATATAAAAATGTATATTATATTAATCTCAAAATAAATTTAATAAATTTTAATTAATTATTAAATATTTTTCTAAATATATTATATCACAATTTCTATAGGTAATGTATTGCTTGGATTTAAGTTACTATTTTATTTTAAAAAATAATTTTATGTTTATAAAATATAATTAAATTTAAAAATTATTATTATATCTGATTTGAAATTATCGTAACATAAATTTTTAATGTAAATTTAAAATTATTAAATGTAATTATAGATATATAAACAGTGCAAATATCCTATATTATATTATAGTTCTAATTAATTATAAATTTAATTTATTTTATTTTGATTTCAAATAAAAAAACTTATTTTTTTTCCAAAAAAAAAAAAAAGATTATTGCAGTAAGCAAAGAATGAAAGCTTGCCGTGCACTTTTAGGTGAGATATTAAACTATAATAGACATGGTCATGTGCAAGGGGAGGATTGAGAATAGGAAATGCTCCAATATAATTTTTTTGAAATATAATTTGAATGTATTTTATCCATTATTCCTAAAGGTTTACATCATATTGCTAGTTGGTTGAAGAGAAATTGGGGATTCAAATATGAATGGTCAAGTCAAATTTGCACACTTACGATAAATCAAATCGATCAGACCTCAGATATGTGAAGTCCGAGAGATAAATCGTCTTAAAATATGATGAATTAAAATATCAATTATGTTGATTCATTTAGGATTATTATGAAAATCAATTATGATTAAATGCTTGTAATAATAATAAATTACTCGAAAAATTCAATAATTATCGCTTAGTAGTACTAAACCGACACACAACAAAATATTAGTTGTACATCCTACTTTATGGTTGCTGCATTTAACGCAGTAAAGAAAATACACAGAAAGTGAATACCGAATTGAATACTTTATCGGTTATGAGAAAGTAAATACATAAATTATTTTTTGGTTGGATGAATGTAAAGTAAATATTTGATTACGAATACTTTATTATATGTAAATTAATTATAATTTATTCACTAATTAAAGTATTCAATTAAAAAATAAATATTATCAAATAAAATATAAATAAATTATAAATAAATTTTTTTTCTTGACTAAAAAATAAATAAAATCAAATACAAATAAAATTTATTTCGAATATTTAATTATTAGTAATTAATTTACAAATTTTCTAAGATATTAAAATAAAATCAAATACAAATAAAATTTATTTCTAATATTTAATTATTAGTAATTAATTTCCAAATTTTCTAAGATTGTTATGCGTCTAGAAAATCACCGCAGAGTGAAAGTTTAATGCCTTAAATTTTGTCGATTAGTCCAAGACACACTGCGTAATTAAAGAGAACAAGAGACACCTGCAATTTTAACGTGGAAAACCTCAAAAAGAAAAACCACGGCCTAGCCAAGAAAAAGCTTCCACTATGTCCGTTTCAGAGTACAAGTCTTCCCGATACAAGTGAGAATTGCATATGAGGAGGAAAACAGAATGACGGTATTGATGGTGGATGATCGTCGAGCAGGGCGACCTGCTGGAGGGTCTTCAAGCTTAGAGCTCTCTCTTCCTCCTCACTCTTTTTCCTCTTCTTCTCCTCTGACTCTTCCTCTTTTCTTCCTTGCTTTCCTTTTCTTCCTTGCTTGACTCTTCCTCTTCTTCCTGTTTGACTATTCCTCTTCTTCCTTGCTTGGACTCTTCCTTCTTCCTTGCGACTCTTCCTCTTCTTCCTTGCTTCTGACTCTTCCTCTTCTTCCCTTGTTCTGACTCTTCCTCTTTTTTCCTCTTGACTCTTCTACTCTGCCTCTTTCTTCACTCACTTCACTTCACTGCCCTCAGAGGAATGAAGGCCTGAGATGGGAGGAGGCATTCTGAAATTCATGTAAAGGCCCATACCACTCCCCTCGACGGACGGCCCGTGATGATTCCTTTGATCATTTGATGTATTTTGAGCATTTGGATGCCCAAATGAAGTCGAATTATGAGATCTTAGGCTCATTAGATCCGTCGACGCCGATTTGACTATATATAAACACCCCATATTTGAGAGTTTTTGGGATTTAATTGATGTCCCAAAGATTCCAATGATATTTTAAGGTCGATCTCGACGGTTTGACTCAAAATCATATCGACATCAAGATTTGTGCTTGACTAGTAGTATTTTGAGAGTCATATCGCTGTTCTCTATTTTGGATGACATTAGCTTAATCATCCAAAATATATGAAATGCTCAAAATAACGAAGGAAGTTTTCAGCGGGACCATGAATCTCGGCGTTCATCTACAATAGGGCGCTGATGTTAGCGCCGCTGGGATCGTAAGGTCTTGACGAGATGGGCGAGCAATCGGGTCCGAGTCGGCGCATTAAGGCTGATGGGCGGCCATGTCAAGGGTCACGCTGAACGTCATGCGGTTGGCACTGCGGCCGAGTCGCTGGCCATTGTCGTGATTCGGTCATCCGCCGGTCGACGCTCGGTCGCCAGCGTTTGGCGGTCCATGAATACGGCGAGGTTCGCTGGTAAGGCCAGCGGTCACATACCATGGAGTCATCAGCGCGGCCACGGTCGGGCGATACATGCTCCGCCGGGCTAGAGAATTGAAGGGGTTTTGAGCCGCTGAGCCATTTTTCACCTTGCTGAGCCATTTTGAGCCATTTTTGTGCCATTTTTGAGGGTTTTACCTTTTCTGTGGGCTATAAATACCCCCCTAGGGTGAGAGGGAGAGCACACCTTTCCCTCCCTTTCTTCGCGGTGGTCCCGAGGCAATCAAGAAGCGCGATCAAGAGGCGCTCGGACGCGATCGGAGGCGATCAGGGCGAGGTCCCATGGTATACGCCGTGGTTCCGGTTACCTCGTGACCATCCGGGTTGGGGAGGCGATCAAGGCCCACGTGATAATGCCGTGGTTCCGCATCCGCTGGACCGTCCGTTAGAGGCGCCCACGGTATACGCCGTTTACTCGCCGTGACCGTCCGTTGGGAGGCGATCAAGGCCACGATACATCGGGTTCCGGATACCCGTCGCGGCCCCGTTGGGAGGCATCGCGGCCCACGATACGCTGTTCCGCCATCGGCCACGGACCGTCTGTTGAGCGACCGCCAGATACGCCATGGTTCGGCTATCACCGTGACCGCCCGGGTTGGGGAGGCGATCGCGCCACGTATACGCCGTGGTTCCGGCACGCCAACCTTCCGTTAGAGGCGATCGCGCCACGCAGTCGGACCCGCTTACCGCTGGACCGTCTGCTGAGGGATCGCGCCTCCTGATGGTTCCGCATCGCCACTCGACCGTCCGGTTAGGGCGATCAAGGCCCACCAGATATGTCGGTTCCGTGCCGCCCGCCACCGTCTGGGCGATCAAGCACGTGATACGTGGTTCACGCCCGCCGGACCGTCCGTTGGGGAGGCGATCAAGGCCCACGTGATACGCCGTGGTTCCGGCGACCGCCCGGCCGACCGTCTGGTTAGAGGCGATCAACCCACGCGTATCACGGGTTCCGGCGACGCCGTGACCGCCCCGGCCAGAGGCGATCGCGCCCACGCAGATAATGTCAGGGGTTCGCCTCGTCGACCGTCCGGGAGGAGGCGACCGGCCACGATATGCCGGGTTCCGGACGCCACGACCGTCCGGTTGGGGAAACGGCCCACGTGATACATCGGACCGGCGACGTGGTCGGGACCGTCCGTTAGAGGCGATCGGGCTCATATACCGGGTTCTCACGGCCACCTCCGTCCGTTAGAGGCGATCACCATACGTGGATTCCGGCGACCGTGGCTTGACGTTCCGGTGTGAGAGGCGACCAAGATGTTCGATGATTTCCGGGCGAGTGGTTTTCGAGATGACCGCGAGATTAGCGGCAGCGACTCGCGGTAAGCTCGACTACCAGCTTCGATGGAGATCGACGACGATTATGGTGACCGCCGATACCGAGATTACCCGATAAGATGGCCGCAGCGATGCCACGAGTCGCGATGCTTTGGTCGGGAAGCGGCGATGACCGACGATGATGCGGACCGCGAGGTTGCCGAGATGACCGCCGAGATTAATGCATGGTCGCAGCGGACCGATGAAGTGGGCGACCGCGACGGTAGTCTGGGGACCGGCCGTAGTGGTGGCGTCGACGGGCCTGAATTTAACCGCGGCAATATGGTGGATGACGGCAGCCGGATTTTGACCTTCGCGGTTGTCGTTTTGTCGAGACATTAACCCGCGACGGATGTCCACAAAGGATTTTGACCTTTCTGTGTCGAGTTTTGCTCGACATTAACCCGTATGGAAGAGATCGCAGAAGTCCACCAAGGATTGACCTATCCGGTTGTTGTCGAGTACCTCGGCTGACGCAACCCGTATGGAAGAGGTCGCAAGTCCACCGACGACCTATCGGGGTTGTCGTGGTTACCGACGCAACCGGTGATGGAAGATGAATTGAATACCGGGATTTTGACTATCCGGTGTTTGTCGGTGTTACCCAACACGGCAACCGACGGAAGAGGTCGCGAAGTCCACCGGACCTTTTGACCTATCCTTGTTTGTCGAGTGTGCATGACAACCCAGATGGAAGAGGTCCGATCAAGTCCCCTTGGGATTGATCATGTCCCAATGAGATGTAACATGAGTTGTATATTTCTCAAGTGGGAGGAAAAGTAAAGAAAAGCAAATCTTGTTAGAACAAAGTGAATTCACTCAATGATATAATCATAAGACACTGGGCTTTAAGAGAAAATGACAACAACAACCGCAACAACAACAACGCACACAACAACAATAACATTTAATCCCACTAGGTGGTGCCATACAGGATGAAATGACAGATAAAGTCATAATTATGCAAGAAGAGTTACCGATAATATTTTCAAGATTAGTATTCCAAGTTCGAGGTAGAGTTTTTCCTTCGTCCTCGAGCTTGAACGCTTCACCATAGCTGACCACATACACCATCCTGAGAGGTGAGAGTTTATACCGAGGCCTTTTCGCCTCTGACTTCGCAGACCAAGTCACAGATATGGGACGAGGTTTCACTCTTCTAAGTGGTGAGCTACCCGCTGCGATGAAGCAACCGGGTAGGCCATATCCCGAAGTTTCTGGGAGTAGATCAAAAGTTTTTCTTTCATTACTACCATGATCAAAAACTGACTCTTGACTTGGAACCCCGATATCCAGATGATAGCTTCCAAAAAACACAAGTTATATCTCACCGTCGTCGGTGCAGAGGCCCAAAGAACATTGGGAAGCTCATCAACCCATTGCCCCCGCCTTCTCAAGACGTTTTAGTCCTTGAGTATGGTCCTATTGGTAACTTGGCTTGCCCATTGGTTTGAGGATGTGCTATGCGCATGAATGTGAAGATCTTTGCAAAAGGACGAAAGACTTTTCCAAGAAATTGAGTTCCATGATGATGATCTTGCAGAAGACAATCGATATATTATATTTTCCGACAAATTGTTTAGCATTTGCCTCTGGATTTTAGAGTGGTTCGCCTCTACCCATTTGGTGAAGTAGTCGACGCTAGAATGATGAACTTTTGCCCCGATGCTATTGGAAAAGGTCCCATGATATCAATCCCCACTGAGCAAAGGGCCAGCTTTGAATGGATGAGAGTTCGTATGTCATGTGAGGGAGGTTAGAATGCAATTGACAACGCACATTTTTTTGTGAACTCCAAGGCCTTGTTTCATTGTAGGCCAATAAAACCCTTGCCTCATGAAAGGGCCAATGCTCTTCCTCCAAGGTGTTCTCCACATATCGAAGTGAACCTCTTAACGCTGTAATCCAAGGTGGAAGGCATTTGAGATATGGACCGAGAAAGCTCGCTTGTATAGTTCACCTCCAATACAAGCAAAGTTTGAAGCTTGTCTTCTGAGACGAAGTGAAGTTGGATCTTCGTGAAGGGTTCCTTCTTGTAGAAAAGATAGATCGGGTTTATCCACCTAACGCTCCTTTCCTCATCAATAGTTTGAATTACCCATGACCCTTGGATACTAGGAAAATGTATTTCTTCAACATGCTTTCTCTTAAATAGATCTCCAGGTAGAGGTAGCTTAGCAAGAGCCACCAGTATTCTTCTCTCGTAGTATGTGGATGATTTGATGTGTCTTGAAATGAGTAAGAAGGGATTTTACCAAGTGGAGATATTGCATGAGGAGTATTAAAACCTCCAACTTGGGAGGCAAAGTCGGGAGTCGGTGAATTACTAAGTTTTGGGCTGCAATGGCTGAAGTCTCAACCTCACATGAGAGCCTCATATTCGCCATGTTATTAGTTGCAGGAATTTTCTAAGTCCATACTCAGGGTATTTTCTGGGGAAACAAGTAGATTCCCGCACCCAAGACTAAGCTCCATCAACATGAGAGTCCATCGAGGAGATGAAAGACACGTGATAACTCTTCTAGAGTTGGGTTGGTGATTCCACTATAAAGTCCGCAAGTATTTGAGACTTTATGGCCGAGGTAGAAAATTTATATCAAATTCTCCCGCCTTATCATTTGATTAACCTCCCATGCTGCTCGTAAGATGGCCCTTAACGGTAAATTAGTGTAAACGCCGATGGTGTGAGCTTGAAAGTATGGACGCAATTTTCGCGCTGAGAAAACTAACGCCAGAGCCACTTTATCCAAAATGGATAACGACTTTCTATATCGAGAGAATTTACCGAATAAATTGGTTGTGCCCCATCTTCTTCTCGCACTAAAACGAAGCTTATTGCTGGGAAGAAACCGCAAGATATAAGTATAACGCTTTCTCCTTGAATAGGTTTGGATAGGTGGAGAGATGCTAGATTCTTTTAGTTGCTCAAAAGCATACCGACATTCATCGGTCCATTGAAAATTATTATTTTTAGCTCCCTTCAATATTTTAAAGAATGGCAAGTATTTGTCCCCGAACGGGGGAAATGATAATGCAATTCACCATTCAAACGTTGACGCCTTTGATATTCTTCTGAGGAATCATATCTTGAGAGCTTTGATTTTTTCGTGGTTAGCCTCTATCCCACGGTGAGTTACCATAAATCCAAGAAATTTTCCGACGTAACCCCAAAAGCACACTTGGTCGTTAAGTCGTATGTTATAGTCAAGAAGGTCAAAACATGCTTCTAAGTCAAAATATGTTGTGACTTTTCTAAGCTTTTCACTAACATGTCATCCACATACACCTCCATTGTGTGGCCTAGTAGTCTTAAAAACCTTATTCATAAGGCGCTGATAGTAGCAATTTTTTAATCCAAATGGCATGACTTGGTAACAATATAAACCTTTATATGTTTGAAATCGTAGCCTCTTCATCTCATTCATCTTTATTTGATTGAACTTAATAAGCATCCAAAAAGAGACATTTGATGTCCTGACGAAGGCCCACCAATCGATCGATTCGAGGAAGAGGAAAACTATCCTTGGGCCCTTATTAAGGTCAAGTAATCAACACACATCCTCCATGTTCCATTTATTTTTTAACCATGACAACATTTGCTAGCCATGTTGGGTAATGCACTTCTCTTATGAATCCCGCCTTGATTGTTAACTTCTTGTTCAAATCAAGACGATGCAAAACTCCTTTTGGATGATTGGTTTGAACGTTGGATTAATTTTGAGGGAGTGCGTGATTACATGTCGACCGCAGATATCTGACTCCAAGCAAATATGTCTTGATAAGAAATTTATATACTTTTCCCTTTGTTCTTCCGAGTAAAGATCCCACTTGTAATCGCTAATGGTTGGTCATCCGATAATGCTATTGAGAGTAAATCTTCTGCTGGGAAGCTTTTGAGGTACTCTTTCATCTCAAAGTTAAAATCTTCGAAGGTGATGGAAGGGCCGGCTTGAGCTCGAGATAACATGATCAGTCCCATTTTCACAAACCACCCCAACTCCACGGGTAGGAAATTTTATCTTCGATGAGGCAATCAAGTGATAAGACCAAAATTGAGGGGCCTCAAGATTGCATTATATAACTGACTTGACCACCATGAATTGTATTAAATGAGTCACTTGTCGGGGAATTCTCCGGTAACAGAAGAGTGATTGTCCCTTCGCCTGCATCGGGTGATTATCAAACCCATATAGTGGTCCAAAGAATGGTTGGAGCTTTGCCTAGCCAGCCCATGTTAAGAAAAGTTGAGTAAAATAAGACATCGCATGTAACTCATCGATCAAAATTCTTTAACGTTATAACAAGGATCACCGATCCCCGATGACAAGTGGATCTTGATGAGGGATATGGACTCCTTCTAAGTCCGAGTCATTGAAAGTGATGGAATGATCAATACGAGACTTCTTCAACTCGTTCTTTGAGGCGAACAAGAACTTGATTGTAGTATCGATCCTCCGCGACATTGTTTCTCCAATTATTTGATTATTTGTTGTTGTGATGATTGTCCTGGTTGCCCCCCAAACGGAGGTGTGTTTGTTGGAGGTGGTCGATTCTTCACAAACTGACGTAGATATCCTTGTTGAATGAGACTCTTGATTTCTTCCTTGAGTTGTATGCATGCTTCAAGAAGATGTCCAATGTGACAATATTGCTCCGATTTCCCGAATTGGTTTCAATGGATGCGCCACTTGATATTTTCTTCATCACAAATAGCCATCGAGGTTAACACGAGATGTGTTCGGGGTGTATGTCTTTCCTCGAGGTTCACGCTTGTTGATATGGGGTCGAGGAGATCATGACTACCTTCTTCTTTTGATGGGTCTGCATTTCGGTGGGTGCTTTATGCTTTCCGATATTGTTCAAATTGTTCATGAGGCATTAATAGCTTCATCTATGGAGATTTGTGCTTCTACACGATGAACTAAGTCGATAATGAGCGACCCCGCATTAATGGAGATCCAGTCCTCCAAGGAAAACTCCTCTTAATAGTTCGTGGTCACCTGTGTATCAGCTTCTAAGGAGAACCTCTGAAGTATTCTTTGAGTGATTCACCCTCGCTCGAATGAAAGATGGGAGGAATCTTTAATGATTCTCCGGCAATGAACTGCTCCACAAAGAACAAGCGTTAAAGGTATGGATGGATCCCCTTGAAGAGAGTAACCAAGTGCGAGCTTGCCCTGAGGGTAACGGAAAAGACCGACAAAGCAAAGGTGTCGAGCTCGCTGGATATGCATGATAGTCGAATGGTCGTGTGGGTCGGCCCCATCAGGAATCAATGCTCTAAGCTTGAAACCTACGGAATTGGATGTTGAAGAATGGCTAAAGGTGAGGACTCCTCATAACCGCTGGGTGAAGATGATTTCCTTGAAGGTGAAATTCATCTGTCAGACTTCTACCAATGTCATGACGAGCTGATTAACAAGATGAGCATGTGTGAAGCTATCAACACAATGGATTAGTAACTGAGCCGACGCATGGATGAGTGGAAAGCAAAGGAGATCAAGCACGCCTCCATGGGAAACTCGCGAGGATTAGTGTTTTGACCTCCTCCCGCAACGACCGATCTTGGGGAGATATGTTTGCCGTAGCGGCTGTAGTCCTTGCAAAAGTGGATCATCTTATTTTGAGACTCCATTCGACCTGACATCTTCCAAAGAGATTCGCCTCAACATCGCCTTGGTGGATCCTTGGTTGATGGTGAGTGAGGGAGTGGAGTTCCAGGACGAGTGTGGCCTATCCATAACGGGATGTTCACAAAATTGTGGTTGAAGGGTTTTTCTTCCCACGTGACGCCAAACCGCGATGCGAAAACCGCAGAGAGTGAAAGTTTATGCCTTTAGCCTTGTCGATTAGTCCAAAGACACACGTAATTAAAGATAACAAGAGAGACACCTGAATTTTAACGTGAAAACCTCAAAAGAGGGAAAACCACTGGCCCAGCCAAGAAAAGCTTCCACTATATATCTTTTTGAGTACAAAATCTTCCCATAGGGATTACGAAGCATGGAGGAGTAAAACGATCACGGATGGTAGGTCGATGACCGGCCGAGCAGGGGTGCGAATTGCTTGAGGTCTCAAGCTGAGCCTCTTCCTCACTGTTTTTTCTCTTCTTCCTCATTTACTCTTTCCTTTTCTTCCTTTGGATTCTTCCTTTTCTTCCTCGCTTCTGGACTCTTCCTCTTCTTCCTTGCTCTCTTCCTCTTCTTCTCGCTTGACTCTTCCTCTTCTTCTGTTTTTTCTTCTTTCTTCTTCTTCTTACTTGTTTCACTTCCTTAGATTTCTATGGGAATGAAGGCCTATTTATGATGGGAGGAGGCATTCTTGAAATTCATGTAAGACATACCACTCCTCGACGGACGCTAGATGATTTGATCATTTGATGTATTTTGAGCATTTGATGCCCAAATGAAGTCTAATTATGAGATCTTAGCTCATTAGATCCCTCATCGAGACGCCGATTTGACTATAAACACCCCATATTTGAGAGTTGTTTTGGGATTTAATTGATGTCTCAAAGATTCCAATGATATTTTAAGTTCTGATCTCGACGGCTTATTCAAAATCATAAACTTTCATATCAAGATTTGTGCTCAATTTATTGATATATCAAGATATTAAAATAAAATCAAATATAAATAAAAATTTATTTCTAATATTTAATTATTAGTAATTAATTTACAAATTTTCTAAGATATTAATTATTAGTGTTATAAATAAATAAAATTTGAATATTATCATATTATATTAACATAATGAAAATTTAATATATATATATATATATATATATATATATATATATATATATATAATTTTATTACTATATTAAACATTAATTAATTAATAGAATTTTTATTAAATAAATTAATCGTCAAGATTTAATATTTATTTATTAAATAATTTTTCTTTAATAAATAGTTTACTCATTAATTATTTTTTTTACTAAATAAACAAAAAAATTTAATAATTATTTTAATTTTTTGATTTATCGTGAATTATTTATCAACAATTTGATAACCATAATTATATTTATTAAATCTTAATAATTAAGCTATAATATTTTATTTTAATTAAAGTTAAAATTAATATTACGATTCAAATTCAAAAAATAAATTAAAAAAGAAAAAAAAATGTTTTCCCAGGCTCCTCGCTCCCAAAAGAAAAAAAAACCTTTTCCCATCTGTGAATAAATAATACACGGAAAATAGGTTGGAAAGGAAAACGAAATACTCTGAAATTTTACACGGTAATTACATTTACCTGAACCAAACATAAAAAGAAAGAATATTTAGATTACATTACACAGTAATTACTCAGAACCAAACAGCCCCTTAGAGAGTTAGTTGATTACCCATACACCAAACTAATTCTAGTGCTACCTATCTTGTTGTGTTGATCTTAAACCTCACGTATAAAGAGTCGAATATCAGATTTTGGATATGAAATCCTAACATAAGAAATCTAGGTGTACTAATCGTAAGTGATTTAGTCTATAAATCTAAATTCTCATATCTCTTTCTCACAATTCAATAACTTGAATTTTATTGACATGGCCAGTTTCTTATTGTAGTTATTCTCTTAAGATATGTAACGGTCTTAATCTTGATTCAACCCAATTGGTCTAATATTGCATCCGTGATTTTCATTTGTGTTCTCAAGTAGGATTTAGTCATATTTTACAAGATAAATTTATATCAACATCTTCTAGGCATGGTGAGTATGATGTAAGACTTGGATCATAACCAGGCAAATATCATAATGAAAACCTCGAGCTTACTCTTAAGATCAAAAGGTATGATAAGTAATCATATATGACTAGCTTTTAAAAAAAATGGACAATTGCCTCATCCAAATGATCCAAAATATCTTTGAATATATATTTTTTTCTCTCATTTTAGTCTATTTCATCATTACCATCCTCTTATTAAGCATATTGCAATTTCTTTTGATCATTTTAAGATGACTTCTCTTATATTTCAAAAGAGGGTATATTGGTGACACTATATTAGAGAGAAGCCAAGCAATTACCTCATGGAAGAATGTCTTCCCCCTTGATACAATCAAATACGAGTCAATGCTCAAATTAATTAAGATATTCTCAAAATTTTACGAAGCTTGATTATATCTTATCAATGACGCTACTAGTAATGTTATGCAGTATTGTTTATTCTTTGAGCCTTTAAATAGGTACAATTACATTAGTTATTATAGTTTCCGTCAAAATTGATAGTTACACATGAATTGGGTCATCTAATACCTTTACTATATCATTCACAATAATAGGCTTAAAAAACAACATTGGATTCCTCTTGCTTCCTTACATCAATACCCATCAATGGATCTATTGCTTCATTGATGAGATCTACCATCCTCATCTTCCCCAAATTTAAGAGCCTAACAATTATAACATGTTCATAAATTTATGGATTGAAAGCATCACATCTTGGTCCTCTTTTCACATCGTCATTAAGGAAACTTTGAAGAATAAAGAGATTTGTTGGAAGCAATGAAACACAATTGATCATATGCATATGTTTCACTTTGAATATAAATAAAGATTTTGGAAATAAGAAAGAAATTTTCTTTTAAAGTAAATTGATTATAGAATGTTAAAAAATAAGTAAAATTAACTACTCATTGCCTCGCATAGGATGAGAGTTGTAATAATTCATGTGCGAAGTTTCTTTATACAAACTAATTGTATTGGCTGATTTAGTGGAAGAACTAACTTTTAGTTAAGTTACTCATGATCATAAACTTGATTAGCATAACTAGCAACTCTAGGTTGATATAAGGATTAGCAAGTACATGTCCACTAATTTTTTTTAGTTTTATAAGCAAGAGCAATTATAGAGCCTAAAAGAGAAACATAAGTGATTCTAGATCTTGTTATATAGCTTAATCATAAATAGGGTTCATTTAATATGATTTTATTTTGAAAATGCATCCCTGAAATTTAATATCTAATAATCTTAAGCAACATTGATGAGTTGAACAATGGGTATAAAAAAATTTCTTTCGAGTAAATCTTGTTTAGATTTTTGTAATCTTTTATATTTAGTGGTAATCCTTTTATGAAGGTTTATATAGACATTTATATGGATTCTTAAATTTAGTTGGGCAATTAGTATACCTATAAACAGGTATGATAACTAGCAAGAGTATTTCAGATATAAGACCCAAGCTAAAGTATACTGAGTTGAAATAATGTTGATTGAAGTCTTATTATCAATGAATACTTTTGTATTTAAGCATGTGTCACCAACTCTTATGTTGATAAAGAGTAGGTCTTACTATGTCAATTGATCTCACTCAAAGTCAAAGTGTTTGAATATGCAATATTATTGTATTAAAGCTTCTTCAGATTTAGTTCCATAATGTTGTGAAGAGAACTTGACTCAAAATCACAAAATTCCACCATTGCTTGTAAATGAAGAAGTTTGGAATGTAAGAATTTCAACTATGATAAACTATTTTTGGTCATAGTAACATTAGCAACAAATATTATGAATTAATTGATGATATTATTCAAATGTTATTGTATTAAAGCTTCTTCAAACTTAGTTCTTATAATCTTGTGAGGAGAATTTGACTAAAAAGTGATAGACTTTAAATAAAATCACAAAATTCTACTATTTCTTGTAATTGAAGAAGCTCTAAGAATGTAAGAAATTAGACTATGATAGACTACTTTTGGTGCTAGTAACATTAACAAGAAATAATAGGAGTTAATCAATGATATTGGTAAAGGGCAATCAACGTCTTGAAGAGATACATTAGTCGTTAGTCAATGGCATCAATTGACAGGCTGAAGGCAATAATTAGCATTAGGAATGTTTTATTATTTCACACCAACATCAATTAGTGAACGTCGATTAATAAATAAGAGACATATAGTGTTGAGAATAAGATATTGATCACTAGGTGATGATTTCAACAAAAGTCTAATAAGTATAGTGGCACTGTGGAGGTTAAGTAATGTCATTATAAGATTTTAGACTACTCATAAGGTTAAAATGTAAAAAAAAAAAAAAAAGTGGTATATTTATATATTTTGAGGGGAAATCCAATCTTTAGCTAAAATTATTTGGAATAATCATCTTCTTATCAATGTAAAAACATCATAATGTGCCCTTATTTTATAAAAAAAAATGATTATACAACTTTATCATTGGATTGACCTAATCACTAGTCTAGGTCATAACTGTTTTAGGTGATCAATAAGGAATGACAAAATGAAAAATACATCTTGAAGCACTCAATGTCATTAGTAGAATGGCCCAAATAGATCAAAAGATTCCAATTGTCTTGCTCTATGGATCAATATTTGGGGAGGTTAGGCCATATTTAATCATCATCATAATATGTTGATAAATTGTGCTATTCTTAGTATGATTTATTCATCTCACAACAAAAATAATTTTAAATTGAATACCATATGAATTCCTATAATAGAGATCAAATTTATTATGAAAATTATGATAAAAATTTGTCATTTTTATGGAGAAACGTTCTTATTCTTGAGAGTAATCAAACGCCACAAACATCTTGTAATTTTGTCTTCTATATAGACTACAATGTCTTTAGAAAATTTTATTAAACAAAATTTCTCGGATGAACTACATGCATCTATAAACACCTTGTCACCAAGAGAGTTAATTTAGACTCCTTTAAGTGAGAAGAGTCTAGAGGAGCTCTTGCCCAAGCAATTAGACAAGATAGTGCCTCTAGACTTGATGCTATGATCAATTCAAGTTTCAAATACATTTAAATTACTTGAAATGAATAAATTATACCACATTCACATCCATAACTTTATCTTCAATTTGAAATGCATATCCTAATAGCAAGAATCATAAGTTAGCTAACAATGATACATCAATCAATAAATAAATAAATATAGTACATAAAAAGGGATCATAAAATAATCATAGTTGATAAATCATAACAACTTGTCTTGAACGGTTACTTCAAGAAGTTTGATCAATCATTAACAATAATTTTAAGTATATAATAATTATTTTAAATATTAAAAGTGTGATTAGGGAGATAAAACAATAGTGCTTAATAAATTATTATAGGTCCATAGCCTTATATTTGTTCTTCTGCATGTATGATTCTGTCATTTTTTATTTCAATAAATTAGTGAATTTTTTTTAAAAATTGTTGAATTCTAATCGATCAATAGAATAATTTAAAATTAAAAGATTTATAAGCTTTTTGGTGCTTTAATATAAATTTTTTATTTTTTTTGAGATGTCACAAATTCATTACGGGCATATCATTCCTTATATTTTAAAAAATTATATATATATAATAACTAAATTTTAATATTTACTCATATAAAACTTGAATTTTTAATATTATATCACCATATTTATTTATTGTAATGTGATTATGAGATTAAAATATTATATATGTAAATATCAAAATGTAGGTATTTTAATTTTTTTAAAAGATAAAATTAAATAAGGTAATAAGGCATTATTGAAAAATAAAAAAATAAAAATATTTTAGAAGGATTTTTATCAAAAAATTTAGGATTTTTTTTATCTATGCAAATAACACATAGTGACAAAGATAGAAGTTGCCAAATAAAAAGACATCTCAATAATATAATGCTGAAAAAAATAAAACATAATAAAAAAATGATGAATCTTATCACCATCTGTAATATAAAAAATTGATTCATAACTTTTTAATTATATTTATGTGCTGAGAAAAAAAAAATTTAGATTTAAAAATCAAGACATTTATTTAAAGATTTAATGAACCTGGAAATTTAAAAACCTCAAACTGAAGAATCTTCCACTATGTATTTGTTTCTGGTACAAAATTTCTCGATAACGGATTACAAATCAGATAATGAATGAGAAAGAATAATACAACAATAATCACGCTCAGTATGAATGGTAAATAGCGGGATATCGATGGCCGACGATGAAGATGGCGATGGTGAGCATGAGACGGACGACGAAGGATCACGGCCGACGGAGGCGGACGGCGGTGGTCCACAACTGACATAATTTTGGGATTTTCAAGCTTCTCTCCTCGAGGCTCCCATAAAGAATGAAAATATTTATAGATCAGGAAATATATAAAATTAACCACTCTCCATCGACCTCAAAATGATTCCTGATCATTTGATGTATTTAATGCTCAAATGAAATCAAATGATCGCTCGTTAGATCGGCTGGATTTTCATTGACTATAAACACTCATGTTTGAGAGTTATTTGAGATTTAACTCATATCCCAAAGTTTCCAAAGGATATTTTAAGTGGATACCTTTAACTTGATTAGCTTACTTTTAGCATCAAGATTCGTGTTTCGACTAGTAGTATTTTAAATGTCATATCAATTTATATTATATAAAAATAAATTAGTAAAAAATATTTAATATAAAATCTATTACAAAACAAGAAAGCTTTAAAATATTTAGATATAATTACTTATACAATTATCACAAAAGTTGAAGGAAAATTTTCTCAATATATATAATAGTATTAAGAGTAGAATATATTAAATATTATTAAAAATAAAATAATAATATCTTAATTTTGAGAAATTTTATATCATTCTCATGTGCCTTGTCATATCACATATTATTTTGGGGAATTTATATAAATAAAATTTAAATATTAAATATTATATTAAAAAACTAATATTATTAAAATTTTAAAATAAAAATATTTTTTATTCATAGAAAAAAATATTTATAAATATTAAATTTTAGGTATTAAAAATATGAATATATAAGGCTTATGTATTATATGGATGTAAATCTTTGTTTTTTTTATTTTTCCTCTTAAAATAAAATTAATTAGATTAAGATAAGTTTATTTTTCATAATTTGATGGTGAGGAGGCTGTTCAGGAGGATGCAGCTGGCCTGTCTGCGGTAAACTTACCGATCCAATCTACGCTTTTGAGAGTAGCTTTCTCAGGTTCTCTTTGACTTTAGAGTCGAGTAATGATTAATGGGACGTTCCTTTGTTTGCTAATGTCGGTGTATTTTATGATGATAAGATATATATATATATATATATATATATATATATATATATATATATATATATATATATATATATATATATATATATATATAATTAGATTTTATGATAAAAAAGAAATTATTCAAGTTGTTGAGATATAAATTTAGTTTAAATTTTTTTATAAATTTATACAAAATATACTTTTTTATTATAAACATAATTTATTTTAATATATATCATAATATTTTGATGCATTTTTAATGAAGAATTTTTACATATATCAAAATTTCTTATAAATTTTTAATATTTAATTTTTAGTGTTTTAATATCTATATAATATCTAATTCATTAATATATAATGCTAAAAAATTAAATAAATTAAATACTATCTTAATTCTAAACCTAAAGTATTTGCGAGGAGACAGTTTTTTGTTTGTCAATGATTTTGTAATTTTTTATTTTGTTTATCAAATATAAAATTTCTTTCATAACTTTAATAATAATGAAAATAATAAATAAAATAAAAAAATAATATGTTTTTGTGAAAGTAATAAAATATATTTCTGAAATCATTTTGAATAGCAAAAATTGAGTTATGTACTTAAATAATTTTATTAGTGGCTTTAATGTATATACCATTTATATTTAGCTCGTATTATGAAAGTAAAAAAAACATGATTTTTTAACTGTATTTATATTTTTTAATAACTTATAAATAATTAAAGTGTAAATGTTTTCATACAAGATAATAAAATTAATTTTAAATAAAAATATTAGACGTTTATAATATATTGTTTGATCTCAAGATGAGATTGTTCTTAGATAATCACATGTTCTACTAATTTTTATTGTGTGCTCTTCTACCAAATAACTGCTATATGCAAAGGATCAAAGATATATGAGAAGTTTCTCTCTCTCTCTCTCTCTCTCTCTCTCTCTCTCTCTTTAAGGTCTAAGCCCTATATATTTTTTAATCTTCTTTGATGTGAGAAATAATTTGCTCTATAATGATCTTGTTTATCGAGTAGATGTATAAATTACAATCGATAGGGCTACTAGAACCCTCCAACAAGCATTAGAGTACTCTCAAGTGTTGTATAAACTTCCCAATGAAAGTAAGAGTAATTAAGGGATCAAAGATGTCTGTCTCATCAAATACAATATAAGTCATGTGATTATACCTCATTACGCGTAAATATGTTTAGTATTTTGATGAAGATTTAAAATTTTAAACACCTCAGGTAGGGGTGTCAATTTGAGTTTGAATCTGACCTAAAATTGATCCAAAGCTGACTCAAATTAACTTGAATATTATAATGGTTAAAACGACTTCGATTGAACCCAACTAACACAAATCAAACTAGATTGACCTGTTTAGACAAGTATTTTGGGTTAAATTTTGGTCAAAATAGAGTTTAATTCAAATTCGTAAGTCAAAATCAAGTCAAATTCAATTTGATAGGTCAAAATCAATTCGATTAGTTAACTCAAACTTGATTCATAAAATTAAATGGATTAAATACTTTGACCCTAAACTCGATCCAAACTTAATTGGGTCAACTCAAATCCTAATTTTATCTAGTCAAGTTCGTGTCAGATTATCTCATTGGATCAAATATTGACACCCTTAACCTCAAATAGTCAAAATAAAAAAACTTTACCTAAAAAATCAAGATTAGATGCTTGATTCACCATGAACACCTAAGCTATTATATATTTACAAGAATAATATGCAGATCATCATCCTCAAGCTAAAACAAATCATTAAATTCATGATAAGAAAACTATTGGAGTTTTTAATACTGTCAAAAGAATATCACTATGTGGGCTCCGAAAATTCACCGCCGTTTAAAGTGTCGGTGTAATTTTTAGAAGGCTGATGAAATAGTAGATAAGACACTACCCAGAGATTTATATGAAATAGTAGATAAGACACTACCCAGAGATTTCGTCCTCATTTGATGAAGACTTTAGATCCGGTTCCAAGTTTCCTATGCACAAGCCCCATAGTTAATTACCCTCTAAGTCGAGAAAACTTTCGATGCTAGTCATTAGTCAATGCGTATAGTGCGATATAGAGTTTTAGAATTTAGATCATGAAATTTATCATTTCAGCTTAAACCGGATGGTTAGGGGAATGATGACATGCTTGATCTAAATCCCATGGTTTCGTTATCCCGGGCAGTCGCGGTCCCTAGTCTACTTAGCCAAAGAAGGTAGTCGACCCAACTTGACAAAAAGATCCTCATCAGCAACACATGGATTACGTCATCCAAGAAATCCTTGTAGACCTAGGGTGGTGTTTGTCTAAGGAGACAATCTTAAGACCACATTAACTAACAGAGGGCTGTTTGCACTATCAAGTATACCCTATGATTCACAACTCAAAGAGCAGAGCCATTGGGGAGCATACTACTGATGATCATATAATGGAGTCGGATTGGCCAAACCACCCATCGAGGACTCGGTCATAACTGCTTCATATGGAGCCTACGCCAAGCTTATAAGGACACAACGCCTTACTGAAGATTGAGAGTGAATATAACAACATACTTGACATGACTGGGAGAGTTTTCTTAACAACCACGACAAACTATTGCGGAAGGTGGATAGATTGAGTTTGGTTTAAGTTTTTAATGATAGAGTTTCATTTAAACAATTTCAATTGATATTTAAAAATTGATTTGATTTGATTTGATTTGAGAAATTGATTAATTTGGATTTGTTTAAGACTTTTAGATCCTCAAACTCTAGCAATGAGGATTAGATCTACTACTACGTAATCAATTTTTTCATATTTCAGATTTAAAACTATTTTATAGATTTTAGATTTTGTTAATTGACCCGCTTTTAAGACTAAACTGGAAACCACAAAGATCCTCACACTTGAATTTAAGCATTCAAAGATAGTGGGCATATGCGGTGTATTCAATAAATTTAGATAGTTTTATTTTGAATTATGAAATTGATTTTATATTTTCATTTAATTCCAATTTTAATTTATGTGCCTTTTCGGATATTAAAATTTGAAAACTTGTCCAGAACATGCAGAATTTATAATTTACTTAATTAGTGATTTCGTTGATTTTGACAATAATAATTAAATGACATTTTCTAATTTTGATTAAAGCCTTATGATTTTATAAATTTTATTAAGATCGTTTCTTGCTTGTACAAGGGTTGCGATCCAGAATTTGGGCTTTAAGCTATAGGTTCAAATGATAATTTAATTTGTCATTCTAAGAAGAAGATTTACTCCTCAAAGTAATTCTCATTTTCATTTTTTTCGCTCTTTTGTTCAAATTGGATTTTTCCCCTTCTTTTATTACAATTTGATTTCCCTTTTATTTAAATTTGATTTCCTCCTCTTTTATTTAAATTTTATTTTCCCCCTCTTTTGTTTAAATTTGATTTTCCCCTTTTTTTGTTTAAATTTAATTTTTCCCCTCTTTTGTTCAAATTTAAATTTGATTTTTCCCATCTTTTTGCTTCTTCCAATTTCTATAAAGACGAGTTTTATTCTATTCAATTTGAAAGGTTAGAGTCGATATATGAGGAGATTAAGAACTTTAGTGGCTTTCAATCTTGTTTCAATAAATTTGTGTTTTTTTTTTTTATCTTGTTTTACTTTTATGTTCATCATTTTATCTTCCTCTATTTCTTTTAAGTTAAAGATTTGATACATTATTTCTGTCATCCCAGGGGTCAGATCGGTGTTTTGGCTTACTCACGCTCATTGAGAAATTTGTGAAGTCTTTAAACCTGAAAGAAGACATACAATGTAATATATAATTATCCCCTCTTTTTTTAAAAGTCTGGAAATTAGATAAAATTTTTGATTTTATCTGTGGGAGATCACAAGTGGTGGCTTACCAACGCTCTTTGTGAATATGGTGTCTTGTGACATCAGCCTATTTTTCATCTTTACCTATGAGCACAACGAGCCTTTAAACCCGTAGATATATATATATATATATATATATATATATATATATATATATATATATATATATATAATATATATATAGATATATATATATATATATATATATATATATATATATACATGTGATCATAAATTCAGATCATTTTTTGATGTGTTCGAAAGAATCTTGATGAAATATAACAAAAGAAGACGAAAAATTGAAGGAAGAATTCTCCTGGTGACGATGTTTTTCTCCCGATGAGCGAAAATAGGATCTAATGTGAAGAAATTAAAGGAATAATTCCGGTAATGATGTTCCCGATGTATGGTAAAACGATGAAGCGAGGAAGACCGAAAGAAAGAAAACAAGATATTCTTCTTGATTGCAGAAAAAATGGGATAGGTTGGAGTTTGAGGTTGGATTGGTTGCGGAACGGGCTGGAACGGCGGCTCAGCGGTTTTGGAGGAACGGGGCTGGAAAGGCGGCTGGGCCGGCTGGAAGGCAGTGGAGGCGGGTCTGGCGATGGCCCGGCGGATCGAAGGGTCGGCGGTCAGTAAAGACAGGAGGCTTGGGTGCGCGGAAGATCGGAAGCCGCAAGCGGCTGCGCGGAAGACGCAGGCAGCTGGTACCGGCGCGAAGACGTCTGGCATGCGCGGTAGAGCGCGAGCAGCGCTGGGTCAGAGCGCGATCTGCTCCAGAGGATGCGAATGTGACGCGCAGCGTGCTTGAGCGCTGATCGAAGCGTGGCCCTGTGCGGGGTCAATATGGACGCGAGGCAGGAGCCGCGCGGGCCCGTCGACGGGAAAAGCGCCAGCTGCCGGCAGGATGAAAAAACAAAAGAACAATAAAATGGGGAGGAAGGAGAAGGAGCTTTTTTTTTTTCGTTTCTTGACGGGAGATATAGGGGAAACTCCCAAAAGTGGGAGAGAGGGTAAGAGAGAATGGGGGGAGTGCAGAGTGGTTTTCTTTTTAGTTTTTTTTTTTCTTTGATTATTATTATTTTTTAGAAAACTGATAAAATAAAAATGAGGGGAACGGTTGTTGAGTGGGGGTAATTTAGGAATTTTTAAAATTAGTTTTAAATTTATAAAATGATTTAAATATGAATTTCGCGTCGTTAAACACACATAGTCAATATATATATCGATTTAGGATAATTTCATCATTCAACGAATAGAAATGCTTCTCAGATCCGCTTTTCGGTAAGACAATCGACTCAACATTTCGCATCCGCTAACTCGATTTACGATTTATCTAATTGAGGCAAACCGCTTATTTGATAGATTTTGCCAAATGACGCATCAATTTCATGAACATGTCGCTTTGACTTGTATTACTCGATTCGACATGCGAGTGCATCGCTGACGACTGAAGCTTGCTTTGGTCATCAAGTAATGCAATATTTATATCGTCAATTTTGATGTTCAATGCGACAAAGTCCGTTTCATCGATCGAATTCCATCATTTTCATGACATTGCATTTTGAACGATTCACATTGCTCAAGTCCGGCCAATTAGACTTGTGCTTTGTTTTGATTTATGACACATGTGGAGGTCAAAATGCCCCAATAAATGTGATTTGCGCATGGAGTGACTCACGTTTGTTGAAAACTGGTTGACCATTTTTGCTGGCCATAGAACTTGGATCATTTATTTCATCACACAAATTTTGTGATTTGTCATTATTCGCCTTATTCGTGACATATACTAAATGATGGGCTTAATCGAATTAATCGACTTTGATTGAAAAGAGTTCTCACACCATCTAATCCGCTTCAATGGCTTAAAGATCTCTTTCTTTATGTTCTTGCAGATTTGAGTCTCCTCCAACCCTAGCTCATGCTTGGTTAAGAATTGGAATGGACTCGCTGGGGAATCGCTTTATCCGCGGTCGGATCAAATTTGAAATTCTTCTAGCTTTGAACTTGATGGACTTGATGAAGGATTGACCGATTTGTCAACATTGACTTGTCGAAGTGTATGCATGAACTCGCTTTGTTTTATTTTAATTCGAAGGATACATAAGATGATCCAAACCTTCCGCTTATATAGGTCAATGTTGAGTTATTAGTCAGTGTGTGCTTTAATAGATCGAATAACCACAAAAAATTCTTTAGTTCACCATCGACTTTTGTATGAACTATGGAATTGCTTCCTCGGTCGTGCTCGCTTTTGACTTGATGAGAGATAGCTTTGAGCTTTGAGCTTGATCGATCATTTGAGAATAGATTGAAATATTATCTTGTAAAATATGAAGATTGATTTGAGGTAGCCACCGAATTGTTTCAGATTGCCTGATCTATCGATGAGAGATCTCTTGATCCTCGCTTGGATCACTAGGATCTAGTTTGAGATGCTATCATCATTGAAAAGGCTCTTTCAGTCCTTTTCACGGCTTGTTGAGTGAGGAGAGCGTCAACAACTCGGCCATATTTGGGCTTGTTGAGTTCGACCTTTAGAACCTACTCGAGTCTTTAAATGTGATGGTTTTGTCATCGATTAACGAACGGGGCTCTTTCACTGGCCTTTTTCTTGTTTTGAGTGAGGAGGCCGAACTCCATATTTGGGCTTGTTGAGTCGACCTTTTGAACCCATCCGTGTCCTAGACTTGTGGATAGAGGTTGATGTTTCTCCAACTTAATTGATTGAAGCTTCAAATCGAGTTCTTTTGACTTGATCTCCAAAATTTGGCAACTGAGATAAATTTCTGTTTAGAGTCCCTTTCATGTATAGAAATATATTTTTTTTGCTCATGCAAGACTCTACAACTTAATAGTAACAATTATAGATATATCCAGGGATTTTAGTGTAAAGCTTGATGTCAACCTGAATAAATATATTTGAGGATCTCGTCTTTTGGCACGATGTCAACTCAAATAAATTTAATATAAACTAAAAAAAAATTCATCTTGTGGGAATTCTAAAGTACATTTAAGAGAGAATTTTCAAGATGAAAATATACAAATACATCCATATTTGAATTGATGTACTCTAAAAGAGATTTTAGCATACAACATTGATTTCATTTGTGTATATAATATCCAAAATGCCCCCTATGTAATAGGAGAATTTTCACAGAAAAGTTTTTTCATCTAGAGTAGGTTTATTTAGGGATCTTGACATGAAGCACGATGTCAACCTAAATAGATATTAAAAAAATGCCCCTGTGGGGATTTCTATTACCTTGGAATGTATTTGTCATGTATAATACTTTTTTCAAGATCATTAATGGCGATTGGTCTTTCACCCTTTAGGTTGATGATGTATGCCCTCCTTGATACACTTTTTCAATGACAAAAGGGCCTTCCCAATTAGGCTCAAATTTGCCACCAAATTTTGAAATAATTGGTCTTCTCACCAAGATAAATTCTCCTTTTGGAATGAGGTCGTATGGTCAAAAGCCGACATCTTTGCTCGATAGACTTCCGATTTTGATGAGCTTGTAATCTAACTTCATCAAGTGCATCGAGTTCCTCCATTCTCGAGCATTTTGATCTTAGATTGTAGATGGCTACTGTGAAGGCAACTCAACTTCAAGTGGAAGAACTGTCAGCCCAAATACCAATGAATAAGGAGTGGCTTTAGTTGGCATCTTGTGTAGTTCGACATCTGATAGCTCTATTAGCTCATTCTCTCTTTATTTTAGTGAGAATCTTCTTGAGCTTTGACTAATGTCTTGTTGAAGGCCTCCGCCAAACCATTTGCTCTTGGATTATATATGAAGAGTCGCCAATCAATTTTGTGTAATCAATCTATAAATCTATAATTTTTTGTGTCATTATCAAAATTATTGGCGACACTCCAAATCTATAGAACATTATGCATGAAGAAATTAATCACTCGCAAAGAATAACTTTTTAAAACAAGAAAATTGTCAAAATCAATTAAATGACCGGCCCATGGCTGATGATTGTGTGTAATGTTGAGATTTATATTGACGGATGATGACACTTCTTACACATGATTAATGCACCATACCACTAATAATAATCCCATCCTTTGATCTTTAATGCTTTGGTCCGACACACAAAGTCCTTCATGAACTTCAACCATCACTTTACTAGCTTCATATATGCATCAGCCACATTTGTTCAAAGGATCTATATAAAGTGTTGTTGATGAAAGCATAGTAGCATTCTCTTCGATTTGAGCTAGTGATTTATTACTTGTAATTTTCCTTCTTTAAAATCGATGAAGGCCTCCAATCAATCATGACTCTTCTACAACAAAGGCTTCACACCGCTTTTCCGAGGCAATGTCATTCTTAGCTCTTCTTTACAACTTCTTGTTGATTTTGGGAGTATGAGGAGCAACCGTCGATCTAATTTAACAATCCCTCTACCTGGGATTGATACTTTATTGGCTCTAAGACTAACGAGTAAATATGTTTTATTCATGACAATCATTCAAGCTTTTGCTGCAATTTTTCTATTCATCGAGACTCGAAGTTAGTAATATTTGGTATCTATCATTAGCTCGAGAACTCTTGTGATAGAAAGCTAACTCAAGCTTGTTAATTCTATAGAAGTACTTGATTTATAATAAGTCGAGAATCACCAAAATATGCAAATGCCTATGAAAATAGCTTCTTCCTGACACCACTAATGCTTCATATTGCCTTCATTATTAGTTCTTGGCCAATCCATATGATCATCTAATTATCCCTCCTTCTAGTGTTATGAAGATGATGTCTATTCCTACTCTTGCTTTTGGAAAATTTAGATGTTGGACTTGTTTGATCGATGAAGCCCCATCAAAGTACATTTCCTAAATTTGCAATTTTTCTCTTTCATGAATCAACATAATTTGCTCATCAAGCAAATCATCATTAAGAGAAGAGTCCAGGATAGATGTGTAGAAAAATGCTAAGACTTGTCCCTTCACACTTTCTAATGAACATATGTGATATCAAATTACAAAAGCAAGCCCATCTTGCCAAGCGATCAAACGTCGGTCTGTCAAGTACTTCAAATAATCGATCTTTGAGATGAGTGTAATCTTGTGAGAGAACATATAATGACAAAGCTTTAGGATTGCAAAGATAAATGCTAAACAGTGTTTCTCTATCGGAGAGTATCTCATTTCTGCTCCAATCAGCATTCGACTGATATAATAAAGAGCATTCTCTTTTCCTTCTTCATTGTGCCAATAATGCTCCAAGGACTCTTCTAATGCAGTATAGAATGAGGGCTTCCTGAATAGTAGGATTGGTGGATTTAACAAGTAGCTTTTAATGCTATTGAAGGCTTCGCACTCTTGTCCCATTTGAATGGAGCATCCTTCTTCATCAACCTTGCAAATGGTTGATAGCGACCTGATAGATTTGATATAAATCGATGATGAATGCGAGTTATCCTTGTAAAGAATGGAGCTGGCGTAAACTCTTCGGCGGAGGCATCTCCATGATTGCCTTGATTTTAGCAGGATCAATTTCAATACCTCGTGACAATGTACCCCGTGAATTTTCTGAGGATACCCAAATGCACATTTTAGAGGATTCATCTTGAGATCATATTTTGATTCTCAAGTATAATTCTCAAGTCTTCAAAATGATTTTCACAGTTTAGGCTCTTCACCACCAAATCATCGACATAACATTCCACCTTTTGATGAATCAGCTCATCAAAAATATGTGTCATGCTCTTTGGTATTGATTTTTTCAAGCCAAAGGCATGACGTAACAATAGATACCAATAGTGTTCAATGATGTATATTTTCATCTTCGTGCCATTTTGATTTGGTTGTACCGATGATCCATCCATGAATGAGAACATGTCATAGTTGGAAGTGTTGTCCACCAATAGTTCGATATTGGAAGCAAAAGTCATCTTTTGGGCATGCCTTATTTAGTCCCAAGTCAATCAGAGATTTAATTCTTCTTTCTAACTGAGGCAATGTTAGCTATCCAATCATACTTCTCCTCCTGATGAAGCCTCGCTTGATTAGCTTTAGTTTCGCAATTACTGTTCTTCAATCTCCAATCTCATTCAGCTTGCTTAATGTGTGTTGCATCCGGTTTGATACTAGTTTATGAACCGCTACATCGGGGATAAGCCCGGCATTAATATGTCGCAAAAGCAATCCCTAAATTCACAAAGTAGCATTTTTAGCTCTTCAACTTTCTCATCAGGTAGAAGGGCACTGATGAAAGTTGGACGGGGATCATCCTCAGCCCCTAGGTTGACTTCTTTAAGTTCATCCATAGTAGCTATTTGTCCACCATCTTCAAGTTCTTCGGGCTTGGCTTCTACTTCTTCATCATTTTAAGAAGAATTTCATGAGAATCATCTTCTTCATCACTAAGAGTTTCTATCTCACTTCTATTATATTATAATAGCTCTATCGATGAGATTTATGGATGAACCCGACCTTTAGTGATAAACTTATCACTTCTCATGCTTGAGGACTTCTTTGGCTCCACATCTTGTTAAAGATTTGAGTCATGTTTAGTAGTTCCATATGAACCAAGCTTATGCATCATTCTTGCAATTTTTATGGATAGTATATTGGTATTCTTGTTGGTACTATCTCATCAATTTTCATGTTGAGTGTGTTCAAAATCTTGAGGTCGAGACTCTTCATTTGTAAAATAGAGTTCATTCTGCCACTCTCACTCAACAAGACATAGAATATTATCAATTCTTCAATATTATGAACCTCCAGGAGTGATTTCTTTGAAGCATTAGAGGGATGGGTATAATTTTGAGTGAGTCATCCACTCCAAGTGAGCTATCCTCCTTGATGCATCCAACTCTATTTCCATAAGTAGATTCAAAATCATAGTCAATCAATCACTTATTTCACTCTTTCTTGAGCTTATAAGTTCTCTTAGGTTTGACAGAATATCTTCTTCTTCTTCCGTGTCACTTCCCAAATGAGGAACTGATTTTCTTGATTTGTGTGCAATCAAGTTTTAGGGAGAGTCGATACCCTTCTTCTTTCTCCTCTTCGCTCTTTCATTTTGTGAAATTTCTCTTTAGTTCCTCAAGTGGATGCTACCGCTTCAAGAGGCTTTATTTAGGCTCTTTGAGGATGAAGTACTTTGCATCTTCATAGATTTTTTGCTTCATTGGAGAATGGTAGGTTACCGAATTGAATTCTTCTCCATCTTTCATACTTCATACATTGATGCATAGTTGATGGGACCATGCCATACCATGTAGCACACTAGCCCAAGAGAGTTTTAAATGATGTATGATCGATTACATGAAACTTGGCTTCTATATATAAATCTTTGAACTTGAGTGGGAGAATAAAAGAACCCAAAGTTTTAGTTTTTCTTTTCATGAACCATCAATTTATCTCTCCCAAGATGTTGGATATCGAGTGATAATCCTCTTAATACCTTTAGACTCATGAGATTGATAAGAACCCGGATCAATCAATATGTCGAATCGAGATGTCACTCTCTAATAATATAGAGATTGTGATCCATTCCCAACATAAGATCTTCTTCAAAAATGTGATTACTTGAGATCTTGATGCTTCAATGCATTTTTCAAAGAAAGTAAGCTTCATAACTCTCGATCTTTGAGAGCTTGTATCAAAGTTTCTGAGGTCTTTTGACATCAAGAGAGCCTCACACACTTAGATCTTTCTGATGTGATAGAATATTATAATCTATCTCACGATTTAGGCTTGATTCTAGGATTTCGAATTATATCTTCGTTGACTTCAATTTGTTTGCCTTTATCTTTATTTGCATTTTTCTTCTTTGATGAAGGTGGTAAGACTTTACCACTTCTCAACTGAACTTGAATAAATTTGTCTCGGCCAGATTCATCTAAAGAGGTAATTTCTTCAAGTTTCCTTTTTATTCTGGAAGATTGGCCAAAAGGGTTAGACTCATTTTTCAATGTCATACATTTCATACGCGGGTGATATCGATGAGTCGACTTTCTCCATCGGAAAATATAAATCTTCATCATTATTGTCTTGTTGAGTCATTAAACAAAATTCAGACATTAGCTCCTCAGGCTCTTCTTGCTTTCCTGATAAAAATTTTGATGGGTTGGTCAAGTTTGTTTGACTATCCTTGTCATCTCAGAGTAACTGATGTTGAAGAATATCTGACATCACGTAGATGATTCGACATGTCTCTACTGGACAAGATCCACCATTATCTTCTTCGATTCAAAGAATGAAGTTTAGGCATGAAGTCCGCAAGTTTAAATGGTTGTCTTACGGGTGATACTCCTCTAGATTGTTAATGATCTTTGAGTTGTAGTTCTCTTCTTGATCTTCTTTCCCAACTTCTTTGATTTATTTTAGGTAGACTACTTCTGTTTGATGTAGCCTTATCGAATGCCACAGAAGCCCAAATACTTGGTTTAGGCATATCTCTTAAGTCCAATATAGGTTCAAGTGGTGATTTCCACTTAACACTAGGGATGTCTTTAGCTTTTTAGCATCTTCGCTTTTGGAGACTATGTTTGCCATTCTTGAACCCATTTCTCCTTCTGTTTTATCTTTGGATGATGAAGAGGACATAATCATCCTTGTAGACTCTCTTTGGGTTGACTAGAACACTATCTGGATAGTGTAAATTCACCTCATCGATACTTCTTTCTAGCCAATCTTTGAAGACATAACAATCTTCAATGATCATCATTCAAGGATAAGGATTATTTGAATTGATCGCCTTGTGCCTTTTGATTTAAAATCCCCTTTGACCGCTTGTCAAATAATTTAGCCACATTTTCCTTCTAAAGAATATTCTTTGTTCATCTTTTCTTAAGAGATGGTCGATTCTCATCATCTCTCTTATTTTGGCTCCCCACCACTTGAAAAGTCGAGGTTTGTCATTACCTCCTAATACCAATTGTGGATTAGAATAAATAGGCTTTTTACCCTTATCATCATTGTACATTTTCCTTTATCCATATTATATATCACCCGATTTGAGCTATAAGAAGTGAGTTTCATTTCTTCTTGAGTCAAGGTTTATTTCTCTTTGCTTTATTTGCATAGACTTCATTCAACTTTTCAATTTAGCCACCCTATCGAAAGCAAGTCGAATGTTGCAATCGATGCCATGCATAGAATTGGTGCCATTTTATCATCCATATTGCCCATTGGCAATTGGATCGCATGTTCTTCTTTCAATTGTTGCTATCACTTCATACTTAGGTTGCGTCAATGACTAATGAATTTTGTTACTGACTCATATTTCCTTCTTTCAGCAAGGCAAGGTCACTAATGATTTTCTCACCGTCAAAACCTTTCATATCTCCAATTCAAAATATTTTAACTGAATCATTTGGCAATTATGCATACCATTAAAAGTAAGTCAAGCTAATGAATGAATTGAAAAAAGTGCATCGCTCCTCTTGTTATTACCACAAGTAGCCTTAAATCTAGATGTTGATTACCAAAGCCCATTGAAAGTATTGAATTTCGACTAAGTAACCTTTGGTATGACACTTGATCATATTCAGTAAGGGCAACCCTTACTCAAGCTTTTCACCTCCTAAGGCTATGACAACCTTTATCTTTTCATTGATTATTATTATTTCTACCGAAAGTACCGCTTTAGTGTGCTAGCCAGATTTTGAATTGTCTTGGAGAGGTGTTTGGTTAACTTCATCCCTTGTTCATGCATACATATAGAGCTTGAGGTATCACAAGTGGTAGGTAGAAGTTGTATTATTAGGTTAGCAAAATAGGTGTTGCACTTGATGTGATATTCTTCAACATCTCCATCATGATGTTCATTTGTACCATCATATCATTCATTTTGGTACCAAGTCGTAATCTCCTTGTCTTTGACCTCCATTTGACGTGCATTTCTTTGTTCTCTAGCTAGCCATGGCATCAAGATGTTGTTCTTCCTCTTCTTCTTCTTCTAGCTCGCTTTGCTCATTTTCGAGGGAGAACTTGACTCTTCTCCTTGTGCATTTGTGAGACGCTTATTGTTGGGGCTGTACGATTATAAAAGCTGTACCATGATCATTTCTGGTTCAACCATATAGACCTTCGACACCATGATTCTCATTTCTCTCTTCTTCTTCATCTTCAAGATTAAAGATCCATCCTCTACTTGCTTCTGAAGACTTTCTTCATAAGCATCAAATTCGTTCACTGGATTGATTCTTCTCGATGGTGCTGGAGTTCATCTATATCTCTCATGTAGATGACTTCCACTTTCCATAGAATCTTCTTCATTATTTTCCTACACATGAATTTTTGATCGACGTTTCGGATCTCGGTTCAATGTGGAATACCACCTCTTCTATTAAAGGACCATCAAGTCAACCTTCTCTTGTAGGTGAACGATCGATGATGGATCCCTAGAGGATTCTGGTGTCGACCATCATATCTTTCATCATTGATATCCTTCTTTTGGGTATCCACTTCGATGAGTTGATTTTGAGTGGATTTCGGTATATATCGATGTCACACCCTTCTATTACTCAAAGTTTCATTATGGGGCCTTGGCCTCCATTTTTACCTTTCGGACCTGACAATGGATTCTTGGACAGGTCCAAGTGTCACTCGATGCTCACCATGCGGCGTGTATTGGCTCACGCCACTAGAAGAGATGACAACTTTCTTGGTGGAGCTTCGGTATTTTCTCACCATAAGCCTCTGAAATCTTCTTTTCATTAGGCCTCTGTCCTTGGCTACTTTGAGAACTTTATGTATCCTAGCAGACAATGTTTCAGGCTGTCTCCTCTGTGGTGGTGGAGCTTGACGTGGTTGGTTCCAAGGACTGCTTTATTTTGCCAGTAGAGCTATTCCTTTTTACCCACTTTAGATTGTCAAAGTTGT